>VONZ01000023.1:4267500-4857174 GCA_012976165.1 Labeo catla | reverse complement strand
GGTCTTCCCTCAGCCTCTCGAGGTCGCTGTTCCCCTTGCACTGCCCTCCCCTGATTGTTCACGTCTGTCTTGTCATTTGCACTGATTACGCTCACAGCTGTTCACACTCTGGACTATTGTATAAGAACTCTCACTTCTCACTCCTGTTCAGTTCTGCATTGTCTATTGTCTTCGTGTGTGTTTCGGTTCGGTTTGGTTTTGATCCGTGTTTCCAGTTTTGTTGTGCCGTGTTGGCCTTTTGGTTTACGTTCTTTTGTGTTTTGTTATATTAAATTCCCTTCCCTGCATTTTGGACCCTGACCTCATTTTTCCGTACACCCAACGTGACAGAATGCAGACCTCAAAGATGGGTCCAGCGGGGAGGATTTTTTTCGGGGAGGCGAAGCTTCCCCGTTTGGCGACGGCGGACGCGCGTTTGGGGGCGGCGACCACCCGCTCTTTTCCCGCCACGGCGGGAATGTCCTTTGAGGCGGCGTCGGCCGCCCGTTTCGAGCTCATCTACGCCTGTCTGGCGGGGATGGACGCCTGTAGGGCCGAGGTTGCGCAGATGCGGCCCTGCTTTCTGGCAGGGGCGGAGACACTCTTCCTCGGGCAGGCGGCGGCGACCGCTATCTCTGTTCCTGACGCGGCGGCGACCGCTATCTCTGGTCCGGACGCGGCGGCGACCGAGCTCTCTGTTCCGGACGCGGCGGCGACCGCTCTTTCTGTTCCTGACGCGGCGGCGACCGCGCTCTCTGTTCCGGACGCGGCGGTGACCGCTCTCTCTGTTTCTGACGCGGCGGTGACCGCGCTCTCTGTTCCGGACGCGGCGGCGACCGCTATCTCCGTTCCGGATGCGGCGGCGACCGCTATCTCCTGTCCGGACGCGGTGGCGACCGCGCTCTCTGTTCCTGACGTGGCGGTGACCGCGCTCTCTGTTCCGGACGCGGCGGTAACCGCTCTCTCTGTTCCGGACGCGGCGGCGACCGCTATCTCTGTTCCTGATGCGGCGGCGACCGCTATCTCCGTTCCTGACGCGGAGGCGGCTGCGCTCGCTGTTCCTGACGTGGCCCTCACCGTGCCTTCTGTTCCGGACGCGGCGGTGACCGCTCTCTCTGTTCCGGACGCGGCGGCGACCGCGCTCTCTGTTCCGGACGCGGCGGTGACCGCTCTCTCTGTTCCTGACGCGGCGGCGACCGCTATCTCTGTTCCTGATGCGGCGGCGACCGCTATCTCCGTTCCGGATGCGGCGGTGACCGCTCTCTCTGTTCCTGACGCGGCGGTGACCGCGCTCTCTGTTCCAGACGCGGCGGTGACCGCTCTCTCTGTTCCTGACGCGGCGGTGACTGCGCTGCACGGGCCTGGCCCGCCGTCCCTCCCCCTGAGTTGCCTTCCTCCGTACCTCCTCCCTCCAGACTTTGGGAACGTCTGGAAGCCGTTCCGTAGGGAGGGGGTACTGTCATGATCGGGGCTGTGGGTCTTCCCTCAGCCTCTCGAGGTCGCTGTTTCCCTTGCACTGCACTCCCCTGATTGTTCACGTCTGTCTTGTCATTTGCACTGATTACGCTCACAGCTGTTCACACTCTGGACTATTGTATAAGAACTCTCACTTCTCACTCCTGTTCAGGTCTGCATTGTTTATTGTCTTTGTGTGTGTTCCTCTGTGTTGATTCTAGTCGTGTTGTGCCGTGTTGGCCTTTTGGTTTGTTTATTTGTGTTTTGTTTTATTAAAATTTCCCTTCCCTGCATTTTGGACCTTCACCTCATTTTTCCGTACACCCAACGTGACAGTAGCTTCACTTATAAGGCAAGTATTTTTTAAAATGCATAAACTTGCACTAGGCTAATCTGTGATGATGTTCTTTGCTTGTTTTCTGTAGCTGCTTTTTAAATAACTATTGAAATGTGGGCATTTTGTTGTCATGTTAAATACAAAATAAGTCATATTAAAAACATTAGGCTGCTTTTAGCCTTATGCTGGAGCTGGTTTCGGGCAATGAAACCAAGTATGTAAATAATTTAAAAAATGAGCACAATAATATAATGTATCAGCGATCTTGCAGGCTGAAAATAGGACCCATCACTACTGCAGCGTATTATTTACTCACCCTCCATGCATCCTAGGTGTATATGACTTCCTTCTTTCATACGAATGCAATCAGAGTTATATTAAAAATTATCCTGGCACTCCCGAGCTTCAGAACACCATAGACAGGTGTTTCTCTTCATCAGTCCAAAACAAGTCCTTTAAAGTGCATCCATCCATAGTAAAAAGTGCCTCACACAGCTCCAGGGGGGGTCAGTAAAGGCCTCCTGTACACAGAGCTGCTTTGGCAAGGGGCATGGCAGTACTGAAACAACATCTAAGCTGTTCGCCAATCACAACAGACTGGAACAGCTAACCAATTACAACACATTTCATTTTTCGGAAGGCCGCCTTTTGGAACTAATTGAGCCATTTGTACCAGGTGGAGGTAAAGGTATTGTAATAATGTAAATTATGTGAAAAATAATGTGTTTTTCAAACCACCAAGCATGAGAGCATGTTCTAGTACACCCCCAAAATAAAATCAAGACTTTCTGAAAGAGCATAATAGGACCCCTTTAAAGTAAATAGTCTGCAATTGCGTACTTGTGTAGAGTATGTTTCTGAAGTATTTCAGACAGAATTTGAGAAATCTGCTCTGGTCAAGCCCAGGCACTTTAAATGGATTAAGATCATATTTTTGTTCATGACTGACTGCAATTGGAACAAGAGTGACTGATGGACTGTGATGAAGAATAGCTACATCTGACTAGCCGTGCTTATGGACTATTAAATCAACACTCAGGAATAGGTAAGCATAACTTTCCAGGTATTACATCAGAAAATGGAATCGAGATGGAGAGAATAAGCAGGCTTGTATGCGTGGGGTGGCTGGGGGATATGTCAGGATGGTTTACTCGCCATTAAGACAAGTACGTAAAAAGTCTGAAATTTGACCCCAACAAAACAATAGCCAACCATGAGAAGCAGGGGCTTCAGGGGCCAAAATCACATCATGTTTCACACACGCACACACACACACGCATAAACAGCCTGAAGAACATGATAACCCTGCTGACACATGTCATCATGTGCTGTCTTAATGTGACTCTACTTCGCTTAGTAATGAATTTAATTTAGGGCTTAAATGACACATCCAACTTAGCATAAAGTCTTTTGCTGTCTTTTACTTGCTCAGCCGTATCACCGTTTGTATCACTTTCTCAGATATATATGGTATGTCTCACAGCAGGTCTCATGATGGACACCAAGTCTACTATCATTGTATAAATAAAACTGTTTTGTGTCACAAAATGTAGTATTAATAGTTTTTAATGAAAGTATGTACTTGTTAGGACTTCAAATAAGTGGTTGGGTAATAAAGATAACATCTATTTGAAAATTGGCTTCAACATTTTCGGAAATGTGAGCTCCAGGGCATCAGTGGGAATTCAGCACTCATGAATCTGCCGAGAACAGCTTTACCTCGTTCAGATCTTCAGGAATTTGCCGCTGGCTTTGATGTCTTTATAGTAATATAACATGATATAATTTGTTTTGGGTAAATGTAACAAGCAGTCTTTGGTCTCATTAATCTGTTATTTGTTCCAGAGCAAATACTTTTGGCTGAGGGCAAAATCACATCACATTATGCTTTATATCAAAGCGCTGTCTTTGTACTTTTGATTGAATTGCCTAGCAACTTTTATCATGGCTGATGTTGTTGTTGTTGTTTATTATTTAAATATTATTATTCAATAAATAATATTTTACATAAATAATAGTAGTATTTAACAATAGTATTTATTTTTTACCCTAAACAGATGAAAGGATAGTATGACAAAGATATCGCTTTCCTCAGCGGACATTGAAACTAATGTTTTATTGTGAATATGAGACTGAACTGAAGAATGAACGCTGTATCAGATGCAGGTAATTGCACTCGCTCAGACCATCTTTCTCCTGTAATACTCTACTACACATAATACACTGCTTTTAATACAGTAATACAATCAAGCTTTTAATGAAGCAATTCAATGGTCCTTAGTTAGTAGTTCTAAAGTGATGTTTTCGAATTAGTAACCAAGGTTTGGGTCAAACTCAGCTGTCAAACTGAGATTTGAATCCAGATGTGAAGGAAGTAGTCCTACCTCTCTTTCTCAACAATTAAAGCTGTTATCCGGGTAAATCAAATACAAAAATAGCTGTAAACAATGCACAAAATATAATCAATTCTCTACAATACATTTAAAAATATTTATACAGTTAAATAATTATACAGCTCTTACCTGTGTATTTTGATTCAAGATTGTTAAGGATTATTATGGGTGTGTTAATCAAAAACAATTCATATTAACAACACTTTCAACAATATTTAAAGTACCTCTGATTTCTAACAGCCGGTCTGCATGCAAAGGCACTAAACCCATTACTAGATAAACCTAGTGCACAATATCATGAAATAAATCAAATGTTATAACAGATAAAATTACTCTTTACCACACTATGCTCACATTTTAAATATCTGGGGCATTTTTGTCATATTCAGTGGCATTTTTGATCCAAGCCCTGGTTAATTTGGACCCTGATTAATGCTGAGAATTACAAACACACCAAGGTTATTATCATAAAAAAAAAAAATAAATAAATAAATGTAGTTTACAGTGCTGGAAGGTCTGATTTAATTAATCTCCAAAGCTGTCAGCATATTCTTTCAGAAAACAACTGTTTAAAACTTCAAGGGTAAACTTTAAAATTTATAGACAATAACAGGAAAAAATAAAACAAAAAATGTAGGCACTGCTTATCTATGATGACAGCAAAGCGCACAGGGCAGATAATGGTAGAGCTGAACACAGAACTGACTAAGAAATTACAGTCTAGTCTATTCGATTGAATTTATTTGAGTATACTTTAAATATTTAATGCCATGAACCTCACAAACTTTGGATAATCATTAGCCATTGTTCCCTGTGAAGACCGTCTGAGACTAAAATCTAAATTAATCCAGTCTGTGCTGCTGAATCATAAACTCCCAGGGTGATGGTACTTACTGTATAGTTTACTGCTAAGTGCAATGGCATTTTACTGCTATCACATTTCACTAACAGCAAGTATAACAATATGCTGTGGCTTTGACCAATAAAACATTTGGGTATGGAGAGTCCCAGTGGATTATGGGATTACAGAGAACTTGTAATGGGTAATGTTGGTATTACTTTAAGAACGATGCAGTGTAAACATACAGATGGAACAATTTGTGGTGTTATGTTATATAGGATGAAAACTAAAACAATACTGAAACTTTAAAAAAGACATGTAACAAAACAACAGCTACACACACACACAAACTGCTTTAATCTGTATAGCTGGTTTCAGTTTGTGAAACATCAACCATTTGTGCACCATTCTCAGATTAACACATCATAATATTAATACATTACTGAGATAATAACTTGACATTTCATTAACAAACAAGTCAGTTAATTACACAGCAATTCCCACACCCAAATGACCACCATACCCATGAGGCAGCAGTGCTCATCGTGATATGCACGATATACTGGCAGTTTAAGCTTGCTCATAAAAAAAAAACACTTTTAAAATTGAATATTCATGGTCTAGAACAGGGGTGTCAAACTCCGGTCCTGGAGGGCCGCAGCCCTGCAGATTTTAGATGCAACCCTAATTAAACACACCTGATCCAACTAATCAAGTCCTTAATTGAAAACTGCATAATATGTGTGTTGGAGCAAGGATGGAACAAAACTCTGCAGGGCTGCTGAGTTTGACACCCCTGGTCTAGAAGCACAAAGGTCATGCGCTTTTAATATTGGCAGCATTGGTCATAACGCTCACACACACATGATACACATTTGTAGCTGTGAAGTATTTCTCACACTAGCCTTGGGAGTCATGTATACTATACTGACTCAAACATAAAAATAGAAACTATACTCTTGAATTTGAGTGTCACATGTGCAGTTTAGGTTGTTTAGCCTGAGCACAGTGACTGACAACACCATTTATGCAGGATGTCCATTTGAGATGACCTTTCATTGTGTAGCACTCTTTCTGTAGGAGTGGGGGGTCAGTACATTTATCTACCGCAAACATCAGTTTAAAGAAAGTGGAAGAGAACTTTCCACTTTTTTTTTTTTTTGTGTTTTTTTTTTTTTCATTACATCATTTTCACACTAAAACGTTTAATGAATGTGGCCATTCATTTACACAACAGTGGTGTTTTGGTTGAAAATGCAAATTTTTGAAAACTGTATTCATAATTTATTGCCTCCATGTAAACTATAAAAAAATGAGAGTTTGTGAAAACTGTGATGAAACTTGCATGCGTATTACGTTCACGTAGTGTTTTTTGTTGGCGTAAAACCAACTATTGGCCCAGCATGGATAGTACAGTGCTTTTTCGTGGATCTGTGTGAACGGGGATCCAAAGGAAAAAATATTTCTGCTTTTAGTATTTCTGCTTTTTAGTACTCTTTGTCATGTAAACATACTTATAGTAGAGGAAATTTACTGTCTCAAGATCCCATGAAATGAAAATTGATTGGTGTTTAGTGGATGTTGGGTAGAGCCATATACAGGTGCATCTCAATGAATTAGAATGTCGTGGAAAAGTTCATTTACAAAACAGCATGTTAGAGTGATTTCTGAAGGATCATGTGACACTGTGACACTGAAGACTGGGGCAATGATGCTGAAAATTATATATATAAAAAAAAAAATATATATATATATATATATATATATATATATATAAACATTGCACAATATTACTCTTTTTTTTTACTAGATTTTTGATTAAACAAATGCATATACATTATATAAACACCTCTCTCTGTGTCTTCCTAACATGATCTGTAGGGAGGTGTTAATGGCTCTGTCACAGCTGATGTTTATCATTCATATCTCGATAAAATGCACCAGGTTAATCCCATGTGCTGTGCGTCATATTTCTGACAGTTAAAGCTTAGACGGGTCACTTGAGAAGTGCTTCATGTGTCAATACTAAGTGCTTTTGACAGATAATAGCATGATCTCTCAGAGGTTTCAGCTTGACATAAATATATTAGCTTAATGAACAGCTTTGAGAGATCAGTATGCCTCACCTGTCGTTAATTCAGTGTTCAAGGTCATTTACTAAAGATTTGAAAATTTTTTACCTTTTTTTTTTTTTACTCATAAGAGATATTCAGAAGCTTTTAAAGCTTTTAAAAACATTAAAAAGTCTTACCAGTCTTATAGTGGATGTTTGTGTACGTCTAATAGCTGGAAATAAACCTTTGAAATATTCACATTTCAGGTTTATTTCTGTTATGCAATATCATTTAAACTCCTTGAACCTCTAGCAAGAAATGTCTCATGTTTTACATTTTCTTTTCTTTCACTTTCTTTTAAAATGAAAATATTCATAAATGCGCGTTGTGATCAGCTACAAGCTCTTCCTATTCATTGGCAAAATGAACTCAATCCATGTGTGTTAGCACAAATGCTGTGTAAGTACGTCAACACTTTAATTGAAATCTAAATTATGCAAAGTTTTGTACATAAAAGTTATATACATCAAAGCTTTTTCATGTTTAAACAGTCAAATTGTCATATTAAGTAAAACAGAAAGTAAAGTATTAGTAGTAAAAAAAAAAAGGTTAAAGCCCTGCTTAAGAATGCTGCAATCTGTGACCACAGTGCCACGTTTTTATCCAGAGCCCTGATCAGTGATGTACAGAAACCTCCCTGCCAGACCACCACATTTTAACAATTCATAAAAGTGTTGAAAGCAATCTGAGCCGAGAAGATTAAATCTTTCAGCACAAGGCAGGGGAGGACGTGCGAACGAGGTGCAAAAAGAAAATACATCTGAGGTAATGCTCACATCGGCTTACACAGGGGAAAAGCAGCTCTTAAAGTGTTTAGCTTTGATTTCATTCAGGAGTGACATAATTGATTTTAATGAGATGTTTATAGAGTGAAGTGGTTGTATTGCTCAATCATTTGCCTGTCTGCCTTTTGGGCTCAGCTACAGAAATGTACAGCATTCTCCAACAGCCACAATTCTCTGCCTCAGTCTCTCTCTTTCTTGCTTTTTTTTTTTTTTTTCTCTGTGTTTTTCTACTAAATGTGAGTAAAATGGCATTAGTTCGCAGTTAGCAGACTTCATTAGAAACCACAACATTATGAATGGTTTAAGAAAGATGTGTGCCATCTTAATCAGATGTAAAAACTTTTTTTTTTTTTTTAATTAAGTGTCAATAGAATGCTCTTTTCTCCATTCTTCATTAAGTCTAGAAAAAAAAGGCATGTAACTGACACTGAAAAAACTGGTGTAGGCATGGGCGTCATTTTTAGGAGGGCTAAAAATAATATATATAAATTATATAATTTTGTGATTTAGCTCCAGAAACTGTGCAACAAATTTGTGATCACCTCTGTCGCCTTATTTCATATGTAAATTGCGGCAGACTTCGGCTCCTCCCCGTCTTTTTTTCAGCGCATTCTTTAATCAGCAGACCACTGTGAATGACCTCCAGCTCCCCCTCTCTGGATGTCCAGCTCCACCTCTGTGTGAACTAATGGGTGGAGTTATGTTAGGATAGGGTAAGGGGTGGGGCTAGGGTGTGGTTAGGTGTCTATCTCCACCCATTACCTCCGACGAGGGGCAGCTAGAGCTCCAGCTCCTCCCATTTGGCTCTGCAGCGAGCACCCTCTCAAAAACAGAGGACAAGGTGTGTGTTTATCGAAAGATTGCTATAATATTAGGCATCTGTGCAGTTTAAATATAGTTTACAAAATATCATGGGGGAGCAGTCGGCTTCCCATCAAGTTTTCGCTGCGTTCACTTCTCATCACATCACAGCTGTTTCCTCAAGCAGAAGTGAAGCACATGTAACGCATACTTTAAAAAACGATCATCTTGCCTTTTTCATTTAAAAATGTAACTTTTAATATAATACATATTCCAATGGCAAAGAGGTTTGCATACTTGAGCTAAGGAAAGAGGGTTGTACTAGAAATGCTAACAGTAAAATTTTGTATTTGCACAATAAACAGTGTGAGATCAGGAAGACTTATTTGGCTTATATATATATATATATATATATATAATATTTATTATTTTTATTATTATACCCTTATTGGGGGCTAAGCCCCTCTAAAATGAAAATCCTAGAATCGTCCCTGGGTGTAAGATTTACTTTGAAACAATTTTCACTTGGTAATTAATAATACATTTAACAATTAATTACAAAGAAATAACAACTAACATTGAATTAAGCAATTTTCAAAGTAGAAAGACTGAAATAGTATTTTCTTGTAAAAATTACTCTAGTAATCTTTGTTTAACAATTTAAGTAACAAAGCAGAATCATTAAAAATGTTAATAATTTTACCAAAATAAGAGGGATCATACAAAATGCATGTTGTTGTATAAAATTGTTATTGTATTAAAATTCGGTATAAAATTACCCGGTTCAAAAGTTTACATCCCCTTGATTCTAAATACTGTGTTTTTACCTGAATGATCCACAGCTGTGTTTTTTGTTTAGTGATAGTTGTTCATGTGTCCCGTGTTTGTCCTGAACAATTAAACTGCCCACTGTATTCAGAAAAATCCTTCAAGTCCCACACATTCTTTGTTTTTCCAGCATTTTTGTGTATTTGAACACTTTCCAACAATGACTGTATGATTTTGAGATCCATCTTTTCACTCATTTGCAATTATTACAGAAGGTTCAAACGCTCACTGATGTTCCAGAAGGAAAGACCATGTGTTAAGAGCCGGGGGGTGAAAACTTTTGAACAGAATGGAGATGTGTACATTTTTCTTATTTTGCCTAAATATCTTTTCTTTTTTTTTATTTAGTACTGCCCTTCAGAGGCTACACAAGATAGTTACATGTTTCCCAGAACATGTGAACTTTTGAACTGGGTCATTTTTATCTTATTCAGGTCATTACTAAATAAACAATAACATGCATTTTGTACAATCCCTATTATTTTGGTAAAATAATTACCATTTTTAATGATTCTGAAAGGGGGATGTAAACTTTTGACCTCAACTGTATTTACAGCTTGCTTGATTGTGCTTATGACAGTGACATGTAATCATTTAGGATGAGCTGTTTTGAAAATTGTAAATGCTCAAGAATCTAACAGTGTAATGTAAGTGAAGTCCAAGCAAAACAACTCTCAACTACAAAGAAAAGCACAAATGTCCTCCGCCATCTTTTCTGAGAAATATATGTTTTTTTACCACTTCGTTATTGACGTCACTGACAAAGGTTCTGCTTACATAGAACAAAAACCAGTAATTGGAAATTTACTGTCGACTTTTTTCATCATCGATTCACGGTTTAGTTGTTCCAACCTTAATGCAGATATCTTACTCTACAATCATTAAGACGGAAGCCACCATGTTTTACAAGTCTTTACCAGTTTCTCATCTTTAGCGTACATTTATGAGCTGGCTGCTGAGCTTTGGTATAGAGTAAGCCAGGCTGACAGATCCATAAAGCTTTGATGAAAATCTGAAGAAAACAAAGCATGCCTCCCAGGAGAGATCGCAAGCACCCTGGGCTTTGATTTTTCTCCCCTGCTCCATCACACAAAGCTAATACACACACACACACACACACAGGAGGGTAATAGGAGCATTCATTTAGTATTCAGGTGGAGGCCCTGTCTTCTGTTTGTCTGATGTTATTACTTATTTATTATTCACAATGCATAAGCCAGGCTCATTGACGTACGGTGCCTCACTGGTGGGCCGGTGACTAAGGATAATGTGCATTCTCCGCAGACAGGCGGCAGGGCCCCAGCTTCGGCTGTCCCCTTTTAATGGCCCAGCCAGATGCCAAAAAGAGGGGGATGGGGGCGATCGGACATGTGAATTCTTGGCACGTCCGTTCCTGACAACGCCTCATCCCGTGTCTCATCTCCCTCCAAGACCAGTGGCTGCCACTTTGCGCTCCCTTCGCATCCTGATTGATTGACAGGCGTGGAATGGCGGACAAGTGATTATGAAGCCGATCTGTGTGTTAGTGTAGGACGAGGTAGGAGGGTGATTGACAGCTTTGTGGTGGTGCGAAACAGCCACTAGTCAAACTTTCTACACACGCACACACTGGCCTCTAGTCATTTTGACCAGCAGCTGGTGACTGAAGCCCTGAGCCCAAAGCAGACCATTCACCTCCCACGGCATCTTCACACCCATTCGCTTTCATCAACGCTTGCTCATGGACAGATTATTAATATCGTAGTGGTTGTTTCCTCCCCTCGGTCATCAGGGAACCTTGTCGGAGGCTAAACCAGCTAGTGCAGTGAAGTAGACGGTATATGGCTCATTCAATAAGTTTGGGGTACATTTCACATAAACAAAAAACAATACAGATTCCGTTTATATATGTCTGCTAGATTCCAAGCTTTAAACGCCGTTTTAATTTGAATCTGAATCTGTCAATAGTGTAACTTTATACCACTACACACTCTGATTAAGTGCTACACTTGAAGTAACAAATGTATTTAAATGGATATTTCAGCTAAAAATGAAAATTCTGTCATTTATTCACCTTCATGTCAGTCCAAACTCATAATTTGCTTTTATTATACACATACAAATACATAAATAGGTTACCAGTAATATAGTTGACTGACCACATTAATTATTGCACTCATTGTTACCTCATGCACACACAAACAAACTCTTCTGACACAGAAGATTAAATTGCAAAAAAAAAAAAAAAAAAAAAATCTATGGCAAACGATTAATTGTAATCAGTGAACACAGTCACACACTATTATTTAAACGGCAGGCTTTGTTTTACTAATCACTTGTTATTTTCTTAATAAGGTTATCTTTAAATTTGAATATATATTTGAATTTAAATCATTATAATATCACACATCATAACAATCCACCCAACAGAGGTCATTGTAGATATTTTAAAACACTAAAACATGAGAGGAGACGTGTTTTCAAAATGTCTACCACAGCAGAAAATAACATCACATGATGCTGGTCAAATGGTGTTGTGATAAATCCTTGTTTTGTTTGTTACTTTGTGTTTGTTTGTTTGTTCAGTAACCTAGTTTGACAGAAAATGTAAAAATGTCACAAACCTTATTTTTACCTTATTTAAGTATTCAAACGTAATGTAAACTGTAAAAAAGATAATGCAATAAACATTCATCAAACATCATAAGATGTAACGTAAAACCCAAATGCACATAGCTGATATCAAAAACTATTAAGAAGCATATTATTTAAACAAAATACTTCAAATGTGTAGTGTTACACAGGGAAATCTGGGAATATCAGTTTACAATTATATGTTGGTGTGTTCTTTTTTATTTCTAAAAACTGTACAGTTAAACAGCATTTTACTGTAAAATTACATGAAAAGTTTGGTTAGATCTTTTACACTATTTCCCTGTAGTTTATACATTAACTATTGACCTATTAAAAGTTTTGTTCTTTACTGTTTTTACAATATTTTGCAGTGTAATTATAGATAGTTTTGACTTTAACTTTTTTTTTCTCCTCTTAATGGAAAGGGGGGAAATAGATTGTTAATTATCATCAATGGGCATGAAATGTCTATTTTGGTGGGCAATATGTAGTAATTACAGCAGTCTGTAGATTTAATGAATTAATCACATTTAATCACTTTATATATCCATAAATCTTGTCAGAAATACATTCTGGTGGCCCACTTTGAAAGTTAACATGACAGACTGGCTTTGTTCCAAACCCTAGTGAGCTTCCTCTCATTTTGATGCCTACATAGCTGCTATTTACTCTGAGACCATACCATTACTGACTCAAAATGCTGCAGGCAGAACGTCAGTGTGTTATACAAATAACACTCCTTACACAGATCACACAGTCGGCTCTATTGATTCCAGGAGAATTTGATGTTAGCATGTTGTTAACAACACAATATCTTTTCCCCCTTCATTTTGAAAGACACATGTGATGTTGCCTGAGAATTTGGTTTAAAGAAGATGGAGCCTAAGAGCTACTTACCTTTAGAAACAGTCTTCACATTAATACAGCAGCTTCTGATTTGTAAAGTTATGCACAATGTGTTGTCGGTTTATAAACAGCATTTGCCATCTTGAGCAATGAGCACAAATGAGCACTAAACAGATAACCCTGATCTAGAAAAGTGGCCTTGTAGCGTAGTGCAAAATGCTGTTTAATGTCTAAAACTTAATTAATGACAATATAAAGAATGAATATGAATGTTAAACACTGTATTACTAATATTTAATACTTAAGGCTGCACGGTAATGGTTAGACTGATAATTAATGAATTATTTTGCACATAAATCAAGAAAATATAAATCTAGGGTTTATTACACCTCATCTAGTTATATTAATTCCATTAACTCCAAATGATGTTAACATTTTTCTATCAAAACAATAAAAAGACTTTGTATTATACAGTCATGGCCAAAAAATATCAGCACCCTTGCAATTCTGTCAGAAAATGTAACCCTTCTCTCAGAAAATTGTTGGAGTTGCAAATGTTTTGGTACTCACATGTTTATTTTATTTATTTGTATTTTTTTCTTTGCACTGGACAAAATTATTGGCTTCCTTAACTTGAAATATTTGTAGCACCCCCTTTGGAAAAAAAAAAAACTGAAATCAGTCGCTTCCTGTATTGAATGAGAATGAGTCTCTTACACCTCTCTACTGGAATTCTGGATCACTCTTCTTTTGCAAACTGCTCCAGGTCATTCAGATTTGAAGGATGCCTTCTCCCACCTGCTGTTTTGAGATCTCTCCACAGGTGTTCTATGGGATTTAGAGCTGGACTCACTGCTGGCCATTTCAGAACTCTCCAGCACTTTGTTTGTAACTATTTCTGAGTGCTTTTTGAAGTGTGTCTTAGGTTATTGTCCTGCTGGAAGACCCATGACCTTTGGTGGAGACACAGCTTTCTGACACTGGCCACTACGTTGCACCCCAAAATTCTTTGGTAATCATCAGATTTCATGATACTGTTCACACAGTCGCAGCCAGTGCCAGAAGCAGCAATGCAACACCAAAACATCTTTGAACATCCACCATGTTTGACTGTTTGACTGTGTTCTTTTCTTTGAAGGCCTCATTTCTTTTTCTGTAAACAGTGCCATGATGTCCTTTACCAAAAAGCTCTACTTTTGTCTCATCTGTCCACAGTATGTTTTCCCAGAAGGATTCTGGTTTTGTCACAAGTTTTGGCAAACTCTATTCTTGCTTTTTTATGCCTTTGTGTCAGCAGTGGTGTCCTCCTGGGTCTCCTACCATAGTGTCCCTTTTCATTCAGATGGCGACGGATAGTGTGAGCTTTTCTCCATTTTAACTGGTTGCAAGTGTGATTACTATATTGCCCACACCAGTTACTTGCCACAGGTGTGTCTAAATACAGATTGCAGGAGCATCACATGCTTGAAAAGCAATTATTTCTTACAATTTTGACAAAATGCCAATAATTTTGTCCAGTCCATTTTTGAGTTCTGTGTGAAATTTTATTTTATTTTTATTTTAAGTATGACTTTTCTTCTCTGTTTTTTGTGTTTTTGCAGTGCAAACAAAACCAGTAAACAAGTAATACCAAAACATTTGCAACTGGAATAATTTTCTGACAGAAGTGTTGCATTTTCTGAAAGAATTGCAAGGGTGCCGATATTTTTGGCTATGACTGTAGCACAATGGCAATCTCATTCGCAAACAATATAGTCAGGATTCATGTTTGGCGTTATTACAGTATGTCGCTGAGAAGTTTTGTTCAAAGCACAGGCAATCTAATAAAGGAACAGGCTTGCATTTGAGCAGAATTTTGCAATCTCCATTGCAATGTAAATGCATTGTGATGTAAATTTATGTAAAACACTAGATGTAAAATGTGTCTGATTGGGGGATTTAAGCTCTTGACATCTGGCAACCCCAAACTTAAAAGCTGGTGGAAGCTTGTTGCCACTTCAAGATAACTGAAATCTCAAATAAATAAGAAATGTTTTCAGGATAAATAGCCGGTATATCACAGACAGTTATGAATAAAGCAAATGAAGTTGTTTTATTGTTTGATGCCTGACCAATGAAATTCACAGCACTACAGATATTTATTATACAAGTTCTCAAATTCAAATGTACAAGCTCTCAAGATTTGCTACACTTTTAACTTCATCGATGGGTCTTGGTCCTTAATTCGTGGCCTTATTGCGGTGCATCTGTAATCTTCAGCTGTGCTGATTTATTTTACTACAAACATACAAATAGGCTTGCGTGAAGTTGCAGTATTATTAAGGCTGAGCCATCTTTAGCCACAACCTTGCAGCAGACAATCAGAGACAAAAGCTGGAAAATGACAGGTTTGGCTATGATTTATTTGACAGGATAGCAATTTCTGAAGCCCCCTCAGGCATGATTTCCATACCGGCCCAGTCTGGGAGGTGTTGTGATTGCTTCTCAATCATCCAAGGCAAACACTAATTAGATTTTATTTTGGTCTGTGGAATGAGAGGTCTCCGGTATGGAGGGCTGTCAGTTTGTGTGGCAGTCAGCTGAAGGCTACTCTGACACTTTCCTGTTCTCTGCGATTGGTAGTTGAGGTGAATATACACCAATCACAGCTCATGACACAGGAGTTTAACCTGTTTTTGAGGCTTGATTAATTACCGTCGGAGAGCCTCAGGTGTACCGCTCATGGCCGATTGACCTGTGAATGTGTGTGTTTCCAGACAGATGCTGCCCTGATGTATGACGCGGTACATGTGGTAGCCGTGGCCGTCCAGCAGTCTCCTCAAATCACTGTCAGTTCGCTCCAGTGTAACCGCCACAAGCCCTGGCGCTTCGGCAACCGCTTCATGACACTCATCAAGGAGGTACTGCACATCACACTGTTCACTAACAGTGATCTGCACATAGTGTTGTTTGTTATCACAAGATGGTGTGTTGTGTTTTTCTATATATATATATATATATATATATATATATATAAGGATAAAAGCGTATCTAATATATATATATATATATATATATATATATATATATATATAATATTTATATCTTATTTCACCTATTTCAATTAGCAAAAATGTTTTTTTTTTTTTTTTTAATATATAATTTGCATGCCACAATAGCACATCTTGCAGAATGGGTTCATACTTTATTTTAATTTGTCCTTGTTACAGTGTAATAACACAAACAAGTACAGAATAATATTAATTAATGACATTAATACTTTTATCTCCCCCGCCCACTGCAATCTAGTCACCACAGTTGACTCAAATAAATGGTGAAAATGCATTCGTTTTCACAGTGTGTCTGAATGTATAATATTTTCTCCAATGTTTAGTAGAATAATGCTGCCATGATCAATAGAAAATGTGAACAAACATTCTTTTAAATAAACTTTCAACAGGCAGTAATAACGTCAATTTCACCAGGCAAATGACTTTATGAATACAGTGGTTTATCTATAATGAACCTAATTTACATAGAAAGAAGGCATGTTTGTCTTTGTTCATTGGAATACAATGTGAAAGTGCAGCAGTTTGCCCTTGCGTGTACAATCATGAGCGTGTTTTTGCTTGTTTCTGACCTGGAATACTAGTTGGTGTGAGCGCATGCTGCAGAAGACAGCAAATTTATCTTAATCTCTGGAAATGATTCTTCCCCGTTCTATTTTCAGGAAAACTAGGACGGCTAATCTGAACTCTCCTGTCATTCTGCTGCCTATATTTAGTCTGACTAAAAAGCCGCCTTTATTTGCTGTGCGCGATATCTTAACCAGCCAGCTAAGACCAAAGGCAAAGCCAAGGAGATATAAATACATAAAAGCAAGGTGGTCTTGCTCTCTGTAAGCCAGTGCATAAATTGACTGAAATCTCTGCTAGTGATGACCCTGCCCCAGACCCCCTTGCCTTCCTTTGGATCTTCTCTGTCTAGACTACAAGTAGAGCCTGGGGCTGAAGAAAGACTGGGAAAGCTATGCTGAGGTTTTTGTTGGAACACATAATTGGAGGACTGCTTAGTCTGATGACATTTCACTGGCTTTGAAAATGCCAAAGCCCTAATATAGATGGATGCCTGGCACTGACCTGAGAATAGATACAAAGTTTAAAGTATACTGTATGCTTTGGGAAGAAAAAAAAAAGTAGAAGGTTCTGGAGGGTTTTTACAAATTGAACTTAAATTAACAGTAATAATAACAGAGAAAAAAAAAAATAAAAATGTGATAGTCCTCACTCGCCATTTCTAAATACTGTACATTTAGTAGTATTTTACTGTAAAATTACATTTAATATCCCATTAGATATTTATAGTTTTTCTCTATGTATAGTACGGGAACTTTCCTTTAACCAATTCACATTATTCAGCGTAGCATTTTTACAGTCTTTTACCTTTAAACTTATGATCGTTTTATACAGTGTATGCACTATGGGATTTAATAACTTTTTGATGCGTCGCAATAGTGAATCAAGTACAGAAATGCACTCCCATACTACCACTGCACAAACAGCTAGTAGAATTTTACTTTCTTATTTTATGGCTGGCTTCACAACTCATTTGAATGTTTTCCCTTACATATGACTCAGATTTGTTTTTTTGGATGACAGTGTGAATAGTAGAAATCAGAATGAAACTTACATTTCATTTGCAGTCTGAGAGCAACTCAAGGAGCCTTTCAACAGGTTTTCCTTGCGACAAGAATTAAATAAGTAGCATAGTTTGGTTCTGTTATAGACTATTAGCATACCTATTATTAACATGTTGGCTGTTTATCAGTGCTTATAAAACATATTTAGCATGACCATATTCTACATCCCTAATCCTACCCAATACCTAACCTTAATAACTACCTTACTAACTATTAATAAGCAGCAAATTAGTAGTTTACTGAGGCAAAAGTAATAGTTAATGGTTTGTTAATAGTGAAAATTGGACCTTAAAATAAAGTGTGACCAAAACAAATAATGTCTTTAGTGTTTCTTAGTAGAGAGTTATTGTGTGTATTGTGTTTCATGTTCAACACTTACAGATGTTTCTTTTGGAGCAGTGGAAATAAGGTTGCTAAACTTTCTCAGTGTACAATTTTACACACTCTCATTAATTTGTTTGTCTGCTAACAAAATCTAACACTTAATATAAATGCATTACATGAGCCCAAAAATATGTATGTATGTATTTATTTATATTTATATATATTATATTTATCATAAAACACACGTCTTATTAAATCATTTTCATTTATAATTTAACAAATTTAACAGAAATTCTGGAAAAAAAAAAAAAAAAAAATCAAGAGAAATTTACAGAAATCAATCTAGATACACAGAAAACTGGTTACTGTCTGAACCAGTGTTATTTTTAACATCACTGAGATACCTGCAGTTTTATTAATATTTTGTATTTTTTTTTTATACTTCCTGTTTGCATTTTTTTTTATTTTATTGTATTTATGTTATTTTATTTTAGTTTATATATTTTCACAGTGTATCTGAATGTATAATGTTTTCTCTGTTGTTTAATAGAATAATGCTGCCATGATCAATAGAAAATGTGAACAAGCATTCTTTTAAATAAACTTTTAGCAGACAGTAATAACGTCAATTGCACCAGGCAAATAGCTTTATGAATAAAGTGGTTTATCTATAATGAACCTAATTTACATAAAAAAGAAGGAATGGTTGTCTTTGTTCATTACACGAAAGTGCAATATTTAATAAGTATTTTGAATTTTTTATACTTTCTGTTTGTATTTATTTTATTTTAATTTATTATTTTATTTCATTTTATTTTGTATTTTATTTTAACTGTGATTATTTATATATTTGTATTTTAATGTATTTGTGTTTATTTATATTTATTTGTGTTTATTGTGTTTATTTATTCTGATAAATGATGTATTTCCGCTGTTTGGCCAGAAAGAAAGAATTCATCGGATGACGCAGGTTGGCTATAATGAATATTTTTCTTACACCTCCAGGCCCACTGGGACGGGTTGACTGGCCGGATAAATTTCAACAGGACCAATGGCCTGAGGACAGATTTCGATCTGGATGTGATCAGCCTGAAGGAAGAGGGGCTAGAGAAGGTGCTGAATTCCTCTGGTTTCACATGTCCTTACTTATGTACCTGCTGTCCTTCATCAGGACAAATGTGTGTACACCAGAAAATACACACTCTCACTCAGCCACTTACTTACAGAAAATAACAATTCCTTCCCACTCACACACACATACACATAGACAGGGAGCCTCTAAGCAAACCGTGACCTCCCGGTTCTCTTCCACATGTGCCTGCACCTTCATGAATAATTTATCCCATTAATAATAAGGCCCTCAGTAGCCCTTTAGCCTTATGAAGACTGAATTAAACAGGTGATTTGCAATTACAAACTACAGGCCGTGCGTTTTCTGAAGTACTTTGTTTTTTGATGGCTGAACGTGCATGAACGTCTGCACTTTGTCATCTTGTTTTGAGTTGTCAGTTCTCAAGAGGGCCCTCTGAAGTAAATGAGAAGGGAGGAATGGGATCGCAGTTCTCTGGTCTGCTGAAGCAATTCTCATTTACTCTCTCTCTCTTTTCCATCTCTCCATTTGCTCTCTTGTGCATGATAACATGGTCTTCACATCACTTCCTTTAAGCCTCTGCGTAGATAATGTCCCAATGAGTAAAGAACACAGACGCCATTTACTGAAACTGTGTTATAGATTATGTGGCCCTAGAAGAGAACTCAGTGGATGTTGGAAAGTACTCTTTATTGTGTTAGTGAAGTATTCATCCTCTTTTTTTGTATCATGTCATAGATTTATGAAAAAAAATTTGTTTTTTGCAGATTGGGACGTGGGATCCTGCGAGTGGTTTAAACATGACGGAAAACCAGAAAGGAAAAGCAGCCAATGTGACGGATTCTCTCTCCAACAGATCACTGGTGGTGTCCACTATACTGGTAAAAAACACAAACCAAAAAAAACCATTATTTTCTTTATTTCTGTGCACTTTTTTTAAAAAAAAACGCACTTTGCATGCGTAATATTTCGTTGAGTGCACATGAATGTGTATAAAATAAGTAAGTAAATAATTATTTTCTTAATCAGTATTTTTGTCTTTGTCTATTTTTTTTTTAAACCTAAAAAATATATATTCTGAATAATTTAAAAAATAATTTGGCTTTTTTAAGCATATATGTAACTTTAACTTATAAAATAAATAAATAATAAATAAATAGGTTTGTTCATTTTATTATAGGTATAAAAATAATAAAATAAAAAAAAAATAATAAAAAATATTTTTTTGCTTTAAATAAAATTTTTGCATGCATTGTACTGTTCACAGCACTGTTCACTGCTGTGTTTTCTCTTGTACATTTTATTTGAGACAAATTGTGTGGAAAAGCATTTTTAAATGCTCACACACTGACATTGGCCCATTAAAACAGCAGAGCTTGAAAACTCTCTTCATATATGATTTCCCCCTTCACCCTCTTTTCTGAAACTTCTCTGATATTTGAAGCCAAAGGCAGCTCACTCGTGTCAGATTACGCTATCACCGTCTCTGAGTGACGGAACACTCCAGGTTTGTGGTTTAAGGCTGTTCCAACCAATCCGGTCTCTCACCACCAATCAGGATAGCAGCTTTGTTCCTGTCATCTTTTCAGATGTCATGCCTATTGATGAAATACACAGAGAAAACTCTTCAATTTCTGTAGAGACAATTATATCAGCGCACTTTTCTTTGAAGGAGCTCACTGTTCTCATTTAAGTATCACTTCTGTGAGTGAGGTGTTTTTCCCTTACAAAAGGTTTATTCAAGTGTGCTATTAGTGTACTTCTTTCAAACTAAAGTTAAAAGAGACTTTGAGTCTACTTTTTATGTACTAATCAGAGATATACTTAACATATAATTACATACTCTATTTGCCTTATACCAACAAGTATACAGGAAAGGTCTATGCATATTTGGCTTATGTTTACTTAATCATTTGATTGAGATGTACTTGGAGTAGCCTGTTAAATACTTTTATGTACTATTTTAACTTACATGTTTAAAGTTTATAGTAACAAGTCAGCTTTGTGGTGAAATAGCTTCCCTCACAAAAAAAAATGATGCATACTTCAATCAAGTTATTTGTTTGTTTGTTTAAAGTAAGTAAAGTTTAAGTATATTTTATGTAGTAAGTATACTAATATCAGTGCACTAGTAGTATACTTGTATGTGTAGTATTTTAATATTCCTTGAGAGTAAACTGGCCCTTTTTTGTTTTATGAAAGTATACTTTTACATGATCTAAAAGTAGTAGATGAACTTTGAAGTACGCTCAGCAAACTTCTAGTTTAACAGTTATATAATGCAAGTGCTCAAATGTTTTCTCTATGCAAAGTTAACATTTCATTTTACATTTTACATGGGTGACAAATTCCTTCCTTAGTGTTTTTTTTTTGCGACTGTATCCCACAGTTCTGACTTTTTTTCTTATAATTGTGAGATATAAACTCACAATTGCATGTTATAAAGTCAGAATTGTGTGATTTATAAACTCACAATTGCAAGAAATACAGTAAGAATTTTGTGAGTAAAAACTTGTGTGTGAGACTTTTTTCTCACAAATACGAGTTTGTATCATGCAATTCTAACTTTTTTTTCTCACAATTCTGCCTTTTTTCTTGCAATTCTGACTTTTTTCCTCAGAATTGTGAGATATAAACTTGCAATTGCGAGTTATAAAGTCCAATTTTGAGAGGAAAAAAAGACTGATATGTTCTCAGAAAATGTGTATATCACACAATTCTGACTTAATAACTCACAATTGCGTATTATAAAGTCAGAATTGCGAGATATAAACTGGCATTTCTGACTTTCTCAGAATTATGAGTCTATGTCTTGCAGTTCCGACAGTATAACTCGCAACTGCAAGTTTGTATCACACAATTCTGAGGGAAAAAAAGCCAGAATTGTGAGATAAAAATTACAATGACCTTTTTTTTATATTTTTCATTCAGCAGTGGAAACAGGCTCCCATTGTTTTTAGCTTTAGGACTCAAATTGTCATTACCAAATGTTCAGTGTGACCCTATTCTGAACCCCGAAATTTGTACAGTACATGTAAATGTTGTATTTTGCTCTTCATTGTCATTTTGATTTGATTGTGCTAAGTATTTAGAGCTCTGTACTGCTGAAAATTTACACCATTGATAGCAGTAAAAGCTCAGAGCAAAAAATACAGCAGAACAAACTGTGAGCTATCATCTACTCAGTTTTGCAATGCGACTGAAGCAGAACGGACTTAACTTGTGTGATTGACACTTAAAGCATGCACTGCTGCCTTGATCTGCGTTGAACTATCAGTGGCTTGTGCAGTGGTCTGTTAGAGCTGTGCGCTGTTGATTTGTAGTTTAATTCTATACTTTAAGGGTATTTATACCTCATAACGTAATATAGGACTTTATCGAAATGAAATACATACACTTCTATCACTATTGCTCACATGCCTATAGGTTGTAGACTGCTGTTTTATAGCATAAGCAAAAATAAGGTTATATACAATTGTGTCTTGTATCAAACCATATACACAAAATGTTTTTGATCTGCTTGTCTCAAATCTATTGGAAAATCACATCAAAATATTCACCGAAATGTCACAAACTTGCATCAAAAATCTCTTTTGATTGAATGGATGAAAACAAAATGACAACATAGAGGTTAACAGGTTTAGTGTCACAGGAAACAGTCAATCTATATTTGACATTTGTGGCAAACTCTGCATTTCTGAATTTCCACGTCTTCATTTTTTTCTCCTTTTGATCATCCAGAACGACAGTATTCTGAGTCAGAAAATAAAATGAAAAATCTCTCACTGCTTTATGCCTCTGAATTCCTCCACTGTTGCATCAGTCATTGTTTCTGATGATGGACTTGCTGTCAAATGGTGCAACTGTTTCAACTACAGAAATATATTTATAGATTTCAAATTAAAATCTATGCAAAGTTCCCAGCTGTAGAAAATGATTAAAAACATCTTCAAGACTTGATGTCAATAAGAGGGGAATGGATTTTCTTTATTGTCTTTAAAAGAAAGATTATTAGATTGATGTTATCTTCTTTGAAAAGACACTGTGTGTGACAAATTAATATTTAAAACTCTGAATATAAGATACAAGTTTTTTTTTTTTTTCCATTTTAGTTAATGATAAAAACCCTGAATGCAGTCTTCCAAAACTATTTATCTTAAACTTAGTGTAGCATGAGTGTTTTCATTCACTTTCAGTGGCCGATCAGGATGCATTAAATGCTACAAATGCTAGTTGCCTGAGTCAGGCGGCCAGGGATCAAAGCTGTCATGAATGAAAGGAGAGAAAGTGTGAGAGGAGACTGCTGGGAGGGGTGAATGCTGAGCGGTGAATGTCAGTCCTTACATGAAAGTTTAATGCCCTCAGGTTTGCCTCTGAAGCCATCATTGTGCCGCCGCAGAAAGGAAATTGTTATTAATAGGCTGTGAGCAAACATGCTGCAGGTTTGCTCTCAGATTTTTTGTAAAAAAAGTAACAAAAGAAGAGTTGAGAGACCTTATCACTGTAATAGGAAGCAAAACATTTTATCTGTGATAGTATAAGCACATTTTTCCTAACCTTATGCATCTTTCATGACAATAAACTTAATCACTAAACACAGTTAGAATAAAAGACACTGGCTGTTAACAATCAATATTAAACCAATATCAACAAGTTTATTTTTGCAATGCAGCGGTTGCACATGAGCTGCATCTGAAGTAGCATTTACAGTGTTTAATGCAGCTCAAAGGTATTATAAATGCATTTCCTTCCATTGCAGTTGCATAATCAATGTTATGAAATAATATGCAACTTTGAGTATAGAAATATAAAATAATAGAAAGAAATAAAATTGTTTAAATTTAAAACTAAAACTGCCATTAGATGGCAGCAAGTCACTGTCAGTCAATCAGTGAGTCACTGGATCATTCATTTGACTAATTCATCCAAAAAGGCTGAGCCATTCAAGAATAAAACAAGTGACTGTCTTTATGAATAGATAATTGAATCATTCTCTCAACTGATTCATTCAAAAAAGGAGATTTATTTAGTATCGAGAGAGAAACCCACACACAATACTGCCAATATTGTGTCTAAAATGTAAGTCACAGGATATTAACTTACTATTTATTGAACCGTTGCATAAAATCTTAGTCAGCTTTACCTGACTAAGTGAAAAACTTTGGCATAACTTGTTAGAGACTGGTGTGCTCAAACTGCCAGAAACTATGTAGAACAATTTCATCTGATCAGAGCTGCTGATTTTCAGATATTAGTTGTCAGTTTTGTGTGCATTCTGCATCAGATGGCAAGCGAACGTACTGCAGGCTTCTGAGGAATAGTTTACTCGCACGTCACACATCACAATACAGTTCCATTTTTTCTTATTTCTTATCTTTTGGGATGTTTTGTTCTCCAGGTCTGTGATTAATAGCTGAATGTTTTCAGCATCACAATTTCAGCCAGCAGTCTGGGGTGGTTGAGTTCAGGAAACAGCAGTGCAGTGTCGTGTGCAGATTTCCAGCTGGATTCAATTGCCCCCTTCACCTCCAGATATTACACAGAGTAACAGCTTCACAACAAATTGATAAAACTGTGGTTTACTTTTAAAAAGGTACAAATGAACCAGCATCATTTGTTTCTAAGAGTCAAAAAATTCCCATTTTTAATTAGATGGCGAGTAATGGAAGGTGACTTAGCCTTAAGGGCCTGTTTCTCTCCCATCTGCTGAATGGATTACTGGTTTAATTAGGGTTTTTATTCTCTCAATTGCTCTTTTATGAGTTTAGATGCAATATTTGCTGTTCCTGAGTAGGGTGTAGTATAAATTGTCTCAGGCAGGTTGAATGCTTCTTAGACTGAAATGAAAACACAATTACATTTACATTACATGTGCATTTATGCACTTAGCAGACATTTTTATCCAGAAGCGATTTAGCAATAGAAGAAGCATCAATCCGTAAAAGAGCCAGCAATATTTGTAGTAAACAGTGCCATGTTTATTAGAATGCAAGATTAGGATTGAACTATGCCCTTGTCTCAGATTTTCTTGTCTAGTCTTGCATATCAAAATCTGTTTGTAGAATGATTATAAATTATGGAGTTCAATGATAACAAACAGAACTAAACGCAATGCATCAATTTAGGCACTGTTTACACATGGTATTAAGATGCATTTTGGTTGATCGGGTCACAAATAGACAAGGGAAACACACTCCTGTTTACGTCTGCTGTTTTAGTTTGTCATTTTTGTCCACTTTTAACCACAGGTATTGTCTTTTTCTAATCTGTCGATCTAATATTGTGAAATAAGCCTAATGAGACTGGTTTGTTTTAATAGGGATTAAAAATAAGGAGTGGGTGGATTTTTATCATTGTAGGGTGGTTGTGTTCACACACTGCCAACACACATTTATGTCCAAACATAAAGGGTGCCCTTTAAGAAATTCAAACAGTAAATACCGTTTTATGGCTATGTGTCATGACAGACCGCTGTAGTGTCTCAGTTCAAGCTACACGTAAAGTGATCATCTCTTCCTCTTTACTAGTTACAGCACAAACTAAACATGAATGAACATCAGAAGATATCTTGTTTTTAACTGCAGAAAGACATCAATACACACTTTTCAAGTTCAAGTCCTCTAATGTTAATCTACTCTCCTGTCTGGTTTGTTTGTCGGACAATATGGCAGATTTGGCATTATGATTGGTCAGATCGCCTGTCAATCAAACTCAAAGGTGAATTTTCTTATGAACGTGAAAGGAGACAACAGAAAATGATATGAAGTGCAGCAGCTATCATTTCTGCTCTGATTGAAGCGACCCCAATAACGTAACATTTAGACCTTGGAATGCTCATTTTATCAGGGGAACCCCACCCAGAAGCGTGTGTTTTACCCCCCAGAACATGATTTTTAACAGGGGACCCCCTCAAAACGCCATTGGGCTACTTTTGGGCTAGTTTTGGGCTAGTTTTGAGTAGCAATTGGGTGGGTTTTGTTTTAAAAACCTGGCAACCCTGGAACTCTGAGTTTGTGTTACAATCAAGACTGGTGAGAAAACATGCATTTTACATTTCTTCACCTTCAAACCAAACTTGCGATTTCATCTGGCAAAGTTTAAATCCCATTCATCTTTGGAACCCCAAACCATTATTTCTGATGAAATTCAGTTCGTGGTACCTTTCCAGGCCTTGAACATAGTAGGACCCTTGCTGTCTATGCAGGGTCAGAAAGCTTTTGGATTTCTTCAAAAATATCTTAAAGGAGAACTCCACTTCCAGAACAACAATTCACAAATAATTTACTCACCCCCTTGTCATCCAAGATGTTCATGTCTTTCTGTCTTCAGTCGTAAAGAAATAATGGTTTTTGAGGAAAGCATTTCAGGATTTTTCTTCATATGTGACCCTGGACCACAATACCAGTCTTATGTTGCACGAGCATATTTGTAGCAATAGCCAAAAATACATTGTATGGGTCAAATTTATAATTTTTTCTTTTATGCCAAAAATCATTAGGATATTAAGTAAAGATCATGTTCCATGAAGATATTTTGTAAATTTCCTACCATAAATATATCAAAACTTATTTTTTGATTAGTAATATGCATTAGTAAGAACTTTATTTGGACAACTTTAAAGGCGATTTTCTCAATATTTAGATTTTTTTGCACCTGCAGATTCCAGATTTTCCAATAGTTTTATTTCGGCCAAATATTGTCCTATCCTAAAAAACCATACATCAATGAAAAGCTTATTTATTCAGCTTTCAGAAGATGTATAAATCTCAATTTCGATAAATTTACACTTATGACTGGTTTTGTGGTCCAGGGTCACATATCATGGACTTCAATTGTGCCCCCGATTTTGAACTTCCAAAAAAGTAGTTTAAATGCAGCCTCAAAGCGCTCTAAATGATCCCAGCCGAGGAAGAAGGGTCTTATCTAGCGAAACGATCGGTCATTTTTTTCGGAAAATAAAAATGTGTATACTTTTTAAGCACAAAAGCTTGTGTAGCACAGGTTCTGGTATGCGCGTTCACGACGCTACGTATTGAATCATGTCGAAAGGTCACGCCGAATGTAGGCGGAACACAGACCCAGTGTTTACAAAGCGAACACGCAAAGGCGGGAAGTGCAAGTAAGTCAAACGCTGTTTACAAACAAAAAGGTACAACGTGTCGGACGATTCTGAAGTTGTTTAAAGACGGCTTAGACTTAGATTTATATATATTTATAAACATGCTTTAGAGGAAAAAAAAAAAAAACATTACTGGTGTGCATCTTAACACAAAAGTAAGGCACTGATATATTTGTAACTGTACTGTACTGTAACTAGGTTTTTTATTACACTTCAAAACCTAAATAAATAAAGTAAACAATTCAATTAAATAATCATTTTATATCATTTTATATTACATTGTCAAGAGGGGGACTGTAGTCTTGGGCCCTCTGTAAGGTAAGGTTAAAATCTTAGTATAGTAAGGCATAGTATACTGATTAGGCCAGTGGTGGTCCCACCCTTGAAAAGTGTGCATCGTTTATTTAAGCAGTTGCCCCTACTCTTTGTAATGTTCCACTATTATCACATCAAAAAAAACAAAAAAAAAAAAAAAACAATTTGCAGTGCAAAACATTTTAATGGTTTTCGAATGGGCTTTGTTTTCTCACAGGCAAAATGTAGTATTTTTGTCTTTTGATTTGAAGAGCAATATTAACACTGCATCTCGACAGGTTTTGTGAGTTTTATCCAAAATGTATTCAGTATGAGATAGATCTCAAGAAAAAGTTGCTTTTTGATGACTTTTATCAAACTTTTTTTTGAAGTGTTTTAGGAGCGCCGTTGAGGTTAGCGCAGCAAAGTGCAGACATCTCCAAATTCGCATTGTTGATCAAGGGAGGTTTGTAATGCAGAAATAGCAGGTTTTCAGCAACATTAATCAAAGACCTCTGGCACTTGTGAAAACTTAATGTATCTCCTGCTATTTTTTCCATGAAATATATCACAAGTACTTCAAAGCGTTCCAAAGCATTTTCAGATATTAAGATGCATCTTTTTCAGCGTTGTGGGTAGCTGTCCTACCCATCAGCCACTGCAGCATTCTGACCTTGAATGATCTGCTTTCTTTTTGGTGTAAACATCCGTATACACAGAGAGATGAGCTCTCTCGCTCCCTGTCTTTCATCACAAGACATTTTAGACGACAGAATAGAGAACAAGTACTAGAAAAAGACAATGCTAATGAATGCATTTTAAAAAGAACCAAAAATAATTGTAAAATCATCAAACTAATTAAAACCCCATTTGCAAGCAAAATGCCACTCTTCGGAATGGTATGTTGGCTGTGCAGACTGGTGGATCTCGCAGATGTTTGAGTTCAGCACTCTAAATGAAACCCGGCTGAATGTAAAACCATTCACAAACAAAAGCCAAATGGAAAAGAAAGCCGCAGCGCTCGCTGAGTATTCAGCTTCAAGTCAAAGTGCTACGTGTGTTTAAAAAGCTCAGACAGTTATGAAATATTATCGCTCTCTGTGAGCACTCCTCTCCAACTTCAGCACCGTTTCCATGGAAATACACACATGCACAAACAACACTCAAGCATAGAGAGCTCACCGGGGTTATTTGACACAGCTTTCGGCCAATGAAAATCTGATCTGAACACTAGAGGCCTGAAGGAGCGTGTGGTCAGTGTTCATAAACTAAAGGTAGCACTGACTGAGCTGGAAGCAATACAGGTTCCCTATCTGCCAGTCCGCTGACATGTCATGTAAAAGCTCTTATTGGCTCTGTTTTGATTTAGAGCTCTCGCCAAAACCTCACGCACCGAGAGCGGTTTAGTCAAGCGGAATTCATGACCAGACTCGGGTGAAACGCAAAACTAGATTTTTACATTTCACTAAAGAATCTGGGGCTGCTGCATTCCTATAGAAACTTGCCAACATGATGCTATGGTGATTGCCAGGGCATTGTTATGCAGTTGCTAAGAGGCTTCGGTGTGTTGCTAGGGTGTTCCACATTTATATGCAGTTGCTAAGGTGTTCTGGGTGGTTACTAAGTGCTTTACTTAAATTGCTCGTTTTAAAAGAGCCCAAGAGTCTTTATGATATTCTGATCTTACGTCCCTCCTTCATTTTTTTCTTTCAGCAGTTTTACCAGCTGATAAGTATGTGTATTCTGCATGGTTCAATCTCAGAAAGGTACAGACACTGTCACTGGGGCTGTACCTTTTCAAAGGGCATGCCTTTGTACCTAAAGGGTGCATACTGGTACCTTAAAGGTACCTTAAAGGTACATATTAGTACCTAAAGTGTGCAAATTAGTAGCTAAAAGGTACAAAAGCATACACACTGAAAAGGTACTGCTTCGCTGACAACTTTTATACCTTTTTTTTCTGAGAGTGTTTGAAATAGCTTTCAAGTCTGTGAGTTAAATATAAGCTTAATATCACAGGTTTGTTCGTTGAGTAATTCGGAGTATAAAAAATGATGCATGCTTTTTAAAATACTATAATGACAGCAGATCTACGACCTTTGTCAGCTGAAAATAAAACAGTGCATTCCTATATAAACCTGTTCACAGCAGTGGCTAAATTAAATCTGAAGGCAAAGCAAGGGTTTGTGTCATCCTGTAGGTCAATTTCTTTTTAAAAACACTCACAATGCACAGCCAATAGGATGCAAGCCTTTGGGTCATGTGTCTGGAGCTGGCATTGCAGTTAGATGTGAATGATGCAGTTCATATGTGCAGTTGCTTACAAAACAGAAGAAGGGTTTAATAGGGTGGTCATTACCATTGTTTTTATCGCAAATTAGCATATTTCAGTCTTTCACAAAAAATCCAGGTTTAATTCAATATATGCCATTTCTTTTATAATTGTTTGTGAGATTTACTAGCATATTCTGAGAGAAAATATTTTCATCATCCTCTTCATCCCAGATGTACGCTTAATAGGGATGTAACGGTATGAAAATTTCCTATCACAATTATAGTGACCAAAATTATCACGGTTATCAGTATTATCAGGGTATTGTTAAAATGTGTTTGACTAATCAACTTGAATTCCATAACTTTTGCCAGCATGGTCTGAAGATGATCTGAGCCAATTTTGGTGAAAATCAGACAAACTGTCTAGGATGAGTTTGTCCTTGTTTTTTCTATAATTTCAAAAAATGATAAAAAAAAAAAAACTAAACCTGACGATTTTTGAATTTTGGACTTCATTCGACTCGGCATGAGCCAAGGATTCAGAGAAAAAAAGAATTTTCAGTCTGTGCCTTACGGTTCAAAAGTTATTAGCATAAAAATATTGAAATTTGGACAAGTGGTGGCGCTAGAGAGTTTGAGTTAGAGACTCCAAACTTGCTGTGGTTAATGTTGGGACTGTCGTCTATCAGTGTGCCAAATTTTACAACTTTCCCACAAGCGGTTCTATGGGCTACCATAGACTCAAGAGCGGAAGTAGAATAATAAGAACGCCAATGGATACAATAGGTGCCATCGCACCTTCGGTGCTTGGCCCCTAATTAAAATATGAAACGGTAATACTAATCTTGGGGAATTTTATCATGATTTATCGTCAAACTGGTAATCTTAAGCATTACATCCCTAACGCTTAATTTACGGACAAACTTCTTGTATCAACCTAACAGTTGGTCTGTGCTTTCATAAAACATAATATATTATGTTCTATAAACTATATTGATAATAATAATAATGATAATAATAATGTATAGTATAATCACACATATAGTTGAAGAGTTTCAATGCAAAAGCCTCTAAAAGCTTTATCAAGTACGTTCACTTCAAATGTGCTAAATCCAAGCCTCAATTCATTCAGAAGTACCAGTACTTACACAGAAACCTGTACAAAGTAGCCAGAAATAATTGCTAAATTTTGTGAACTCTAAGTTAACTTGAAATTGTGTTGAAATCAACGTTTCAAGTCAAAATTATGCCTTTCTAACAACTAAATATTTCAGAAAAGGTTCACTGCACTAAAACAGACAATATTTGTATTATCAGATGAGTTTTATATTTTATATAGAATGAATTTCAGTGATACCATTTTTGTTAAATGGGTCATTATGCATTAAATCATGAATGACCAACAAGCATTCTGTGATTGATATTGCGCGTTATGCACAGGTCTTAAGGTGGCTGAGCTGACAATGTTTTCAAATGTCAGAGAATTAAAGAAAAAAGTGAAAATAGTTTACACATAGCGCATTGATGCATGAGAAGAACTGTTGTTTCTATGCTGGGCTCCTGCTGTGAACCGGCTGCCTCTCATTGGTTCATTAGGACTGTGAATATGCGGGCGGTAAAGCATTGTGGGGGCGGGAAAGCGCTTATCTCTCTCTGCTGCAGCTCCCCTGGCACAACAAATTTTCCTGAATAGTCTCGCTGGTATAGAAGGATCAGTTCACCCTAGCTTCCTGTAGTGTAAACCAGATATCTGCGTTCTTATTGCCAAGATCAGCTGTCTCATGTTGCTGATTTGTTGCTCATGCATCACAATAGTTAACCCCATGGGTAACACTTTATTTTACGGTTTCCTAACTAGTTGCTTATTAGTATGCATATTACTGGAATATTATCCATTTATTAGTAGTAATTAAGCACATATTAATGCCTTATTCTACATCACCTTATTCTACATCCTTAATCCTACCCAATGCCTGAACTTAACAACTACCTTATTAATTATTAATAAGCAGCTAATTAGGAATTTATTAAGGGAAATATCATAGTTACTAGTGAATAAGTGTTCCCTATTCTAAAGTGTTACCGCACCATGCTAAAGAAATACTTAAACCACAAATAAAAATGGTCATCATTTACTCACTCTCATGTTGTTCCAAATCTGAATGCATTTCTTTATGCTGGGAAACACAAAAGAAGACATTTTAAAGCATGTTGGTGTCAAAATATTGGGACCCCATTGACTTAATAGATAAAAAAACAGCAAAATTCAAAATAGTAATCAAATATAATTTATTACTTTTGCAAATGTGTTTCTATTCTATTCTATACTAGTCTGTTCTAGTCATGAATTGGGCTGTATAATACATTTTTTTCACTCACTGTGGCTGCACATCTCTGTGGGCGTGCAAGCCCTATCAGACATATATCAGACATATTTCTGACAATCAGAGCACAATGTCTTCTCTCTCCACAGGAAGAGCCTTACGTGATGTTTAAGAAGTCGGATAAGCCGCTATACGGTAACGATCGTTTCGAGGGCTACTGCATCGACCTGCTGCGAGAGCTGGCTGCCATCCTGGGCTTCACCTACGAGGTGCGACTGGTGGAGGATGGCAAGTACGGAGCGCAGGAAGAGAGCACAGGGCAATGGAATGGCATGGTCCGAGAACTGATGGACCATGTGAGTCATACTCCACAATCCTATACAGTTTTGATTGCACTCAGGTTTGCTCTATTCACCTCTGTACATCCCTGCAAGGTTGAGCCAAATTTGTTCCCTTTCAAATCATCAATGTGAGTATATATAGACAATATCTCTGCCCCCAAGAGATATTGAATTGGAATAGAAATTCAAAAAAAATCCAACATAATCGCAAAAAAGCTTTGTGACAAACAGGAATCATTAGTTTTAACTAATTAAAAATGTATTTCGTGACATGTTTCCCTAAACTGATTAGACCTTTAAAACAATTAAAACAAATTTTATTTATTTCAAACAAGAATACAAAATGAGTCAAAATTAGTCTTCTAACATATACTACACAATTATAAGCTCATCACTAATATTCTGAAGTATTACAATTTAAATGGACTGCTTTCTATTTAAATATATTTTAAAATGTATTTTTATTTTATTTATTTTCTAATTTCAGATGCTCAGTAAATAATTGGAAACAGAGTAAATATATATATATATAGCAGCTATATGCGTTTCTTTGAATATCATTCCATCTTAATTCTATTTCTTTAAACTAAAATTAGAATTTTGCCTCCCGTTTGCCTCGATTCAAATTTAATTACATTATTAAGAAATTGTAGTGTAATTTACAAGGCGTTCCTAACTCAATTCAGGATGGTGCACAATCCTGACACATTTCCACCCTGCTGCAGAAGGGAGTTGTCAAGATTATACAATGAAGGGGGATGCTTTCAGCGTAGAGAGGAAACAGATATGAAAATAAGATTAACAGTGTGTGTGCGCGCATAGCAGATGGTACGAAATGCGATAAAATAAAACTCAAGCACATACTGCCGAGAGGACACAAAGTGAAAAATCTGGCATTAGTTTTCCCCCCATAGAGCTTATTAAGCACACACACTTTCACAAACACACACAGACACGTAGGTGCAAACACTGCCCTTCGACACCCTCATTAGATTCCACAAAGACTAAGAAAGGATAGGAATAAACACATTGCTGAGAATTCAACAGCAGTATCCATTGCTCCAACCGATACATCAGACATATCTCTTAGTCACTGCTCCTCAATTGGTCATGGTCGGATCGTCTGGTGTGAAAGCGGAGGGTGTGTGTGTGTTGTCGTAACATTCCCCGGCAAACCCCCCCACAAGACGAGAGCAGGACAGACTGTAATTGGCCTTGACAAGCTTTCAGAGCAGTCTGGAGTTTGCAGTTTGCCAGTACATTGATGTGCTAGAGATAAAAATATCTTGTCAAAGGACTTTAGAAGAAAAAAAGGAAGGTAGCGAGACAACATCTGCTCACTTCTGGCATTAATTTGCCCCCTCTGGGAATAATTATAGACAATCCAATAATTCTAGACAGAAGCCTTTATTTTGACTGAAATTATACCAATTCTAACAGTAAAAGTAGTGAAATTGAACTAAATGTCAGTTTTTGGGGCACAGCCGTCTTAGCTGGTGTCAGCGTTTAGACAGTAGACCCTCCATCAGTTCTGGAGGAGGAATAACAGTCTTACTGTGTCAGAAATCATGCTGTAGTCAATGAATCCTCAACACTAGGCTTGAAAATTTGTCATTTAAATTTTAAGACATATGCCTTTAAAGGGGTCCTTGATAATGATTTCATTTGATTAACTTTAGTTAGTTTGTAACGTGGCTATTTGAGCATAAACATCTGCAAAGATACAACACTCAAAGTTCAATACAAAAGGAGATATTTTCTTTTACAGAATTTGCTTTTGAAGGCCTACAACAAACAAACTGACATAAACCCACAACACGGGAAGACGCAACAAAGGTGGTGAGGCCATGTTGCACATGCAACTTCCCGTAATGTAAGGGGCATGATGTTTCCGGACAACGTGCACTAGGTGGTTAGCGAATCACAACACACTGGGCCATTGTGTTTTTCTGAGGGAGGGGCTTCATAGGACCAGGAAGTCAATAGACTGTTTTTAGGAGAACGGAAACAGCGGTGTAGAATAAAGGTAAATATGTGAAAAATAATGTGTGTTTTTTTTTAAACGAAGCATGAGTACCCCTTTAAAATAAGTTTGAGGGCTCAAAACTATTATGTAGGATTTAGAAGAAATTGTATAATGTGGACCAGGATTCTGTCGCCCTTTAGATACTTTGTTGTGTGATTACTTTCTGTTTTATTTGGAGTTTGAGAGGCACAAATAAGAAAGATGAAATTATGATAAGTCTGGGATCCATGTAAAAACAACTTTAATGTTGAGTTATAAGTTTGATTGTGTAAGATACATTTGAAATTGTTATATATTGTATGCATGTCTATTCAAAAATCACCAAATCAGCATATTAGAATCATTTCTGAAGGACCACATGACACTAAAGACTGGAGTAATGGCCCGGTCACACCAAGATCGATAACTATAAAGATAACTATAATAATAACTACATTAGCGTCAAATGCACAATCATGTTCTGTTTATTATAAGCACGCACTGCAATTTTGTCATCTGCTGCTTTGAATGCGTAAGCACTTTAAAACAGGATGGATTTTATTGGCTGTCAATACTATTGTCAGCTGGATATAAATAAATAAAATAAATTGAATTAAAAAAGGTTATTTTAAATGGTCACACTTTATTTCAAGGTCTCAGTATTAACTAACTATTAACTATGACTTTTTTCAATATACTCATAATTACTGCTTATAAACAGTTAGTAAGGTAGTTGGTAAATTTAGGTATGTGGTAAGATTTAGGGATGTAGAAATATAGTCATGGAGAAAATTTGCTTTATAAGTACTAATAAACAGCCAATGTGCTAGTAGTATGCATGCTAATAAGCAACTAGTTACTAGTGAGAATTGGTCCCTAAACTAAAGTGTTACCTTTTAAATTGTAATAATAGTTCAGGACTTTACTATTTTACTGTATTTTTTGATCAAACAAATGCAGCCTCGATGAGCACAGGAGGCTTCTTTCAAAAAAATAAATAAATAAAAACTCTTAATTTGCTATTAATAGTTAGAAAAGTAGTTGTTAAGTTTAGATATGGGGTAGGATTAAGGGATCTAAATCATGTTCATGCAGAATAAAACATTAATATGTGCTTTATAAGTGCTTACAAAAGAATAATAAAGTAATAAAGAGCCATTATGCTAGTAATATGCATGCTAATAAGCAACTAGTTCATTGTGAGAATTGCTGCTTAAAATAAAGTGTTATCAGAAATCTTACTGACTCTAAACGTTTGATCAGTAGTGTACATACATACACCTGTGAAAAGCTGCATCGTTGCATGACATCTGTTTACTCTGGACAAGCCTGAAGCATCACATCTGAATTTCTCTCATTATAAACAATTACGCTGCCTGCACTGAAAGCAGAACAGACTACTGTATATGCAGTCATTTTCTGCTGGCTGCTTGATTTTTATTTATTTATTTATTTTTTTTCCATACTGAGAATATACAGTGGTATAAACAATACAGCAGAATGTCTACCAGTTGACACATTTCAGCTCTCACATGGTATATACAGTCACACTCCTTACTGATATGCTATGAAGACATGGTTTTGATTATTGCAGCTGCGGTTGTCACATTGATGACAACATCACGTAGCGTAGACCACAAAGGAAAAAAAAAAAATAATAATTTAAGGGCATGTTGAGTAGCGTTCGTGGAGGCAGGGCCATTTCTAAGCATGAGCAAACAAGGCGGTTGCCTAGAGCGTCATTATCTGCCTTCCGAGGCAGCATCCAATGGAAATGGACCTCTTAAGTGACTGATCTGGAACACTCTACATAGACTGCAATTTGTTTAGGCTAAAATGATCAGCATAATTATAGTGCTGATCATTTAGTGCTGACCACCTTTTTTATAGAAACACTAAATGACAAACACCTTTATAATGATGTAACTCAGTTACTATTTGTGAGAAGTAACTAGTAACTATAACTAATTACTTTTTTTAAAGTAACATGCCCAACACTTTTAGTAAGGTAGTTGTTAAGTTTAGGTATTGGGTAGGATTAGGGATGTAGAATATTGTCATGCAGCACAATAGGTGCTTTATAAATACTAATAAACAGCCAGTATATTAACAAGTAAAAAATAATCTGTTTACGTAATGAGCATTATTTGTAATCCTTTACTCCAAAAATGTAGGTGTGATAAGAAAATTAATAGATCACAGCAAGAAGATGGTACACACTCGCAAAGCAATTAATACCTATTTTACATTTTGATAAATTGGTACATTTCATTTGTATGTATTTCAAGCAGTTTGCCTACAGTAAGTCATAGTGGCAGGTTTAGTGGTGGACCTTTATGTCTTTTTTTGTTTCTAAAATTTCTTAAGTACAAAATAAATTGTACAAAATCAACAACAATTCATCAAAATGTAAAATAGTGATGTTCACACTTCATTTTAAGGTCCAATTCTTGCTATTAACAAACTATTAACTATGACATTTGCCTCAATAAACTCATAATTTGCTGCTTGTTAATAGTTAATAAAGAAGTTGTTAAGTTCAGGTATTGGGTAGGATTAGGGATGTAGAATATGGTTGTGCAAAATAGGTGCTTTATAAGTACTAATAAACAGCCAATATACTAGTAATATATAACAATGTGAATTGGTCCCTACACTAAATGCTGTTACTATTTATGGTGTTATCATAGTGACATTTTCACATGAATTGAAAATCACCACTAAGTTATCAAAACGTAAAATAATGATGTTTTCATCAGTTATTCAAAATGTAAGTTAGTGATGTTTTTATATAAAGGAAATCGCACCACTTCAAATTCAAAGTGAATTTAAATTCGCCACTAATTATTTAAAACGTAAAATACTGACATTTTTGTACAATGCGATCAGTTTGAATGGTCATAACAATTTCCAAAAACTGGGCCTCATTAATAAAATGAGACTGTTCAAATGAGTCCAATTCTGTCAACTTCACTGAATTTTTTGGAGACCAATGTGCATTTTAAGATATTTTAAATTATATTAACAAAAATGACCAAACAACCTTATATAACCTTTTATTTGTTACCAAATTTTTATATGTGGACTAAAACTTACGGTCAAACTGGCCCTGAAAATGTACGCTAAGAGACACGGGCTATTTCTGCTTCTGACATGGAGCCAACGGCGACAGACCTGTGTAAAACCTTTAACCCCCTTCATTTTCCCTTTTTCATAACTGCTATTTTCATTTTTTAGTCTCGTTGGGTAGCTGAGAGAGTGGATTCGGTTCAGCGCTCCTCCTGTCCCTTAGACCAAGTAAATCATGAAAGGCTTTAGTAAGTGCTGAAACAGTAGCAGGTAAATCAAGAGAGAGAGCACGAGTCCACGAGAGGGCTTTAAATTTCCTCTTAAACGCTGTGGGGCAGAGTGTGTGATGTGTAAAAGCCCTGTTTTCTTAATTTGATTTCCTCTAAATGCTTCTGCTCGCCCTGATTTACAGCCTATCACTCTTTTCCCTGTGCGTTATTTGTTGGCAGAAAGCTGATCTTGCAGTGGCGCCCCTGGCCATCACGTACGTGCGGGAGAAGGTCATCGACTTTTCCAAACCCTTCATGACGCTGGGGATAAGTATACTGTACCGCAAACCCAACGGCACCAACCCGGGGGTGTTCTCCTTTCTCAACCCCCTGTCCCCCGACATCTGGATGTATATTCTGCTCGCTTACTTGGGTGTCAGTTGTGTGCTGTTTGTCATAGCCAGGTAACATACCAGCCACTTATATAGACATAACCCCACATCATAACCTCATCTCATTAACATTTTTTGGCTAACTGAAGCAGTTCACTCTTAGATTCAAATTTAGTGGCCTTAAAGGAATAGCTCTTTCGAAAATGAAAATTCTGACATTATTTACTCACATATCGCTTCAAAGCAGTATGACTTTTTTACCATGGAACACGTAAGGTCCATATTTCAAAGCAAATGAGCCTGTCGAGATTCAAAATGACCAAAAAAAAAAGTCATAAAAGAAGTCCTTATGACCCATGCGCTATATTCCAGAGGAGTAGATTTATAATATAGAGCACAAGCCATATAGACTATATGATGCCCTTATGCTGTTTTTTTTTTTTGTCATTTTGGAGCTTGTTTCTTTTAATGGTGCTGGACCAAAGTGAATATGAGTATGTCTTGACTGTCCAGTCCTGCTCCTGGAGAGCCACTGTCCTGCAGACTTTAGCTCCAACCAGCTCCAACACACTTGCCTGGAAGTTTCTGATGAGTAGACCTTGATCCTTGGCTTCAGTAGTGATTAATTAGGGTTGGAGCTAAACTCTGCAGGACAGTGGATCTCCAGGAACAAGAGTGGGCACCACTATTCCTTTAAGAATCCCCAATGCCACTCTCAAAATATTTACATGATGAAACGCCATGAGATTCAGCTCATTTTTCCTAGAAAAATTACAGAAATATGAAATACCTGCAGGTGTGAACAGGAGATAGCTAAGAGTTAAAAGAGAAAAAGAGAGCAAGAAGCACACACACATAGTGAACACACAAGAGAGGAGCTTATAAGGGTTGCTTTGGTCTTCCTGTCTTGAAGCAGAGGAGCTACAGTATGTGCCTCTCATCAGATAATGCACAATAGCACAAACCATAAAAGCAAAGATGCAAAATCACAGTTTCAAGACAGTATGTGTGTGAAAGACAGAAAATAGGTATGTGGGAGTGTTCAAGCGTGTGTGTGAGTGAGATTGAGGCATTTTCTGGTGTGAAACGCAACCTCCCTCCCATCCCTCGCTGTCCCTACTGTGTCTATTTTGTATACTTTTCTTTTCTGATTGGGTTTTTCCACATCCTGCTTCATATTTCCTTTGGAAAACTGTGATACGTAGTGCTATAAAAATGTATATTCAAATTTTGCAAAATTGGTAGAATCTCTTTTTTTTTTTAGGTTGAATTCATTGGTTGAAGACATTAATAACTAGAAAATCTAAAATATTGCTTGCATGATATACTCTCATTTTGGAGACTTAAAGTTAAACCCCAGATACTGCAGCGACTACCATTTATCCTGAAGCACTGTTAAAATGATGTAAAATTTAGTTACAAAGTAGGATTTTAGGACTTAATTTATGGGTATAGATATCACACTTAATTATTTATAGGAAGCAGACATTACAGACCAATTGTCCTTTAATTAAAGGATATTCTGGGTTAAGTGCAAGTTAATATGGCGATTTATAAAATAATTTCAACTCGTAACTCAGTTTGTAAAGACAAATAAAATAAAACAGCAGTTAGCAGAATGCACTAGGCATAGGATGCTACTGTAAAGGAGTAGAAATTTCCTTTTCATATACAGCATGTCATAACTTTAAAATGGATTATTTTATACCTGATAGGGCTTAGTATTTCACAGCTCAACATTGACATCTGTCAGTTAATGTTTTTCCTCCTTGCTCCCAAACTAGCAGATGTAGCATGTCATCTTTTTGCACCTATGTGAGTCAAAAAAAAATCATACTGTACATCTCTCTCTATATGGAGGGTGTTCAAATGTAGGGTGCAACAACTTTGTATACAATGAAAAAGTAAATAAATAAATAAATAAATAAATGTTCCTGGCCAGGAGAGGGACTTGCATGTATATTTTCATGTATCTTCTCTATCTAAAAAGAAGTAGCACAGCTGATGTTTTGAATATTGCAAATTAAACTACTAGTTGCTAGGCAACCATCCAACCCATTCATCCCATAATTACAAAATGCAGTTGGCTTCCATTAGTGCTCCTATGAAAAGGCGTTGTATTTGACTTTTTGTATGCACATTTTTAAACTGCGGTACGAGTTGGTCTTAATTGATAGCTTATGTTTGTTTATATTAGACCCAGAATCTTGCTTTAAATGTTATACTATAGTGAATTCTTAGAATAAATCACTGATATCGATTCCATTTGCACTGGTGCTTTCCATCGGTCTTCGTTTGAAGCATGGTGTGGAGAAATCCAAAGAAAAGGCCTTATTTTAACCCCAAAACTCTCGTGTCGACTGCATTCAGCTGGTCTAACCCTAGAGTTTTATGGTTAATGCACTTGTGCTTTATAAATGTTACTGGCAATATGATCACATCAAGTTTATAACAAGCTACAACTGTCATCTAAGTTGGTTCAGAATATGCACCTTTCACCTTATAACTGCACTAATGTTAATGCTGGGTAAGTGTTCACTTTTCCAGTTCTCAGCTAGAGCACAAATAACACGTGCACAAATAAACAGCATGCTTTAACAGAAACACAAGACCTAACATAAGATAGTATTACTGTGTTTATGTGTTTGTCTCTTTGTACACATTTCTTTATGTGTGCATGTGCAGCTGCTTTGTATGTGCACTATAAAGCCGGTATATGCAGCAAACATGTCTGCGTGTGAGAGCGAAAGACAGAGCGAGAGAGAAAGAGATCACAGGGTGACATAATGGGGACTGGTGGAGGGTTTCCTAAGGCTTATTCTCACCATGCAGTATTTAGAAACCTTCCTTCTGGGCACAGTATGAAAGTCAAATATTTATCCTCTTCTCAGAATCTGTAATGCATATCAGCAGTTGTTTTTGTTCCTGTTGTTTTCCTCTCCTTACAAAGTTTCTTCTCTTTTCTGCGAAAGCAGGTGATGAAACAGCTGAGGAAGTCTCAATTGGAAATGAGTTACGCTTACTTATGACACTGGTTCTCATCTTTTGCCATAAAACAAGCGATGCATCGATGCCGTAAACCACGCAGCTGATGCAATAATTAAATGCTGCGTCTGATTCTAATGCTTCGAATAAATCACCCTTTTTTAGTTTATCTGATCGTCAGAAAACCATATTCCTATCAAAGGCAAGCTTATCTCACGATTCCATAATATATATTAGAAATATCTCTTGCAGGTGTTTATTTTATCTTATTTATAGATTAAGGTTTGCAGCCAGTTTTACTTATGAGTGAAACAAATGTGAGAAAATGTCATTTTGGACCAGATTTTATCCATTGGAAATTGATTAGATTGTGAAAAGCAAGCATTACAATAATGGATGTGCCATGTGGAAAATAAGTGAGATTCATAAAGTCAGAAAATATGTTGAAAAGCTTCAGCTGCACACAATTTTGATGAAAGATTGCAAAGATTTTTTTTTTAATTAAGAAGAACAAAGAAATAATACACAAACACCATAAACGATCATAACTGACATTTCTATAATAGTAACTACATAATAATTATTTACATAGTAAAAGCAATTATTAAATATCAAATAGATGTTTTTATGAGATTTTCTCTGGTGTGACTGTCATAATGAAACTGTCAAATGGTTATAATGTAATAAAATAAAATAAAACTTATGCTATTTCAGGATTATATGCACTTACAAGGTTTTATATACATTTGTAGCCTGCATCTTTAAGTTTTTCATGTGCAGTAAAGCTTACATTTTAGATGCCGCACTCTCAGAAAAAAAAAAAAAAAAGATACAAAAGCTGTAAAAGGTAATACCGTTTCACAAGATACTAATATGTACTATTTGAATAGTAATATATATATATACTTCAGGTACAAATATGTACCTTTAAGGTGCAAAAAGACATCTTTTAGGGGTAAATAAGGCATAAAAAAGTACCTTACAAAGTGTACTGTTTCAGTGACAGCTTTTGGACAGCTGTTTTTCTTTTTTGTTTTCAGAGAGAGTGTCAGTATGTTCATATTATATTTTTGGTAACACTTTTAAATAAGGTTGCATGTGCCAACTAACATGAACAAACAATGAACAGTATGAAAACGCAGTCATTCATTGTTAGTTCATGTTAATTCACAGTGCATTAACTAATGTTAACAAGCACAACTTGATTTTAATAATGCATTAGTAGAAATTAACATTAAGATTAATAAATGCTGTAGAAGTATTGCTCATTAATGTAACTAAAATAGTTAATTAATGGTAATTAATGAAACTTACTGTGAAGTGTTACCATATTTTTTAGTGTTTATACAAACAAAATGTAAATCTGAATATTTTCTTTGCACTTAAGAAAATGAATAGGCACCGTTTAGATTTTTATGTTAATAGAGTTTTATATTTTCTGAAGAAAATATATGGCAGTAATAGGAATTTTGGTTGACTACCTACAGAATGAATGGTGCACGCCTTTGCTACGATAACAGTATGTGCTCAGGGTGGTTGCTAAGGTGTTCTCAGTGCTTGTTAATGTGTTGCTGTGCAGTTGTTAGAATGTTCTGGGTGTTTGCTAGGAGTTTGCTTATTGGTCCAAGTCAAAAGAGCCACTGTGATACCAGTCCCTAGATATGGCTCAGGTTACTTCTTCAGTGTCAGTCTAGGATCTAAGAAATCTAGAATTTTTTTATCGTCTGCCAAGCGAAAATCATAAATCCAATCGTTTAGATTATTAATAGCACACCTCTCCTCAACGAGCAGAATGATTTAAGGTATCGCTCATGTCTCTAGCAAATGGTGCTGGGTGAGTTATACACCAGGGTTTTATTCTAAGGGTTAGGAGTTTGTTCAAATCCCCAAACGAAAGTATGAGAAATATTTGTAGTTATGTTTGCCTTAGTAAACATCACTAATGAACCATTGTCCGTACTGCAGTGACAAAGCCCAAGCATGTGAAAGGAAAGAGTATGTGCTCCTCACAAGATGAGTAATGCCTTCACCAGTCAGGGCAAGTGCTTATCAGATCCCGCTCATTTCCAGGTGGAATATGCTTCTAAATGGGCTGCACTTAGGATGATTTAACAGACTGCTGTGTGGGGCTGACTAGATAATTAACTCAGAGTCGAGGAGGGAAGAGGACTGAAAGAAGGCACTAGAAAAAAAGAAAATAATAATAATTTTGGGCATTTTTTCTTATTTTCCAGTTCAAAATATTTAAGGTGCAATTACCTGAAAAGCAAAACTGTGTAAGATAATAAGACCTTTGTTTTAATTAAATATAATTTTTTATTACTTTTTTTTTTTTTCTGGTTATATCCATGAGCCTTAATAAATTGCTTATTAACAATGATTTAAGCTTAAAATAAGAACTAAAAAAATAGGTGACCTAAAGTTAACATATATATTAAACATAAAGTGGGACAAATATTTTAGAGGTTTATTTTATTTTATTTTATTTTATTTTCCAAAAATGGAATACTACAGGGATGTTAGAAAACCCAGTAAGACTACGCTGAACAAGCAGTCAGTCTTTGAAATCTATGGTAGTCCATTGATTAGCAATGCATCCTTGTGTAGCATCCTTATTGAATTGTGTTAGTTCAACGTCATGACCTCAACCCACGTTCTCGATGCTAAATGCAGCTACACAGTGACGTTGTTTAAATATGTCGGTCTTCCAGATCTGACATGACTGTTATCAGGTGCCTTATCGGTCCTGTGCACAATGACTAAAAAAAAAAAAATACGCCACCATTGTTCTTTCCCGAGGCATCAATGTTTCCTCAGCCTACGTTTATCTCTTCATGTTGACCTTGCTCAAAATTTTCCCTCTGCGGCACAGATGACCGGAGATAACAGAAGGTCGGTATAATTGGATCAAACTGACAGCTAACGGGCGACTGACGCTTCCCGTAGCAGCAGGTTAAGCCGCGTCTCACGCAGACAGAGACTGTTCGTCGCCTCTGTCCTCCACTGGCATGCTCCAGTCGATGACAGCCATCCATGTTAGATTTGCCGTTAGTAATTGGCTTTACAGAACGTGATTGTGTGAACTTGCACAAAGACCTTAGCATGAAAGGTCTGGGGCAACAGTTGTATCTTTGCAAGATTATAGTTCGTATGTACTCAGACTTGCATCACAAATAGTGAATACTAGATCTAACAGATTCTTGTCCTATGGCTCTATTTTAGTGAGCTGCTTTGCTATCTTCTAAAGAAGCATCTTAACTTCTTAACATCATGCCATAAAAATTGAAGGCATTTGTACCCTTATGTAACATATGAACTTATATTTTGGTCTGTTTCTTTCACCAGGTTGTCAAGCAGAGCTTATGTGAGAATGTTGTTTTTCATTAGTTTGATACAGAAGCTATTCAAAGAGCACAGCAATCATTTTAGATAGAAAAACGATGATTGCACCAGCCCTTGATGAATCTTGCTCATAGACTCATATGCAGAAAATGTTGTGTACTCTACTATTAGTCTCTGAAAGTCAATAATTTCTGTTTCCATTTCAGAGATCTGACAGAGAATTAAAAAAATAGCTGAGACAAATAATCTCCTTGGTATCTGATTGCTCAACTCTTGAAAAGCCTGTAGATGCTTTTTTATTCCACTATTTCAGCACAAACAGAATTGGGTCACAATGCTTAATTGTCGCCCAATCAACCTTTACTAATGTAATGTCACTTATATTTAGCTGGAGTAAATGGGAAGTCTCAATGTGGGAGAGAGATAGCACAGTACGAGGGACCGAGATGTTGGAATAGACTAGATCTTCCACATTGGCCATCTGAATTAATCCTTTTAAAATGAATATTTTGGGTTACTACAAGTTAAGCTATTTTGACAGCATCTGTGGCTGTCAATTACAGCAAAATAATTTTGACTAATAAAAAAAAAAAGAAAAGAAAAGCACTCACAAATAGACATTGTAAGTTAAGGCTCAGTCTGTTTCAGGCCTTAACAATGTCTCATGTACTTTGTGAGTACATTTCTTTATTATGTACTCAACCCAGCTTCTTCTTCTTCTTTTTTTCTCCATCATTTATAAATTATATAAATCATGAGAAAATAATCCAACTCAAGTCAATAAGTCAATAAAGTGTGAAAACATTGTTACACTATTTGGTTCAGTGCTTGCATTTAACATATTCTCTGATGCTGTTTGAAATGTATTAGTTTTTGTATGTGTAAGATAAAAACTGCTGTTAGTACAATGGCTTCATTGTTAGTAATGTGGAGAACTGTGCAGCATAAAATATTGCAAAGTAAAGAAACATTCTTTATTGAAAACAGCTTGAATATTTCTAACAAAACACATTCCTAAACTCTCATGTTGATACTAAATTCCAATGCAGCAACAATTTACAGTGAGCTTGTTTTCGCATACGTATGTGGCATATTTTGCATCTTAATTCTTATTGTTCTATTAAAGAGATAGTTTACCCAAAATGAAAAGTATGTCAACATTTATTAACCCTCAAGTTGTTACAAACCTGTATGTTTTTTTTAGTCGATAAGGACCAACAATTATTTGGTTGCCCACATTCTTTAAAAGAAACTCACAGAGTTTTGGAACAACTTGAGGGCGAGTAAACGATGACAGACTTTTAATTTTTGGATAAACTATCCCTTTAATTTACATTGGGTTGCTCTTATACATTGATAGTCATGGTTGCCTTTGATATGAATATGTTATTTGAGGGTTTCTGGAGATGTATAAAAAAAGGTGATTGGAATGAACATAAACAGCTCTAACCAACATGTAACTATCACATTGTTTCATTAAAAATGAAAGAAAAAAAAAATAGAGAGACAAAAATAGGTTCTTCAAGAGAACTCTGTTTTTCCTGAATCTTGATTTCTATTTAACTGATGGTTATGCTAACCTGTTTCTTTCTCCTTGTGTTTCTTTAGGTTGACCTGCCTTTCCTTCATTATTTGTTCTATGTACCACAATTTGGACTAAAATGTGTCTGTGTGTTCTGTGTTGCTTGCCACAGGTTTAGCCCCTACGAATGGTATAACCCCCACCCATGCAACCCCGACTCGGACGTGGTGGAAAACAATTTCACCCTGCTAAATAGTTTCTGGTTCGGAGTTGGAGCTCTCATGCAGCAAGGTAGACGCCTCTGCCTGCCCCCCTTAGCACACATCCCACTCTTTTGCTGGGGGTCCCAACTTGCTCTTATCAGGCCCACTATGATGCATGGGTGCCTCTGTGCATGTAGTTCTAGAAGAAAATTGGTTGCTGGCCAGTGGTATGAATGGGGCTGTGTGGGACTTGAAAGTTTTAATTGGTGGGTGTTGGGTAGAAGATCAGAGGATTGTTAGCTGCATGCTAACTTTTCCATAACCACCATTGTCTTCGCTCTTTAGGGTTCTGAACAGGTAAGTCTAATTTCATCTGCAAAAAAGTGGCAAAATGACACAAAAAAAAATGGCTTGGTCTTGTGTCTAAGATTGCCATATGTATTCTTGACTGCTAACCCTAACCCTACCAAATCCTGATGCCACATCTTCTCAACTGCAGCTGTTTGAGAGTGAGAAAGGCCTATGGTGATTAAAGGACAATGTCACATGTAACCTGCATGCCTTTGTGTTGCATCAGAATAGCATAATAATATTTGATTGAGTAATGAAAGACACCAGGCCCTTGTTTGAAAAGTAGCATGGGTAATGTTTGAATCTGCACTGCATCTGTTAAATGGAATGGTTTACAGTTGGGATTGGATCGCCATGTAACATTAGCATTGTGAGTCTTTGTGAAATCTACATTGTGAAAGAGATGCATTTGAGGACTGGCTGAAACCAGCAACCAGCTGTTTGCAATGTAGATAGCATGGATATTTGTCTTCACACTGAATGACAAAAACGTTGCAGATATTTTTGCCTAGCTGTTCTAGCTGGTGGAGCAATTTCTCTGGTTAATTTTAAGAATAAATCAAAGGGCATGCTAAAGAGTTACAGGACCATATGCAGCCAGCATCCAACTAGAGCAGATGTCTTCAACTCTGCTCCTTGAGAACAATTGTCCTTTCAAAGTTTATTTCCAACCTGCTTCAACACACCTGCCTGGTATTTTCAAGAGCTTGATTAGCTAGTTCAGTGGGTTTGATAAAGGTTGAAGCTAAGCTCTGCAGGACAATGCATCTCCAAGAGCATGGTTGAAGACCTCTGAACTAGAGGTACAAGTGATGTTCAACCACATGAGTGACAACCTTAGATCAATGGTTCTCAATCTTGGTCCTGGGGAACCAACAACACTGCATGTGTTTTGATGTATCTCTTATCTGACACACACATTTGAGGTCTTGGAGTCTGCTAATGAGCTGATGAGTTGAATCAGATGTGTTTGATTAGGTAGACATGTGCAGTGTTGGGATCAGGATTGGGAACCACTGCCTTAGATCCTTGAATGCAAATGTGGATTCATCAGTGTGTGTCTACCCTGCTCCACCAGGTGCAGGCAACCTATTGAACCCTGGATTGCAACTCTTTCCTATGAACAAGTAATCCTCAGAAAGCTGAGGTCATTAAAATCCTATATGTCATATGCTAGTGTGTTTGGATCATAGTGAAAAAGGAGGTAGGCCTATTATTTTCTGTCAAACTAATTATTGTCCAACAGCATCACACCAAACAACATAATTGTAGGGTGTCATTGGGACTGTCATTTGTTCAGGTTCTTGTGAGTTTAGAAGAGAAGATGTGGCATTAGGCTGAGGGCTAAACAAGCAGGGATTGTGTATGTTGGCTGTCTGCATGTCTCATGATGAGTGAGTAATACTACACTGTAGAGAGGCTCCCCTGCCCATGGCTTGTCAGCCCCCAGAAAACTGTGGGACGGCGTGCTTGGACATGACGTTACCTTGGGTACATGACAGTCAGCCCCAACCAGGTTATATAAGGTCACCCTGACCAAATGTTCCAGCATGGCGATACTTTGAACTGACATTCAGCTTTCTTCAAGGATGTTTTTTTTTGTTGTTGTTGTTGTTGTTGTTTTGACATGACTCCTTTGTGAAAGTGGGCGCCAAGGTACCTTTCCCACTAATGAAGTCACATTTAAAAGTGAAGTATGCAATATATGCGATTCTAGATTCTCATACACTCCTCCCACCCCTTCTACCCTGTGCCAGACTACTTGTTTGGTTAAACAGGTATTCCTGTCCAAAACTCACACCATTGATTGAGCCACATGTCAGAGTGCTTAAACAACTCAGGGCCAGATTTACTAACAGTGCCAGCACAAACCGTCTTTTGGCGTTAAAATTGTACTGTCAGGATTTACTAAAGATGCACAGTGAAGAATTAGCGCTGAAAAGGCATGGACAGTTATTTTTACGCCTGACCTTATTGAATATGCATTTGTGGAGAAGAGTTTTAAAATGAATCGAGCAATGCAATTTACTAACGTTTGCGCTTGTCAAATTACTGGTATTTGCGCCATTATTAAACAACTCAAAAAAGCATGTCTAAAAGCAGGTGGTAATTTGCGCTGCTCTTGGTGGATTGCGCTGATCATCATAAAAATTAAATGTTACATCGGTGTTCTTTAATGTGCACCTTGTCAGTAAATCACCCACAGAATTTTCCCCTCTCATCTGTGCTTTTATAGAATTGCGCTCTAATGCTAATCTGCCTTGTTTAGTAAATCTGGCCCACAGTGTTTGCACTAGTCTCTGATGGGTTAGAAAATACACACATCACCTTTAACAACTGGATTGCTAGTGTATATAAGGGAAGAGTGATTCTGACTTACTTTCTTCCCATTTCAATGGTTGTTTGGGCTGTCTGCTAGCTAGAGTTATATATTCAAACTCTGGACTTGATTGACAGGTCGCTAGAGCATTTCCAGGTCTGTTGAGGCCTGATTGAAACTCACGTTTGCAGTTCAATTGTAATTCATGTAACGGCTAATCTTTTCAACAGTCTATTGTGTTTTGCCATGGACTCAGTGTGCCAGATCAAAGCTTACAGCTGACTCATAGAACTTAAGAAGAGGAGCCAGTTCTTTCCCTGTGCTCTTGTCCTCTGACATCTTCTCCTGGTACAACTAGTTATTGTCCTGACTTTACCCCATCAGTTAATTTCCTCTGCATGGCCATGGTGACAGCTTGATTAAGGAATAACAGAAATGATACGTAGGTTGTGACATAAAATGGTTCTTCATTCTGGCTTTTACTCACAAGCCAAATGGACTGAAGAGTGTAGGGCAATTCAAAGACGGAAGCAAATCATGAGCCCTTTATGATTTAATACAAATTTGACAGTCTGTAATCTAATTAAGTCTGACCACATAAATTCTCCTAAAACATAAATGAATTCCCACCTTCATTGCGGTTGACTTTGGCGTGTTCGGTTAGCATAGATACGTCATGCCAGTTGTCAGCAAGCAAAGTCTTTCCTTACAACTAGTTGTTGAGTCTGCACTGGGTTGGGTCTGTGCATCTGGTACTGGTCCTCACATTGAGATTGAGACTTCTGCTTTTCCCTGACTGCTATCTCTGCTCCTCTCTACTAGGATCTGAGCTCATGCCCAAAGCCCTCTCCACCAGGATAGTAGGAGGCATCTGGTGGTTTTTTACCCTAATCATCATCTCCTCCTACACGGCCAACCTAGCCGCCTTTCTTACCGTGGAGAGAATGGAATCTCCAATTGACTCGGCTGATGACCTGGCCAAGCAGACCAAAATTGAGTATGGAGTGGTGGAGGATGGCGCTACAATGACCTTCTTTAAGGTGAGTTGAGCCCGTCATATCGCATGCAGCACATGTAATATCAAGCCAATTAAGGACCTTTGACCGTCGCGTTTCATGTCTTATTGGCTGTTTTGCCTCCAGTATCTTATGGCAGTTTATTTGTTTCTAAGGTAAACAGATGTATAATTAGAGGGATAATGTACAGTCAGTCAGTCACTGTCGCAGAATGGACCACATCAGGATGGTACATAACCAGATCATCCTGTCAACGCTTATTTTTGCGATCATGGCCAGCTAACTGTATGTTACCCTCTCCTAATTTGATTTGATTTAATTACATTGTTAAAGACATCTGGTGAGGAGACCTTTCAAACGCTCATGCCAGTCGGATGCTCTGGCATAATGAATTCTGATGTCATGTTATGTGACACCAGAATCTGGTTTGTGATGTTTTCTCTATAGAAACACCTGAGAGGGAAGGGAAAATAGATACATAAATAAATAAAATACCTGAATGTTGAGCAATTTTAATAAATAAATGTACTGTATAAATGGAAAACAATAATACATATAAAACACATTTTGTGGAGTTTATTTTTGTATAACAGTGATGACAGGGTAAAAGTGCTATCAGTGCTGTCTTATCAGTGTCCTAATTTGAAATCTCAGCTCTCAAAGGGGATCTGAAGTATGCAATAAAACGCAAAATGTTTGAGAATGAAGATTTTATACTTGACCTAATAATTGAGGTTGTGTTTCAGAGCTTTTATCGCTTTGGACTGCTGGAAGTGACAAAGGTTGAAAGCATTTTATGACTGCACTCTGTTTAGTGTCTGTATGCGGGAGATCTACTCTGCATTTCTTTCTTCAGTCCCAGGGGGCTGTGAACATGTTCACTGCGACACTTAAATGTCTCTTATTAAGTCAATATTTTTGCTCTGAGATCACAGCATGCAGAGCGTCTCCTCTGTGTGGTTTTGATTGTCCAGCGTTTGTAACCAGTTCAGTGAAATCCTCAGCCACCTCTGTGCCAAAAGAGGAGTAAGCTGTTACAAAGGGCATTTGTCTTTCCTATCCGCCTCTGCTATTTATCCTTGTAAATTTTCAGTTACATTGAGCATATAATGATGTTAAATGCTACTATAATATCATTTTAAATGTCATCATAATATTTTGTTTTGCTTTTTTTAAACTTCAGTCAAAATTGACCCTATCTGCTTCATTACATATTCCTTGCCTTATTGCGAACAATTCATCAGTACAGTGTATTTTTTTTTTTTAATTAATTAATTTTTTTCTGTTAAGGCATTTATCAGGGCTCTACAATTACTTTTCTTTTTAGGAGCACTTGTGCTCCTAACTTAAAAAAAAAAAAAATGTAGGAGCACAGTCAAAAATTTTAGAGCACCTTCTAATCAATAATAATAAAAAAATCTGATAAAAAAAAATTAGCCTTCCCATTACAAGGTGATATTTGACTCCTTAAAGTGATTTACAGGGCAATTTTGTTTTTACCATTGTAGTGGTATTTTTCTAACTTTTTTAACTTTTCTAACTTCTTTTTTTTAATTATATATTTTTAAAGGGGTCCTGTTAAGCTCCCTTACAAAGTCTTTATTTTGTTTCGGGGGTGTACTAGAACATGCTGTCATGCTTGGTGGTTCGAGAGCACATTATTTTTCACATAATTTACATTATTACAATACCTTTCTCCCCAGCCTGGCACAAATGGCTTGATTAGTTCCGGGTTTGATGAAGGCCCGCCTTCCAAAAAACGAAATGTGTTGTGATTGGTTAGCTGTCCCACTGTGTTGCGATTGGCAAACAGCTTAGACGGTGTTTTAGTACTGCCGTGCCCCTAGCCAAAGCAGCCCAGTGTACAACTGTTAGCGCAAGCTAGATTAAAGTGATTCTTACGTTTTAAATATGCATTTTTTTTTTTTTACAAAAACGCATCGATTCGCTACAGGAGGCCTTTGTTGATATATTATTTATATTCGGCTCTGATGCGGCCACTCTAGTCAATGCTTGTGTTTATACCAGCGGCGTCTCTGCAGCGCATTATGGCTCCGACGCGGCCACTCTGGTCAATGCTTGTGTTTATACCCGCCACGCTGCAGCTACTTGAAGCGTCTCTCCACACCTCGTCTCTACCCACCCCCCCCAAGTCATTCGAATTTCCATAGACAGGATTTATTTTAATGATGTTCTAACGGGCCGCATTGTGACATCGTAACATCAGGAAAACAAACACTATAGTCCAAAGGAGACGTTCATTGTAGCTCTTGAAAAGGTTTTTTTTGTAAAAACGAAATATCTCCTTTTGCAGTGGACTTTGATATTTGTAACTTTGTAGGTCTATTTTATGCCAGAACATACACAACACACACTGACTAAAATGCAAAAAGTGAAAAAGCATAAAGGACCCCTTTACGCGTTTTAAAATTTCTAATTAAAACACCAGAATAAGAACAGGTAGAATAAGTTACCAATCAAATGTAATCAGTATTAACAAAATTAGTTTGTACTACAGAGGTGCCATAGAAGAACAAAAAAGTAGTTTGTAGGTGTATTTTCATATGTTTAATGAGGCTCAGAGGTGGCAAGAGTGCAATCAAATTCACAAATTCATGTTGATATTAATGTTTTAAATATAAAATTTGCAATATAGAAATATTAAATGATTTAAATAGCTTTAAAGAAGATACTTTAAAAATTAAACTAAAACTGCCAGTAAGTGGCAGAAAGTCACTAATTTATTTACTGAATCATATCATTAATTAGATTTTTTCAAACAGGTAATTTATTCAGGAATAAAGGAAGTGCCTCCCCGCGTCCCAACGTGCCAACTAGCCACCCTGTCTTCCCTAAATAGTATTGAAAATTACTACTATCACATAGAATTTAGGATGGATAGTATGCACATTGGAACGCAGGCCTTGTCTTTATTAATGGGAAACTGAATCATTGACTCACTAGATTCATTTAAAAACATATGTTGTATGCTGTGTTTGAATGGAGATGTGCAGCGGCTCAGTTGTAACTTGTTTCAGACCATTTTTGACGATCAAATGGTGCAAAATCAGGCAATAGTGTTATAGTCAGATGATGTAAGTCACCTAATATTAACTTCTTTTTTATTTAACAGTTGTATTAAATCAATATCTCATTTACAAACTCCCTTAAAAATCATTAAAAGCGGTCACTCATCTTAGTTCATTGTGATCTCACAAAGTTCCATATAATCAACAAAGCGCACAATGAATCTCTTATTTAGACTCATAGGGCCTCATTCATGAAACACAAGCAGAACGAATTTTTGTGTAAATCGTTCATAAAGCCGTTCTAATGTAAACTTTCGAATTCATGAAAATGTTTGTATTTTCAAAATGTTAGTTGGTACGAAAGAAATGTACACCTGCTCCCTACCACATGTAAATGGTGCGTAAAACGTTCTGTGTTCTTTTTGACAAACTGATGACACTGAATTTTGATGCACTGCTGTAATAATTACAAGTTCATTTGACCTCTTTTTGATTTTTTTTTTTTTTTATTATATTTTTTTGTTTTAACTGTAAAATGCTGCGCTCGTCACTGTCACTATTCACCCAGCCATAAAAAGAGGAGGGGCGGGACAAATACCAAAACCCAACCATCCCACTTGTATGACTACTGTCTATAACAATGGGGAAGTCAATATTAGTGGTTACTGCCTTTTTATATTTAATAAAATTCTTAAAAATAAGATACTAGTAATACGTTGCTGCCGTGGTTATTCTAAATCATAGCAACTAAAGCATCTCAGCTGGAAAAACGCTGTGCCACAACCAAAGCATTCTCAAACGCCACCAGCTGGTCATTTTCAGAAGAGCACCTGACATTTTTTCAGCTGGCTAAAAACTCTTTGGTGGACACATGTTATTGAATATTTATTGTTAGGCATGTGGTCTATTAGTCTTTTTTTGCATTTATGCATTATACTGGAGCCAAACTTGAGAAAGTAGACCAGAATATTCCACTGCGTTCCTGGACACGCAATTTGCGTAGCTGTAATTCGTAGGTGGGGATTATGCTAATTGTGAGCGTGCATGAGCGCTCTATTTACAAATAATTGGAATTCATTAACATACACGTTTAACTATCAAATCGGACGTTTACGAAGCGTTTGTGAATCCGGAGGAGAGTTTTCGGGGAGGTCCGTGTTACGTGGAAATTACTCAGAATTTACACATGTATTTACACAAGTTTCATGAGTGAGGCCCGTACACTATGTTTACGAAAGGATTCGTGAGATATGTCTGTGATACGTTGCAAAAAAACACATAGAAACCTTTAAAGCTCTACTCAGCACAAACACAAATAGGCTGATTGGATCAATCGCACATGGTGCTCTGAAATATTTTTTCATAGTCGTATGCAGTAGTTTTGGTTGCACCAAATGGTCGCACTGTAGATCCCTGTTTATTGTTTTTAAACTTATTTATTTTTGTCACATATGTTTGTTATTTGTTCTAACCATTTTGTTGAATCTCTTTTCATGATCCAAACAATTCCCAAAGGACAAAATCAAGTCCTGCTCAACATTTTTGTCCTCATATTCAATAATGTCCAGTTCTAGTTTCATAGAATTAATACACATTACTGAGGTAAAAAGTGTTGTTTTCACTCTGACAAAACACACACACACACACACACACACACACACACACAGTGTGTAAATACTGAAAGAAAAGGACATTCTATTGTAGATAGCAAGACTGAAGCAGGTTACTGGAGAGAGAGAGAGAGAGAGAGAGAGAGAGAGAGAATGTAGCTCTTTCAGAGCATCCTGGTCCTGACAACGCCTGTAATCCATTGCAGTCAGATTTCCTACAGGAACAGCAGATGTTCAGAGAGCTGAACACATATGCTCTTTTAGCAGGTGCTGATGTATTGAGTGATTGAGTGGCAGTGTGAGTGATTGACGGTTTGATAAACTGCCTTTATTGATTCTGTATAATGCTCTACAGAGAGACAGTCACAGAGCTCAATAGTATCAAGAACACTGCACTTTAAATTAGATAGGTTCCTTTTAAGCTCTTTAACCACAGACATTTAGAACCGTATCTAACATATTCATTCATAAAACCCTTGTGGCCAAAATAGTTTTGTATTTGGGGTTTTAGGCTCTTTACATCTCTACTTTCACAGCTGGCTTCTTAAGCTGCTATTGATTTGCTATTGTTACAAGCCAAACAACTGTAATCTACTGCTATATAATCTATAACATTGGGTAACATTCACTAGCCGTGCATATGCGCAAATTTGTGTGTGAAATCTAAGTACAAACATTTACACACACAAACCATGTTTCATTATTAAAGTACTAAAATATGTTCTAGATCTAATAAAATTGTAGGAAGAACTGAAACCATGCATATGCAAATATCACTACTCTGGATGGCCTTATAATCGTTTTAAGATTAAATTGTATACATGCTCAAGGATCTTGCAGTGCCTGCTCTCAGGATCTGCACATCCTTGGAGAATGTCATATGTTTGCTGAAACGCAGTAAAGAACATGGAGATGGTTTGGGCATGTTTTATGCAAATTACTAATCTATGGGTATGTGGTCACTCATTTGGAATACTCCAAATGCATTAACATTAGAGTAAGGTTAAGAACAGATTCAAATGCATACACACGTGCTGTGAATTAGGCAGAATTTTTGCATGAAAAGATCTCCTGTGCGTATAATCCATGCGATTACTAGTAAATGAGATTTTTTTTCTTGATTTACCATAATACGCAAAAGGAGAAATCTATGTCCACATGCTATGCAGTTATTTATTAAAAAAAAAAAAAAAAAAAAGATTGGTTAATTCATTTAATTTATTGATATTTTTATGTTCTTCTTTTTAATCTACATTTTGTTTTTAAAGTTACTTTGAAGGCTTGCGCACACCTCTGTTTGCGAAATGGAGCTTTGTGCTCTTGTATCCTACCTCTCTCATTCGGCACAAATCCAAATATTCCATAATATTTCCATATTTGCGATGCATCCAAATGCTAAACTATTATTTATTATGGAAATTGTAGATTTTGTACTTCAGTCGCATTCTAACGGTGACACAGTGAGGCGGGTGCTCTGATGTTTGGTTCACTGTGTTTTATTTTGATAAAGTAACGTTACCAACTGCGCTGTCAAGTTAGCAATGCTAGAAGCCTGGAACTGATATGTTTTATATTTGTGTGCACAGGCGCGATTACTTCAGCTGTCCTCATACCAGCAAAATCAACTTAAACAAAAAATAAATAGAATCTGCCATGTGAGTTTCCTTTCTGTCACAAAATGTAATCAGTTTTTTGTTTTTTTGTTTTTTCTCCCTTGTCTATCAGTTAACTAAATTAAATATATTTCAAGTATTTATTCCTTGTATGTATATATGTACTGCAGATTTTATAGCCTATATATGACATTAATTTGAATCTATCTATATCTATCTATCTATCTATCTATCTATCTATCTATCTATCATTATTATTTATTTATTTTTTGCAGTGTGTAGCATTTTGAAACAGTGATGTATAATGACACTAGACTTAACAACTGGCTGGAATGCGGTGGCCTGTATGCTGTAATGTTAGGTCACCTGTGTGAGATTCTACTGAACAGCTTTTTGAGAGTTCAGAATGACGATTTTAAATGCTGCATTCACTAGACTTCGAAACTGTTGGTGGATTTTTAGCATCATAGGGTTTCATTGCTGAAAAAAAGATGATTTTAATAATATATGTTGAGGTTTATTGAAATGGCCGCTAGCGAGTGGCTGATGAGGCACTGGGGAGTTTGAGCTGGATGACTGCACTAATGGGAGCTCACAGTTTTAATCCTTTGATCACTCTGTTATGCACTATGTTCCTCAATGTACTTCGCCTGTCCTGTAAAAATGATTCCTTTTTGGGTAGTCTGTGGGATTTTACTTTGAAACATGCTCGGTGAGAGCGTATTATGGTGCGGAAATGTTTGGCAAACGCACTGCAGGCAAGCTTAATGTGTGTTCTTTTATCTGGCAGTGACAAACCTGAGGGGGCGATAGAGTTTACTTTAAATGTCTGTCATTAAACCAGATTATACAGGAGGTTAGCTATAAACATGTCAACCAGTTAGCTAACTTTAACCAAATTACATAGCAAGTGTCTTTTCCAACCAGAAAGGGAATACTGCCCATTAAAAGAGTTTGCCTATTGCGACAATAGTGAAAACATGTTGCATGCAACAACAATGAAATCGAGCTTGTGTTTACAGTTGCAGTAAAGTAACAATAAATTTGTTACAATATTTATAAATCTATAATGTTAATGTATAAGTTAATGTTAATCAATAAAAATGCAACTGTTCATTGTCAGTTCATGTTAGCTGCAGGTTCATTAGGACTTCTTTATAACATTTGGTACACAAATTACTAAAACCTCTAAATTATTAGTATGATCAAAACTTTGCTGAAAAAACAGTACACAATCTACTTAATGCCTTCTGTCGTTTTATTACTGTAAAATGCTAAATATTGATTGATTGTAAAATCTTAATTAAGTTAACGTGAGAATAAATGTATATTGCTAGTAAAATTCCAATTGGAAAAATGACTGGGTTAAAGAAACTTAGATTTACTTGATTATTCATACATGCATTTTTGGAAAAATACGATTCATCTTGCTTTTGAGGAACTGTATTAGTCTCTCAGTCGCCATTGTATTGCAATGTATATAAGCATACTTTTTGCCCCCCAAATTTCATATTTTTGCTCAGTTTAAGCCTTTTTAGATTTTGTCAAAATGTTCAATAAACTGTTTAAGTAAAATTCAGAATATTACTTCAAAAGACCAGCTTTACAGGTGTAACACATACAACTGTTTTTAGTACTGTAATTTTAAATGTTGATATTAACATTAACTAAGATTAATGAATGCTTTAAATGTGTTTTCAGTGTTGGTTCATGTTAACCAATGTAGTTAACTAATGTTAGCAAATAAAACCTTATTGTAAAGTTTTATCAGTGTTTTTTTTTTGTTTTTTTTTTGTTTTTTTTTGTAGAACAGACATAAATGTACAGCTTTATCTCTTTAAAAAATACCTGCCTTAAAATATGTTTTGCGTAAATGTAATGCTCTCAGCTTTAACAAAAATCAGAATCTCTGCCATGAGATCTTCTGTGGTCCGCTTCAGTATTATAGTAGGAGAAGATTATGGCCATTTTAGGCGGCAGCCATCTGGAAGCCAAGCGTTCCCCGTGCTGAACATACTGCCCTAAGGCTGACACATTAAATTATAGAATATTCTAACCCATGAAAGCAGGTGGAGAACACAGCAGACGTATTGGCCAGATATAGTCCTCCTCTTCTCTGGAGGTTTGCTTTCTTTGTCCTTCTCTGCTCTGAGGCATCTTATTATCTGTCACGTCTAGTATGCCACATTCTATGCTTCAAAAGATATTATGATCAAAAAGAGGAGCAGGCTCACTGGGAAAGCAACCCGACCTCTCTCTCGCTCTCTCTTTTTCTCTCTCTTATCCTTCAGTATCAAAACAATCTGTGGCAACCTTTCGCACAGAGGAGCACACCTTTGCTCACTTTCTAGGCTGCTGTTCCTCAGTCACATCTGAGTCTGGTAAGAGTCGGTGAGAAGTTGTTTGCTGACCACCTCAGCTGCTATCATCGTCTTTTTAATTTGTTGAGAAAGTTTTATTGGAACCTGCAGCCAGTTCTCAGTTTCAAAACCTTCACTAGCAGATTCTCATATTTCCTGTGCAATCTTGGTCTTATCAATCCTCAGTGAGTTTTTCTGTTCTCGGCTCCTATGAGGAGGACCCCTGGACCGTGGAGATGAGATAGTCGGAGGAAGTGAATCACAGCTCCTGATGGAATCGGAGCAGCAGTTAAAGAGAGCAGCCCCACCTGTGGAGAGATACAATGATGTTTGTAGACCCTTGTGATTTAACCCTTCCAAGCACATCTCAAATCACTATTCATTCTATGGAGGAAATTTCATTTGAGATAGTTTTGGAATAAAATGGCTGAAATCCATCTTGCTTGAACCAATTTTAAAAACACACAACTGACACAACTTAGGGAAATTTTGTGGTTGAAGTGACACTAGATGATACTATGTGGCATAGTCAAACCTACTAACTTAGAAAACTCACTCATACGAAGCTGTATATGTGACGATAACGTTTAAAAGTATAATTTTTTTTTTTCTCAAGTCGCACAGGATGTTACAATTCTTTTGAAAGTAATTGTGTGAAAATCAGGCTTTATTAATCAAAACTCTGTGTGTAAATCACACTTTGTGTGAAAAGGAATACAAATTTTACTGCCTTAAGTGTTCATTTCACCCAGAAACTGCAGTGATTAGTACATATAGGTACACTTTTTCAGTATATAGAGGCACATATTTCCACTGAGCTTATCTTGACAATTTTTATAATAACAGTTATACATTTGAATGTACTTATTATAAGCTTCATATTAATATTCAAATTAATTTAAAGTTATAATGAATGTATATAGATAAATACTGAATGTAAGTTAGCTATGTCAGTGGTTACACTTCATATTAAGGTTGGTAACACTTTATTTTAAGGTGTCCATAATACAGAGTAATTACCTAATTAAGTACTTAGTAGTAGCCGTTGTACTTACATGAAACAAAATGTACTTACCATGTAACTAAGTTATGGAACAGCCTGTAATTACAGTTTGTAATTATGTAGATGTAATAGGCAGCTACTGTTACACATATGTAACAGGCCAAGTCTGTTACACAGCTACTTGTACATTTAAGTACAATCTTGATACACTTTTTTACACATTTTAAGTAGCTTATGTGTAATATTCTGTAATTTTAATGTAATTAGAAAGGTATTACATGTATTTAAGCTGTGTACTGGTGGGTTAAATCAAACTAAGGTGCAGCTGGATAAGGTGTACAGTATAGATACACATGAAGTACATTTAAGTAAAATATCGATACACTTTATTTTAAGTAGCTTATGTTTGTGTAATATTATGTAATGGTAAGGTAATTAGAAAAGTATTACATGTATTTTAACTGTGTACTGGTGGGTTAAATCAAATTAAGGTACAGCTGGGTAAGGTGTACAGTATAGATACACATGAAGTGCACAATCTTGATACACTTTATTTTAAGTAGCTTATGTCTGTGTACTTTCATTTTTAATTACGCTGTATAAAGTGTGCAACACATATGTATCAGTCTTTTGGTTATATATGTAGCTGTGTAAGAGACTCGGTCTGTTACATATGTGTGTAACAGTGGCTGCCTATTACATCTACATAATTACAAACTGTAACTACAGGCTATTCCATAACTTAGTTACATGGTAAGTACATTTTGTTTCATGTAAGTACAACAGCTACTACTAAGTACTTAATTAGGTAATTACTCTGTATTATGACACCTTAAAATAAAGTGTTACTTTAAGGTTACACACAGTGAAATTACACAAGTACTAATATTAATTAACTACATGTAATTACTCTTAATGTTAGTGTTTAGTTTAGGGTTAGTTACTTGCAATAATGCTAATTAATTGTTATTGCTGTAGTAAGTATATGCAACATGTAACTACACATTAAAGTGTTATCATGTCAGTTGAATCAATGATCTGTTAATTGACAAATATCATGTGCACATAGTCAAATTTGTAATATTTTTTTAAAGGGCACCTATTATGAAAAATCCAGTTTTACATGGCGTTTGGACTTAAAGTGTGTTAGCAGTGTGTGAACACAACCACCCTACAATGATAAAAACCATTAGACATACCATTTTGATTCTCTGAGCAGTGTGACGTCACATTGTTTAGGCCCCGCCCATGGCCGCTGACTGACAGTCCTGCATTACCATAGTTTCCGCTCTCAGTAAGTTGTTTGGTTGTACATTGTCCTTCATTTTCTCCGTGCTCGAGCAGCTGTCTCGTAATGTGTCGTAAGCAATCCTGGAGTTCTGTGTTCGTAAGACTGAACATAAGAGTCTTCATTTTCTGCTCGACATCTGAGCCACTGAGAATTCAGTAAATTACTTTTATTTTTGAAGGTAATGTGCCTCAAAATCACATTGTTAGCTAACATTTTTACGATATTTGTGTGAATGTGTGCTGCTCTAACATCATTGCAAATGGGCTGTGAAGACTACTTAATGTACAATGACGTAACTCGCTGATTAACCACCATGGTACGATGCATTGTTGTGGAAACGAACTAGCTAGTCACGACTGTTTCCCGAACACGGTGGCATCTCCGTTGTTTGAACCACATTAGTTCAACAATGAAGGGCCGTTGTTAATGACGTCACATGCTGTAGTGGAGTAATAACTTCTGCTATTTAACTGATTAGAGATCTCTAAAATGCAGCTATACTGAACATGGCACATGATTGCTAATTTACTATTTTTTGTTCCCTGTCATTTCGCTTTATTTTATGTTTGATTCTTCGCGGGTTCCCTCTTACGTCATACTCCAGGGTTCCCTGGTATTTATATTTAGATAGAATGGAAAATATAAATTGTACTGCATGCTAGCTTGCTTATTGTCCCAAAGAGCATAATTTATTGAGCCTAACATACTAACTAACAAGGAACTATGCTTCTAACCACAGGTCGAGAGCTGTAGTTCCAACCACGTAATTTTGCAACGCTTTTTGCGAATGTTCTTTTGAACTATGGTTTTGGGAAACACTGAATCGTTGGACGATGTTGGTAACAATAGAACTTGCCACCATAGTTGGCTAACGGTGCTTTTGGGAAACGTTCATTCTCTGTGGTGTTTCTTCTGGCGGAGTCTCTCCTTCATCCGTCTGACCCTGGTTCATACATGTACGGCTGAATACCAGTTCTCTGGCTCTCAGTTGTGTTGCTTTAACCGGCTGTTTATCGCTGTAGGTATGCAAAGCAGAGATGTATACAGTACACCCTCTTCTGAAGATGGGCAGGGAAATGCAGCTCATTTGCATTTAAAGTGATACACACCAAAACAGATCTTGGTTAGACACACCCCAAAAATGACATTTTCCACATGTTATAATAAATTATCTGTAGGGTAGTTTGAGCTGAAACTTCACAGACACATTCCGGGGACACCCAAGACCAATATTACCTAGGGCTGTGACGATCGCAATGACAATCGCTCCACCACGGTCGTCGGTTGGCACCGCGGTGGTCGGTTGCCACCAGCGGTACTGCATGTGACGTCACACAATCTATAACAAGCATAAAATACAGTGTTTCTACAGCAATTATTCTGCCGTGGCCGTGTTCAGTGTTCCCGCCGGCAGCAACAGCGAGCACAAGTGCATTCGCAGCTGCTGGAAGAGATCCTCGTTCAAACAATGCACACAATAAAGCTTGCAAAGCTCCGGGAAAAGTAATTACCATGATTGTGTCGGTGGGAAATAAGGAGATACTTGAATGAATTATTAATAAACTAGTGTTTTCTGAGCCAGTGTCGCAAAGATGACGATCCTGACTCGCAATCTGCTCATTGGACGCACCTTTAGAGAGAAATGCATATCTGCGGATTTTATAATGAAAGAGTTTTCGTTTTCGAATTTTGTAGTTTTAAAGTAGTAAATTAAAAATTTAAAGCTTTCTATAGATATATTTATCCTGACTGTAAGGTAGGTATTCGCTTCGCTGAGTTTCGTTTCATTTTTGTGCAGCGCTCCTGTTCAACACCGAGACATCAGAAAGCGCATCTTGTTTGTTTTCTTTATTTTTACAAAAGCACAACATTTTGCTGATATTGTGAGTGCACGCAAATAAAATTAGACCCTTTACAGTTCCGGATGATATATTACGCTTACCTTTATGAGCAAAGATTATGGCGTAGTTAATTTTTTTTTCAACTGATTGCGCTGGCGCCTCCATGTCCTGCAAAGCGCATTTAGCTTCCTCTCTCCAACAAACGATTGTATGTGCATAATAGCGTGTATTTATGTAAGTTAAACGTTTAAAATAACATTGTGATATGCTTGAAGATTTTATTTTAGGCAAGTCTTGATGATTTGAGAAGGCAAAACTGATCAAACATAAGCTGTGATCAACTCACTGCCTGCCTCTGGCCGCTTGGTCGATACTTTAAAAAGCTAAAACCTTAATTTAACAAACAAAAAATGTTCCAAACATATTTCTGATTTAACTTTATATAGAAACGAAAAGAAATATAACCATGTTCCTATTAAAAACAAAACCGAGCTATTTTAATGATGCAACAGTGTAATGGGAAAGAGAGAGAAAAGACTCGGGCTCCAGTCGACTCGGCCGGTAATTTTGATGAGCCGCCGGACAAGGGTTGGGCGAGGTTGTTACGAATTTATGCAACGAATGTTTGTTTAATATTTGCCGTTCTTATTTTGGCTACTTTCTTATTTAACTGTATAATTTCTTTGATAATTGCTTTAGTGTTTTGTAGGCTGAAATAAACACGCACGTTTGTTAATATAATATAATTGTTTCAAATTTATATATATTGATATATATATATATATATATATATATATATATATATATATATATATATATACCGCGCCACCGACGGTAGTTGGTGCATAACCACCGCGGTCGAAAAAATCTGCCACCGTCACAGCCCTAATATTACCTCTAGTAAAAAGGGGCATAATAGGTGCCCTTTAAGTAAATTACTTGAAATGTTAATTTTCAGGTCACTGCATTTTAATAAAATTAGGCTATTTTTAAGATTCATTTACAATCATTTATTGTTGTTGCACGTAATGTATGTAGAGAATACAGACAGTTCTATATTAAACTTCACTTTGTAGGTTAAGAAAATTTCTCACATTCTTAAATTTGAATTTATGTGAAATAATAACATGGATGATTACAGTGCATTATACTTTTACAATGGTCACAGTGAGAGTTCAGGTTGAAATGATGGAAGAGCAGTGCTTGTCCAGAGCCTACTTCATAAAAGCAAATAATCTCAGGACTGTGCAGCTGTATTACAGACATGAAATGACATGCAGTGTGCAAGCTGCAGTGCACAACTCTAGCTCTAGATGACACTGAATAGGCAGTGTTTTTCATCTGTACTTGAAACATTTGTACTTAAATTAATGAGCAATTAAAATGAAATTCAAATAAAAAGCATATAGACAGTTCAGAAAGCCTTCATAAAACAGGAAGAAAAAAAAAATCTCTGTTGTCGGGACTGTCAAGAGTTTGTGTGGGTTTGCTTAGCTATGCTTTGATGACAAATTTGCCCCCATGAAAGTACTGTAGATAAAAAACTGCCCTAAAACCACCCATTTAAGCTACACCATAATTATTTATTTATTTTAAGGGATCCTATTATGCCCTTTTATGAAGTTTTGATTTTGCTTTTTGGGGTGTAGAATATATTTTCATGCTTGATTGTTCCAAAATGCATCCTTTTTCACATATTTTACATTACTGCAACACCTCTTATGCCAGTCTTTCGTAAATACCTCTCCTTCTGAAACATGAAATGTGCTCTGATTGGTTAGCTGCCCCATTGTGTTGTGATTGGTGAATCACTTGAGCATGTTGCAGATAAGACACACTCCTTACCATAACCATGAGTATCCATTTGCTCAGCTGTAAATTGTGGGTCAATTTTGCCATATGAGTTTGAGCCCAGTTCAGACCCTGAAAATGTTCATGAGCTGGAAGATCAAGCAGAACCTTTGAAAGCACAGATTTTACAGGGCATTTCAGAGTGCTCAGCTCAACCTCCCCAGTGATAATGTGACTTTACAATATCAGGAAGAAGCATGCTGTTGTCTGTCTAACTAAAGCTTGACATTTTTCTGCAGTATGTAATAATACAGTCATGGCCAAAAATATCTGCAACAATCACTGCAACAACACAAAAACCGGAGAAGAAAAGTCAAACTTGATCAAATTTTACACAGAACTCAAAAATGGACTGGACAGAATTATTGGCACCTTGTCAAAATTGTAAGAAATAATTGCTTTTCAAGCATGTGATGCATGATTTAGACACACCTGTGGCAAGTAACAGGTGTGGGCAATATACTAATCACATCTGCAACCAGTTAAAATGGAGAAAAGGTGACTCAACCTTTGTGTTGTGTGTCACACTGAGCATGGAGAAAAGAAAGAAGTTTAAAGTGTTGTCTGTGGATTTGAGAGAAAAAAATGTGGAAAAACATGGACACTCTCAAGGCTACAAGTCCATCTCCAGAGCTCTTACTGTTCCTGTGTCCACTGTGCGCAATATCATCAAGAGGTTTACAGCCCATGGCACTGTAGCTAACCTCCCTGGACGTGGACGGAAGAGCAAAATTAATGAAAAATTACAATGATTGTTCGAATGGTGGATACAGATCCCTGATTATCTTCCAAACAAATTCAAGCTGATCTGCAGACACAGGGTACAACAGTGTCAGCTCACACTATCCATCGCCATCTAAATGAAAAGGGACGCTATGGTAGGAGACCCAGGAGGACACCACTGCATAAAAAAGCAAGACTGGAGTTTGCCAAAACTTATGTGACAAAACCACAATCCTTCTGGGAGAACATACTGCGGACAGATGAGACAAAAGTAGAGCTTTTTGGTAAAGAACATCATGGCACTGTTTACAGAAAAAGAAATGAGGCCTTCAAAGAAACGAACACAGTCCCTACAGTCAAACATGGTGGAGGTTCAAAGATGTTTTGGGGTTGCTTTGCTGCTTCTGGCACTGGATGCTTTGACTGTGTGAACGGTATCATGAAATCTGATGATTACCAAAGAATTTTGGGGTGCAACATAATGGTCAGTGTAAGAAAGCTACGTCTCCACCAGAGGTCATGGGTCCTCCAACAGGACAATGACCCAAAACACAATTTAAAAACCACTCAGAAATAGTTACAAACAAAGCGCTGGAGAGTTCTGAAATGGCCAGTAGTGAGTCCAGATCTGAATCCCATAGAACACCTGTGGAGAGATCTCAAAACAGCAATTAGGAGAAGGCATCCTTCAAATCTGAATGACCTGGAGCAGTTTGCAAAAGAAGAGGTGTCCAAAAATCCAGTAGAGAGGTGTAAGAAACTCATTCTGACAGAACTGCAAGGGCACTGATATTTTTAGCCGTGACTGTATATACTAAATCCCAAAGGATTGTCTATCTATCTATCTATCTATCTGTCTATCTGCATGAATCTTTAGCGTATCTGTTTTGCTAAGGTCTAATTCTCACTATTAACTGTTAACTCACTATTAACTACGACTTTTGCTTCAATAAACTTTTAATTTGTTGCTCGTTAATAGTCAGTAGTTAAGTTTAGGTATGGGGTAGGATTAAGGGGTCTAAAATATGGTCATGCAGAATAAGGCATAAACATGTGCTTTATAAGTACTAATAAACAGCCAATATGCTAGTAAAATGCATGCTAGTTAAGTGAAAATTGGTTCCTTAAAATAAAGTGTTACTATAAAGGAAGGCTGCATTTCCAATATTCTACTCAGAGATTTCCTGATCTTCATCAGTCTCTGTTGTTCTTTCCTTTGACATCTGAGCAGGCATTTGAAAATCCGCAACATGCTGTTTGGCTTTAATGTGTTTTATGCCCTTCACTAACACTTTCATGAAATATGCTGATAGAAATTGTGCTAACAATCAATAAACATTTTTTTTTTGTTGTTGTTTGAATGGTGTGGATAGGGCATACAGACAAGACACATCTGATATTTCAAAAAGATGCAGTTATGAGTTATATATTTATATAAGGCTTAATCAAAGGCATTTTGACAAGTCTAACAATAGAGACCCAAGAGACTTTCTGCCATTACGCACACACGCAAATATGCATACATAATCACTCGCCCTTCCCTGTGGATGCTCCTTTCCTTGTGCACATAAAATCTCTCTGTTTCTTTCTCACGCCACAACCTATGCGTCTGCTTTTTGTGAAACGAATAGTTAGCAGCTTTTTTAAAATATCTTCACATTTTGGTCTCCGTGAGAGATTTATCCTGTTAAACTGCCGTACGGCTTCACAAAGGCTGTCGCCTTCCTGCGTGTGTCAATATAATGAGAATGTGAATTAAAATGGACAGCCACCTGCCTGCTGCAGTTTCCAGCATCATTATCAGTGGCTGAGCTATGGGTAAGGCCAGGAGATGTTTGTTTTGGACTGATCTCCTTCATTGCACACGGCCCTCTCAGTGGAATATTTCACACAGAGAAAAGACGAGCAATCTACACAGCATTGTGTGCTGGAGAACTCAAAGGTTTAGTGAGGGTATTTAAGATGAAGTCTTATTATCTTTGCTGGATTTATGGCTCAGTACATTCAGTTTACACATTATAGAAATATTCAATATATAACAAGTAGTATTAGCAAAATGAATATTTAACTACAATGAACCATATTCAATAACGCTTGTTTTATTTAATGCATTTAACACATCTATTTAATTACTATTTCTTGTGTGACTTTTAATACTGCTCATAACAGTTGCTTAATAATTGATTTGTGGGTACAATATATGTTCATAAGTCAGAATACCATAGGTGGTATTTATTTAGTACTGAAGAATGTCAGAAAAACTCCGGCATTCATGGAAACTCCATGTCAGTTGCGAAAACATCTCTACACATCATTATATCTATAAATTATGAGGAAAAAAAGAACTATCAAAGATTTGCACTGAGATCACAATTTTGATGGAGTTCTAGAAAACCTACAAAAATATTGGGTCACACTTTATATTAGGTGGCTTCAACTACTATGTGCTTACATATAAATTTATAATAAATACAATGCACTTTTTTGTGTACATAGATTGTACACAATTCCAAGCAGCGATACATATGTATATTAGGGGTGTAACGATACATGTATTCGTACCGAACCGTCACGGTACGGACATATCGGTTCAGTGCATGAGGCCTTACAATGAATACAGGCAATTCACCCTCAATCCAGAAGGGGGCAGTAATGCAACGCTGTTTTATAACCACCAGCAGAAGAACAGTGAATGCCAGGAGTTGCGCACTTGAAAACAAAGCCCACTAGACAGTGACCATGTGCTGATTCTGAACACGTCTCTTACTGACAAAGGAGTATGACGTTACTTTAAAGCCTTGCACATTCAACTGTTTGCGAAATGGAGCTTTGTGCTCTTGTATCCTACCTCTCTCGTTTGGCACAAATTCGAATATTCCATAATATTTCCATATTTGCGATGTATCTAAATGCTAAACTATTATTCATTATGTAAATTACTTGCATTCCAATGGCAATAGAATTAGGCTGGCACGCTGATGCCACTGTATTTTACTTAAAGTAATGTTACCAACGTTACCAACTGCGCTGTCAAGATAGCAATGCTGGAAGCCTGGAACTGATATGATTTGTGTGTGTGTGCGCCGGCATGATTACTTAAACTGTTTCTTTATACCAGCAAAATCAACTTAAAACAATGTCATTTATTGTCTTAATAATAATGCGTGTGTGTGTGTGTGTGTGTGTGTGTGTGTATATTTGGTATATATTTCTATATATTTTTAAACATTATAATTTGATATAATATTTAATATTTTCACATCTAGGTGGAAAAAAAGTTGTACTACAGTCTGTTCAAAATAAATGAAAAGACATTTAGCATAGTAGATTTGTTGTTTTTTTCCTGTACCAAAATCGTATTGAACCGTGACCCCCGAACCGAGGTACGTACCGAACCGTGACATCTGTGTACCGTTACACCGCAATATATATATCTGCTTGTAATTACATCTGTAATTAATTTCCGTAAATACATTTATAATTACACTATTGTCACATCCCTTACACCGGGGGACTCCAAACTTGTTCCTGGAGGGCCGGTGTCCTGCAGAGTTTACCTCCAACTTTCCTCAACAGACCTGCCTGGAAGTTTCAAGTATACCTAGTAACACCTTGATTAGCTGGTTCAGGTGTGTTTGATTAGGGTTGGAGCTAAACTCTGCAGGGACACCAGCCCTCCAGGACCGGGTCTGGTGACCCCTGCCTTAAACTCTAACCCACCCTTAAACCTACCCACACCAGCAAATCTGTCCCTAACCTTACCCGTATCCCACCTCAATAGCAGCAAAAGTGTTTTTCAATACACAATAAACACAAGTAGTACACTGTACTTATTTTTTTGATGTAAGTACATAGTAGTTAAGGCCACCTAATATAAAGTGGGACCATAAATTGTGATTACATTTTTTATAACAAGATAATAACATATATAAATATGTAATAACTGCAATTTGATTAAACATTTAATACCATTGTTTATTTAATACATTTAACACATTTGTTTAACTATTTCTTATGTGACCTTTAAATACTGGTCATAACAGTTACTTAATAATTGAATTGTGTGTAAAATGTATGTTCATAAGTCAGAATGTCAAAAAATCATTTTCATGGTGGAATTCAATTATTACTGAAGGTATATAACTCAGGAGCAAAACTCTGGCATAGCGGCAAAACATCTCTACATCTGTATAGGCATGTCTATATATATAAATTGCGAGGAAAGAAAGAATTATTGAAGATTTGCATTGAGAAAACAATTTCTGTTAACATGTTAGCTACAAACAACTGTGGTAAATCATGATTACATTTATGTTATAACAAGATAATAACACATTAATAAATATGTAATAACTGTGATGTGATTAAATACATTTAATACCATTGTTTTATTTAATGTGTTTGGCACATTTATTCAGTTTGACTATTTCTTGTTTGGATTTAGATTTTTAAAAACTTTTCTTCTTTTTTTTTTTTTCAAGTCAGAATATCAACAAAATTCATTTTCTTATTCTAACAAGATAACACATAATTTAATATGAAATAAATGCCAATACATTTAAATATATTGTCTATTTTATGCCACTGCTCTAACATCGGAAAACATGAGAACTGCACTGAATTTCAGTTGAAATGCAAACTCTTAAATCTAGTCCTAGTCTTTTGTTTTAATACGAGACCATTATGTAGTAGTACTTCACGATCACATATGATAAGTGGAGTTTAAACGCAGTTAAAATGTGTTTTACACAACATTAAAGTTTAGTAAGAAATAATGGACCATTTCACTGTAATGTAGGTTCGTACTGCTTAACATTCAGCTCTGGATACTTGAAGCCTGCATTCTTAGGCAGAGATGTGGACACATTTAGACATCAATTAAGATCCTTATCTGTCCTTTCAGAGTGCTTCATTTTAATATTTTTATGTGATGGTTTGAAGTTGTTTCATGGCAGTTTAAGCCTCAGCTGCATGAAGTAAAGGATAGCTTTTTTTTAATGACATATATTTGTAGGCCAACCAAGAAGTTTGCATCACTCTGGTTCCCTCAACAAGGACCCAATACGATTTTTCCACTGGCTTTTGGATTATTGTAGAAAATGAGCTCTGTGACCAACACAAGTTCATGATTCTTACATGTTTTATTTAATATGATAATCTTCACAAATTAACATAATTTTATCTTTAACATCATTACCAATTACCTTCCGACAACCCTTTCAGTCTTTATTTACCAAACCTTTTTGGACACTCGTTAGTGTTATTCAATGCTAGTAGACACTAGCATTGAATAATGCATGAAAATATCTTGAGCTTGTATTCACCACAGACATTATTTTAGGCATTTAACCAAATACCCATTAAAAAAAGCCACTGATTTCAGAATCGTAGAACCAGAAGTGCTAAAACGCTAATTTATTTCCATAAATACATAAATACGTCATCCCTGCAGTACTATATAGGGCAGAATGGAAGACAAAATATCCATGTAGGAATCAAAAGCAGGCTCATATGTTTACTTTCACACATCCAATACATCAATAATGTTATGTGTTTGTATATGTTTCTCAGCGAAAGTTGATGGATGTCCCTTCTCAGTCAAAATGCTGGTTAAATATTTTCAGTCTGGAACATGTCCTTTTTTTTCTCTCTTCTTTTTTTAATAAAAGCACATCACTCCCACAATAACATCTATTTATCAAAACCAACCAGATTTCTACCATTTGTCTCAGAGTCAGAACAGATAATACATTTATTTTCTTTCTCTTGTCATCTGTAAGAATAACAGCAACAGAGGAAAATGCTTCTGGTCTGATTGTAGTGTGCAGTAAATTAATCAAAGCCTCAGAACAGATTGAGAACCAAGAGCAGATTAAAGTAGTGCAATCTGTGAACACTTCAGCATGATCAAAGTATTCGACAAATCACTGCTAATCAATCCACACAATCTCAAATCAGCCGTAATGCACAGATAGCATCACAGTGTGAATGACGTAAAAATGAGAGATAAATGCTAGTGAACTGACACTGACGGACTTTCGTCATCTCGCACTTAAAATGTATTACAGTGTATACAAGATGAATAATACAATACACCAATGAGAAGAAACATTTATTTGGTTAATTATTACTTGAGATTTTCCTTTCCTGCTCTTTCTTTCTGTCTATTTACCTTGGCCCCTATGGTTTTGCCTCATCAGCAGGCGTAGTCTACGTGTGCAATCGGCTGATTTGTCAAGGGTAACTCCAGAAGATTCTGATAGGCACTTGGCAAATCACCCAGTTGATCTAAAATATCGACCGGCCACAAAAAGTCATTACACACAATAATGGCAGGCAGGACCTTGAGTATGTGACTTAATTAGGTTTCAAATGCCATCAGATGTGTTCTCAGAGGCACAAAAAGACCTGAGTTTAAAATGGTTGAAGATTCTTTGCAATTGCCAACAATTTCTCTCGCTACTAACCTTAATATCTAAGTTGATTAGGGGGGTTTATTTGTAGTTCTACTGGAATAAGATGGTGTTATTTTGTATGCTAAATTTTGCATGCTGTCGGTACACATTTCAGTTTTGGAGATTAGTCAGGATTAGTCATAAACAGATTTGTGTGCTTCTGCCACAATTTGTGCCGTAGTAATCATGTAAAGGGGGCAAAAATATGACATTTTAACCAATAGCTGTATGCCTCTGCTTAAAAAGATTATTTTGAAAAAATACCTGCGTGTGCTTTGTGTTTCCAGCAAGAAAGCAGAGTGTGCGAGAAAAGCTGGTCTGTGGGTGGTTTATTGATAATTCAGTGTGAACCCATTTGTATTTAGGCATACAACTTTAGAGACAAATATTTATGAATCGCTTGAGGTTCATAATAGTGAACTCAATTAATAATAATAATTATTTTTTTTTATATTAATTCATGTTATGAATTAAATAATTATCATATGTTAAAAATGTTACCGCATTTATTTATTTATTTATTGATTCATTTAAAACCAATGTCAGAACAAACACACAAATCAGTAAAAGGAGTGAAACACAAAGTGATTTGTATATTTCATTCTTATTCAGCATTGATGATAGTTAAATTTATTCATACGAAGAGTGCAAATGACATTACTTTTTATTAGTTCCCTCTTGATTTAATTTAAAAATTAAAGTGTCATTAAAAAAGGTTTCTTTCTGAAAACAATTTCTCTATCATTTAGTGATAAATGAGAGTTTTATCATGGGATTGAACTCGGTCACTTGCAACATTACTTTCATAAATGTTATGACAGTTACATTTCTGATATATGTACATTTTGCATTTAAAAAGCTGTCGATATTTCGCTATTGTGTTTCAGTGTCTACCTAAATCTTTCTTATATCAGATTTAACATTCGATCATTTTTCGTACTGGAGTTTGTATATTTTGTTTTTCGTTATTTCCAGTTGTGTTTGCTGTTTATTTTTTAAACTTTTAAATTTAATGTCAAAATGGAAGGAAAGCATATTATCTGCTGAAAAGCATTTATGTATTAAAAGTCTGATAATGACTTTGACTTCTTGTCCCAGAAAACAAAGATCTCCACGTATGATAAGATGTGGGAGTTCATGAGCAGTCGAAGACATTCGGTCATGGTGAAGAGCATCGAGGAAGGAATCGAACGTGTGCTCACCTCCGATTATGCTTTCCTTATGGAGTCCACCACCATCGAATTTGTCACTCAGCGCAACTGCAACCTCACACAGATCGGAGGCCTCATAGACTCCAAGGCCTACGGGGTCGGCACCCCAATGGGTAAGGCAGATTTATCAGTCTTGTTTAAACAATTCATCCATTCATATTTACCTAACAGCTGAATTGGATTTAAACCTGCATTATAGTTTCATGTTTTAAAGGGGGGCACTGGATGCATAATTCACTTTTATATAAATATATCTTAGCAGTGTGTAAACACAATGACCCTACAATGATAAAAATCCATTCATTCCTTTTTTTATAATCCCCCCAAAACCTAAGCAGTCTCAATTATTAAGCCATTTAGATTTTCCGAGCAGGATGACGTTATATTGCTCAAGCCCCGCCCATGGCCGCTGACAAACTGTCCTGTATTAGCATATTTCCACCATGTGCTATCTACGCTCAAGCAACTATAGTCACAACAATGTTTCGTAAGCAATGCTGGATGTAAAAGTTAACATAAGAGTCTTCATTTTCTCCTGAAAATAGAGCCACTGAGGGTGCAGTGGATTAGTTTGGTTTTTGATGGTAATGTGCCACCAAATACACAAAAAACAGAGCAGTAGCTCATTATCATTTAAAGAGACATGCACCAAAATGTGTTGCATTTTTTAAAAAGATAACAAGGGAGTGGTTTTACGTGACCATTAAGGAATTATAACCAAAGTATATTACAGATGACCCCAAAGGATCACACCAACTTGGGCATCTAATGTTCCCTTTAAGCCTGCACTGAATGAAATGGTAACATCTAAATTAACTGGATTCAGTCAAGTCAAATATATTTATTATATAACATTGCTGAATCGACCTAAAAAAACACACTAATTTAAACAGCAAACCTACTTTTTAAATCAGGTAGAAATCTCTCTTAAAAGTAACATTTGCCAACTACTCAATAATTTAGGTCAATATTTCATGTCCTTCTTTATTATTTAGTGCATAGGCATTTAATTAGTGGAATTCTTCATTGTACATAAGGATTTGACTCTAATTTGTTTTCTTAATATGTGGAGCATTCTACAGAAATGTCCACTTTCGATATGGCAAAATGTCTTAAAATGTATTCCTTTGTCTAACATTTAAACCTAGACCACATTGTTAGATTAACGTTTGACTTTATGAATACACATAAATGATAGCATAATGATTTATGTATTTATTTATTTATTTATAAATCTTTTTTTGTGCATTTATTGAAAGACCATATGTACTATTATTGTCACCGGTGTTAACGTACTTCTTTGGCAACAGGTTTTTAGGAAATATTATTGAAATATGAAATATTATTTCTCTTTTCAGCACAAGTAGTCAGTTACAGAAAAAAAAGTGAAAATTCAAGAAACAAGATTGTTGTTTTTTTTTTTAATTATTATTTAATGTGACAAACACACACACACACACACACACAATGAGTTTTACAAAAAGGCTGCTGCAAGGTATCAAACCACATGTTGTCAGTGTTTTTTTTTTTTTGATGCAATTTCTATCATATAGTTATGATAGATAGTTATGAATACATTATTGTATTTTAAATGGTAGAAAAAACAGTTTTGGACTTCAAAATCAAGCACTTTCCTTCTGTATATGGCTGTGGTGATGAGCAGTTTTGCGGTGCTTGGAATTCTATATAATTAATTAATTAAAAAATAAAATAAAATATTGAATTGTTCAAATAACGTATTGTTTTATTTAAAAATATAAATAAATTGTAACCCTAAAGTGTTTTTCAAGTGTAATATTTCTGTAAAGGCTAGGGACAGAAAAATTGACATTTCCATAGAATGACCTATTTGCTTTTAAAATAGTATTGATATCTGGGTGGTAAAAAACAGCTTGTTTGAGGTTTAAACATATAGCACCAAAACAGTGATCACTAATGCTACAGTGGCTCTTCTATTGTCAGTCAATATCTGAAACAATGACTTCAATTGATGCTGCAGACTTCACTGCCCTAATCAATAATCAGTCAGCTATTTGCCCAGAGCTGAACAAATCTGCATAATCAACTGAAAACAGTTTCTATTTTGCCAAAATACTTAGTCTCAGTGGCATTACCTTTCAAAAAAATATTCGTCATACACCTCAACGAAAACATGAATCACTGAACAGGCTGATTGAAATGAGAGACGCAGTCATTTATCAACACATCTCTGCCATGCAGAAGTGTATTCTCCTCAAAGTGTGTTTCTCTCAGACTGCAGCGTCGACTCAAATCTTCATTTCATTTTGATTAATGACTGTCTGGCTCTGTCGGTGAAGGTGAAGCGGTTGAGGTTAGCGTCTCTGAACGCCGCTCAGCGGCTCAGCAAATGTGCAGAAATGCGGACCCCGAGGCAAACGTGCATGAAATAGACGAATGGATGAGATAAATAAATGAAAAGAGAAACTGCGAGGCGTTTCCCCTCCTGTGCATAAGATTATCAGTCTCAGTAGCAGATTGTCTTAATCCTGTTATACATGCGGCTGCGGGCTGTGTCAGCAGCAGAAATGTAGAAGAAAAAAAATGTCCTCAGTAAGACTTGAGTCTGAAAACATTCAGAATTGTACATGATACTGCTGTAAGACATCTTAACACAATGACCCTAAAAACACTTTCCTTATCACGGGTTTGTAGAAGAGGGATTTGGGGTTTCTATGATTTTCTTCACATTCCTTTAGAACAAATTGTGCACAGAATAAGCATAATACAATTTGGGAGAGGTATTAAAAAATACAATTATATTCATTTCATATACTGTTTTTGTTAGTTTCCACAAAATTGGTAATTGTGCCCTTTCTTCTCTTCTGACTTCTGTGTTAGGGTATACAGTATTTACAATTTTTACTTACTATTTCTTCAGACAGAATGATAATTTCTACTCATATTCTTTTCAATCAACATCCACATTAGATCACAATCAGAAGTCATACTAATATTCAGTGGTGGTTTACAGTGATTAAAAGTGTATTATGATGTTGCCTTTATGTGCTATAGGAAATTTCGGTAGCACTTTATTTTATGGTGTCCTTGTTACACGTTACATTTACTTACTATTATAATAATAATTAATTATGCATGATTACATTCAAGTAACCCTAAACCAAACCCTAATTCTAACCCTTATTATTATACTTATCATATAGTAAGTACATGTAGTTAAGAAATATTACTCAGTACTTAAATGTATAATTACACTGTCACAGCTTAAAATAAAGTGTAACCAAAATTTCCTATTGTATGTAATTATAAGTTTTTGGCATTCAAGTGATTTGTTGTCAGAAAGAACAGGAATTATGGTTTATGATCATCATTTAAGAGTTCATTCTTGCCTGTTTCTTAATAAATCTTATTAAATCCAAAAGGTATAGAAGATATTTAGTCAATATCCAACAGGTTTTGAAAAAGATGTAGCGTCCCATTCATTGGTAACCATATAAATATTCACTGCACTATCTAGATATTTGATTGATATAGATTTTGGTCAAATAAATGCTATTTTCACTGTTCAGTACATACAGTATGCAAATGGTTATTTACTGTATATATGTAAACATACATGTCTGTAACTTCAGGAGAAAATAATAATTATAAATAAGAATAAAGCTTCACAGTACCACAGCTACCCTAACCCTAGTGAAAAATAAATATACTGAAATGTATTTAACATACATTTATTTTGTGCTACGTATACCACAAATACATATGCATATTATGCATTTAATAAAAATGCCCTGCAATTGGCCTTAAACTGGTATATTTAAAGTCTGCTAAGTGGAAGTATTGCAAGTATACTTTAGGTACACTTTAAATATCTTGCATTTAAAGACCGATATTATTTAAAGATTATAAAATCCTAATCAATAGTGACATTAAAGCATATTTTAGGCTTAATATTAATAAATGTGCCTTGTGGACAAGTAGTTCTCCAAATAAAGTTTAATTACTATTTTTATATCAGTAAGTCTCAAGCGATATGTCAGGAAATATTTAACAGATCTGAACTATACTTAGTATAAAATAAATGCATTTTAATCTCTTACTTTTTTGTTAGGGTACTACAGCTAAATTTCTCTTCTCTGCCATGTTTAAAATTTATGGCCTGTCCAACTTGATGATGATAAATATCATAAACTGTCATGTGTAGCTTGATGTTAATTAGAGTTATGATCCAGTGCAATTATTTTTCATGTATATATGTTGTCTTTTGACTTTTGATAATAGGTGAGAATAATGTATATCAAGATCAAAAGGATTTGGTTGGACAAACCTTGTAATGCAAGAGTACATAATGCTACAACTTACATTTGACAACAATGTTCTTGTCAAACCAAAGTAACAGAAATATTTCCAGCCACTGAATGTAAACTTTACCATCTTCCTTGGTGCAGTTACGAAAATGGATCTAGCGATGATTGGATTGTTGGATTTCAAATCAGTAGGAGTGAGGCAGCAAAAGTAACATTTTAACAAACAATTTTATGGAGGGCAACTGTAATATTACTGAAATCTTATTCATAGCTACTTTTCATATATTTCGTGTTCGTATCTTATTTGTTTCACTACTAGTTACTGGGTAAAGTAACATTATTACTAGTAATGCATTGCTTCCTAACACTGTTGGTTTGAATGTGAGAAAGAAAGCCGAAGAAAATGGTTGTAGAATAACTTGGACCTCAAGGCTCCATACGCAATAAATGACCTCAGCATGTGATCGTATCGGATATAAAACAGCATGATCCATTACATGCAGAATTGCTTTGAAAGGACCAGAAATAACCAAGAATGGAAAAGACGCCTTAATGTGAGTATCAAAGGCCTCTTGACCACCTCTGAAGCCTGACCCTTTACCTCAAGCACCATGTCAATCAGCCAAATAAATGTAAACCACAGGCTTTGTTTCAATGATTCAGTGTGCTGTGTATGAACTGGTGTATTGTGTTCAGTATTATGTGGCATTGTGTGTCTAAAGTGCTCAATCAGTTTTGAAGTAGTTATTAACCAGCACACTGACTGGACACGTGCCCAGAGGCTTCCCACTACCTGGCATATGGCAGTAATTGTGCACACATTATAAGATACTTTAAAATATATTCTTGTTTTAATTAGAATACAAACAAATAAGCAGTTGGTAAAGTTATAGAAAGAAGATGTGATGAGAAGGATGACGCCATGGCCTAACCAGGAGCAACATACCAGCAATCAGATTTTAGTTTGGTCTTTTAACCAGAAATGAACATTTTGTCATCCTATACTCACTTGTGTACTGAATTTTATTATTGTCTTTTTTGCATGAAATACAAAAAGGAATTACAATATATGAAAATAATGCAAAACACATATATAAAATATATTGACATATGAAGTGAAAACATATATGAAACCTATTAGAAATAACAATAGTTTCATATATTAACATATTCTGTATATCTACTCCATACATACACATATATGTGATCCTGGACCACAAAACCAGTATTAAGGGTACTTTTCTCTTTTTTTTTTTTTTCTTTTCAATTGAGATTTATACGGCATCTGAACGCTGAATAAATAAGCTTTCCATTGATGTATGGTTTGTTAGGAGAAGAAAAAAAATATATATATATATATATATATATTGAGAAAATCACCTTTAAAATTGCCCAAATGAAGTTCTTAGCAATGCATATTAATAATCAAAAATCAAGTTTTTGTATATGTACGGTAGGAAATTTACAAAATATCTTCATGGAGCATGATCTTTACTTAATATCTGAATGATTGTTGGCAATGGTTTTGTGGTCCAGGGTCACATATATGTTTATCTAGGTGTAATACATTTTTGGAAATATATGTCATGTACATGTATATCCATCCAAAAACTTGTCAATTCATGTTTATATAATATATGTAAACAATTACATATGTTGTTGATCTGAATGGTTGCTACATATAATATTAAATACCAATTTACTATATTATTTTATACCTATTACTAGCATAGGAATTTTCGATGTTCAGGCTTGGAAAATGTCCCATACAACAAAACCAAATAGGCATTTTTACTGCCAAGCTAAAAACTTGGGAAGAAAAAAATAATAAAAGCACCAAAAAAGTCCATAAGACTTTAGATGACATATTTTACCAGTGTCTTTGTGTGAAGAAAAATACCATCATTTAAATAATTATTCTCTGATAATATTCCCCTCTGTCATTGATTTCACTTTTGATGTTGGTACAAAGCTGTCACTGTGGTGGCAGCCTAAGGTACAAAAGCTAAAAGTACATCTTTGTACCTTATTTACGCTTAAGTGGTACATATTAGTACATGAAAGTAACATATTAGTACCTAAATTGTACTTATTAGTACCTTTTGATGGGAAACGTGCACACTTCTCAAACATTGATCAGTAGAGTTCCAGGGACAACTGAAAAGTTCTTTGTATCAACGATTGATAAAAACTACATATGCTGTTATCAAGTCATTAGACGGAGGAAGTAAAGTCCAATAAGAAAATTACTGAGCCTGTATTGCAGGGAACGTCAATACTGAGATGGTGAGAAATGTTCTGATTAAAAGAATGACAGCTACATTTCTTAACAGGGGAGCTGAATATTGATCCTCTGTCAGGATCAGTGATCTAGAGTCACATTCTACTGAATAATTGGACTTTTTAAATATTGTTATAAAGTTAGGTCCATTTTGCAGCATCAAGAGCTGCTGATTTAGGAAGAGATTGTCTGACTGGCAATTGAACTGATCAGATAAAGTTAGTTCACTTTTTATATGCTGCTTAAAGGTTTAGTTAGTTACCAAAGGTAAACATTCTGTCAACAGTTATTCACCTTCATGTTGTTTCAAATCCATAAGACTTTTATTAATCTTTGAAACACTTTTATGAAACCTGAGAGATTTCTTTTCTCATTTCTCACATACCGTGCATGCTTGTTTGAGCTTTGTCAAGAACCAATGAGGTTTGTTCTCACAAGTCAACCAAGTACGATTAAGCAGCTTCTGACCGTATTTGACATGTTGTATGTTAATGTTTATATGTGAATAAAAGCCTTCACCATACAAATTGATTGTGTGTTAGAAGACTCGGTTTAAACCAGTCGATTCATATGGATTAATTTTGACACTACATCATTTTGCCTTATATAGTGTCAAAGTTTAGGTGGAATATAGGGCCTGGAATTTCTCAGGTTTCATTAAAAAATATCTTAATTTGTGTTTTTAAAGAAAAATTAAATTATTGAGGATTTGGAATGAGGGTTAGTAAATGTTTTTTTTTTTTTTTTGACTGAACTATCCCTTTAAGGGTGGGATCATCTGAAAGAGATTATACCATGAGGAAGATCAAGACAGTTAAAAATAATCAGAAAAGTATCAAGACTTTGTACTCAAAATATCTATGCCCAGATGAATTGTTCACAGTAAGTTCTATAACAGGAGTCCACAAATAGTAAACCATGATGCAATTTGGGCCCCGGCTTTGTTCCAGAAGGATCACGAGATCCATCGGTAGCTCCATCTTAGCGTTTCTAAAGTTCAAAGTGAGCAGTGCATCAGAACAATGTAGCAGCACTCAGGATCATTTATGATAATGATCTTTTGGTGCTATATTCTCTAATATTTTTTTTTTTTTTATCTAGACCGTCATTCAAGCCCTTTCCATTTCCTTTGCTTATCTCCCCCACTAAAGACTGAAAGTGCTACAAGAGCTGCAGATGATGTGCTTACTTTAATGACAGTAGCAAAAACATGGTGAAGCAGTGCAATGATTTAAAATGCAACATCTTTTCTCTGTTATGCATATGACTGTATGACTCTGACCATTCTAATAAACCAGGTTTGAAAAAAAAACAATTGTAGATAGCAAGGAAAACAATTGAAACTTTGAAATTCATTCTTTCATTAATTTATAGTATACGTATTTTAAGCAAAATATAAAATGTCCAGACTTCAAGAGGAACACAGGAAAACCTTGTTTTTTTTACAAAGTTCTACTGCTGCCCAGATGGAAATCTATACACATTTCTAAAAAGTATTGCTAGGAAAGAAACGTACAGGACTTCTTGTAACTTTAATTACATATCTCTGTTCTACATGCATTAAAAAAAAAAATAAATAAATAAATAGGTTGAATTTTCATTTTATGCTAACTTTAACACCCTACAACCTTCACAAGACCCTGTTTCTGGATAGATTAGTGCACCCTGACTCCCAGACATTTTACAGAAGCCAGCCGATCTTTTTGTGTGCAGTATGCAAGAGATGGTCAGTCTGATGCATTGTTTATATGTAAGGCTGCTTTGAAACAACATAGACCGTGAGAAGTTCTGTGCAAATAAATATGACTCACTTGACTTGAACAGACTGCGGCCATGCCATCGGAGACTGAGTCTACCAAATAATTTAATGTTAAAACTGACGCTGTGTCGCTGTAAGGCATGCTGTTTACAAGTTTGAAACTTGCTAGCGTTATTTCCTAATCTTGTTTCCCCTTCTTTTCCTCATTGTTTCCCATCCTCGTTCTCTGTTACACCAGCAATAATACTGGCTGATCAATGGTGAATTATGAATATTCATGCAGGTGTTCTGACACTCTTGTGCTATAAACCATATAATCATAAATTGTTGATGTGTCAGGGACTAAACGGTCTAGAATATCTTAATCCATTCATGGTTTGGAGGGAGGTCTGTGTGCCGGTTTAAGATGCTATCCAGGCTTTTCCACATGGACAGCGAAATCCAGCTATCAAGTGCCTCGTCTTGCAGACGTTAATGCTTTGTCACTCAGCAGGTTAAATTCTGTCAGGTATGCTATCTAACAGACAACCCAGTGAGGGTGTTTTTAACTTGTCAGTCATGTGTCATGGGATTGCATTTTGTCGAGCAAATGCAGGGCACATGGAAAGGGATGTTTAGCATCATCACTCCCCTGTGTGCTGTTCCCAGACAGCTCAGCACAGGCCATTTCCATTGCTAATCCTACCCTTTTGGAATCAGTTAACATAGGCAGGCTAGATACAGGCGTGCGTTTAGCATATATCTTGTTGACTTCAGCATCACACAGTCGGCAGGATGCATTAATGTTGAAACTGCGATGGCGAGAGATGCCCGAGTCCTTCTGGCAAGCGTTTCTGCGCTGGAACAGACAGGGTCAGTGTTCAGACCATCTGCGTTTTGGTGTGTTGGTTAATTAGATGTTTAAATGAGAATATGTTAATTCTTCGCACAGTTTAACGGCTGGTTTTATACTGAGACAGGTGAAAGTGACAAGCAGGTGAAATGCATGAAGTCCTCAAGTCGGTGTTTCAGGAAGGCAGTAGTCCCTGACAATCCAGTGTAAATTCACATTCAGCTCTGCCTTTGTATAAAACAGCCACTTTTCACTCACCTTCTTGTCATTCTAAACCTGTATGATTGGAACACTGTGATTGGAAGATTTTTTTTTTTTGGTTCATACAATGAATTCAATTGGACCCCATCGATGTTCATTGTATGGTGAAAAACAGCTGAAATGTTTTTTTTTTTAGTATCCTATTTTGTGTTCCACAGAGGACATGACATGAGAATGTGTGAATAATGCCATGTCATTTCTTGTGAAAAAGGAAGGGCATTTAGCATTCTTTAAAAATTTCAATTATTACTGAAATAATGTACTTTAAATGTAATATGTGTAAGTGCAAACTGACTGTAATGTTTTTTCAGACACCAAACTGCATGGTAAATGGAAAAACATGAAGATGTATTATTATTAAAACAAAACAAACAAACAAACAAACAAACAAACAAACAAAAAGCTACATGTAACGAATTGAACTTTTTAAAAAGAGTGTGTATTACAGAAATCATATACTTTAAATTGAATATACATCAGTGCAAACTGATTGTAATGTTTTAAAATGTCTAAATGCATGTTAATTGCAATTAAATAAAGTTGTACTATAATTTAAAATAATGTTAAATGTAAATAATTATGCTTTTGACCCACTAAGTAGAACTTAAGTGCATGTTTATATGTAATTTTGTAATTGCTTCAATTTAAATATAATTGAAGAGCATTTCTGAATGTACAGTACTGACAAGCGTTTAGAATAAACTAACATGTAATTGAATTTCAGTTTAAACTTGTATGTATTTAAATCTTTTGGAAATTACACATTTGTTCTGGTGAAGTTGCAATTTAGTACAATATTTCTTTAAACCATAACAAAAGATTACTAAAACATTGTTTTAAAGTAAAACCTTTAATTTAACATTATTACAAAGTGCAAAGTGTAAAGAAACAGTCATTAGAATGTACTTCAAGTGGCTTTTTTTTGCCTCCAAGTATTTTATTTTATTGTTTGTTTTTGTTTTTTTAAATATATACTTTTAAGATGTGAAGTACACTACATGATCATATCAGGTACAATTTGTGCACTTCTTTTTCTCAAGGATAGTGACACCTCAAGAAATTTATTGTTGTGTCAACGAATGCACTACAGAACCACACTGTTTACTTTTTTTTTGGAAGTTGGGATATAAATGGCTTTACTAAAATGACTGTAAACTGAGATAGAAGAAAAGTATTTTAACACTGAATCACCTGCACAGTTCACCTTTTAGTTTGGGCACCGCTGTGAGCTCCTTTTTCACTCATGACTTGATTGTCTTCCTAAATGTGTGTAGCACTCGTGGTGTATATCAACGTTCTGGGGCAGTGCCCCTTGAGGATTGTGGAAATAGAAAGCCCCCCAGTCAGCTTTCAGCATGTGGACGGCCCTGTCCCTGGAGGCATCATTAAGAAGAGTCATGTACAATGCCATGTCATCAAACATCTGTCAGGAGTTTGCTTGTGCATGAGGAGCTACTAGTATCCAAGTAAACCCTTATCTTTCTGTTTCATTTAAGCTACGTTCTGTCCTTACCTCCTAAAGGTACCTCGTCCATTTGCTATATATAGGCATCTGAAGAACCTTGCTGTTAGTACAGTGGATCAAGGATTCATTCTGTTGCTTGTCTTTGATGTAGCAGAAAAAATGTATTTATTATGTCTGTATATTCAGGCTTTTTATTATTTAATTCCACTCTTTTCATGGATAGAGGACTGCACACCAGTTAGGATAAAAATAATATCTATTTTGCAATTCTTAATAGTTATGTACAATAAAGTCATTTGTGTTTTTTTGTTTCAAGGAATTCAATAATTAATTTAAAAAAAAAACAAAAAAACATTGTAACTGAATGAAGATTAAAACCATAAATCACTGTTTTATTATTGAAGTTTGCATCGAATAGTATTATTTTTTCCTGTGCATGTAAAAGTAAAAAGGTGCAAAAGTAAAAGATATGGTGAAAAATGGTTTATAGAACAAATTGGATCTAGTCCATTGATGTATAATGCATATGTATTATGTAGGAATAATAGTCACCAAAACGAATAAAGGGTTTTGCATAGCTGCACTATTATATAAAATTCTAAGTGCTAACAATGAGCATTAAAAAAAAAGGACAGTTTGATTTCAGCAAATAAAGGGCACTTTGTATTTCATCTACTTGTGTGGTGCATTTGAGCAAAAGAACAGTTGAATTCTCAATTATTCAGGCAATAGTACAATCCTTATTATAGAGAGTTAACTACAGCAGTACCACTATTACAACATGAAAGGATCAGCGACGTTTGTGAGTGCTCTTGTTCCACCTCATATTTCAAATGAAATGAGAAAGCACCTCTCTAGCCGTTTTTGATCTGCGCTGAACGGAGGGAACACGACCTGTTTACCTCTTTTCGCGACGGCGGTAAAATGGCTGATGAGAATGGGGGAGAGTTACGAATCGAAGCCCGCGAGGAGGCCCAGAAGGAAACATTACCTCAAATTAAGAATAGCAACTAGTTTTAATTAGACAGAAAATAAATAGATAAAAGCAGGAAATGCCAGTCCCTCGAATGTAATTGGGTTTTATTGGTGTGTTATCAATGGCACCCTGGGAGCTGTGTTTCAACAAACAGCATTAGGCTTTTATGGCTCGTACTGCATTAGAGTCTGTATTTCTCACCTCTGTACTGCTCGTAAGACTGTGAGAAACATAATCTCACACCACTGAAGTGACAAACTTCATGTTTCTTTTTCACTGTCTCAGCTTTCCTCAAGTCTTGCAGTAGTGCAATCAATGAGACGGTTTGATACATTGGCTTGTTTGAATGTGCTTTTTACCAGTATGGTACCTTACAGTACTGTTTGAATAGGATTTCATTATTTTCTTTGAGACTGTTTGATATTTTGAAGAGTCTTTATTGCAAGTCTTTTTCTACGACAGTAGTTCACATTCATGAATGTTAAGCTCAAAAAAAAAAAAAATGAGGTGGGCCCAACTGGTCCTGTATTCAAGGTCTTTTGAAGCCATGCATTTCAGCAACAGACTGAAATTTAATTCGTTATACACTTATAATCTTCCCCTCCAGTGAACTGGTAACTAGAGAACCGCTGTTACCGGATCATTGAGGCAGTGATTTTCTTGAACGAATTGTTCAGTCTGTGTTGTGAATAAAAACAACTAATTCATGAGAAGAAAAAAATGTTCACTGAACTGGTTCTCATCAGTAGGGTCCATTTTCTTTAAGAAAAATTAGGAGCTAGGGCACCGGAGGTGTGAAGGCACCTATTGTATCCATTCGTTTCTGCTTCTTCCTACTTCTGCTTCTTCTTCTTCTTTGCTCTTGAGTCTATGACAGCTTGCAGGAAAGCTATGAAATTTGGCACACAGGTAGATAGAGATCGACCGGTATATCGATTTACCGATATTTTTCCCGATATTTAAGCATTTTACCATAATCGGTTATAGGTTTTGTAATATCGCGTTCACCGATATTGTGCGCATACAGCGCGCCTGAGGGGAGACCCGACAACAACGGCGTGCAAAGGTAAAGCATAGCCTACTTTCTTGATTTGCTGTAATTAGTCAACTTTATTTAATATAACAGCCATTAATGCTCATATTAGATGTGATACATAAATGCCTCATATGTTACTAGTTTATGCAGCTTGGCTCTAAGAAATAGAGACGAACTTACAGTCACGTAAAATAATTTAAGTCCTGTACCAATAAACATAACTTTGCCTGAATTAAATAATATACAGCCATGAATGAGCACATGTTGGAAATGAAAGCCCTGAATTTAATTCTCTCGCTGTTGCATGTTCATTAGTCTTATGAAGTCACATATAGACTTAAACCGTCATAAGAAATAGCTCGAATTCACTCACATAATAATCCTTGCCTTAAATAAAATCTATAGATATAGGACTAAAAGAGTTAAGGTATAAAGCAACGTTAGTTTCAATGTTAAACTTGGATAAATGTGCCCTATTAGGCACATAGCCAATGGCTTGTGCGGAGAGTGGAAGCTAAAGCTGCTTACAGGACACGGAGGCGCCAGCGCGATCACTAATCACATTTCTTTCAGTGGAAACAATTTGATTATTCCGTCATTTTTGCTCATAAAGGTAGAGTAATACATCATTCGGAACTGTAAAGGGTCTATAATACAATATCAACAAAACGTTGCAAACGGTGCTTTTATAAAACAATCATTATGCGTGTTCTGTTGTTTCAACAGGAGCGCTTCACAAAAATAAACCGAAACTCAGCAAATACATACCTCACAGACATGATAAATATACCTATGGAAAGATCAAAATTATTACTTAACGAAATAAATCAAATCGAAAACAAAAACTATTTCATTATGTAATCTGTAATGATGCTTTTTTTCTAAAAAGGGGCATCCAAGATGGCGAGTCCGGATCGGCAAATTCATCCTGAAATCACTGACTCAGAAAACACTAATTTATTAATAAATAATTAAAAAATCTCCTTACTATTTTCCCCTCCAACATTCATGGTAATTACTTTTGCGGGTGCTTTGCAACAAGCTTTAGCCTATTGCGTGCACTTGAACGCGGATCTCTTCCCGCTGCGCTGAAGGCGCGCTGGCTGATGCTGCTGATGGAGACACTAAACACCTTCCGAGCCGGTCTCAAAAAAGCGCAAGTGAAGTCTCGTGTTGTTTCCACCAGCGCGGATTTTTGTCATCACCATAAATTGTGGATGTCAAAAATATAAAAATAAGGAGAAGCCTAAAACGGATCCGAAGCCCGGCCCTAGGCACGTAAAAAAGTCGGGGCCCATCAGGCTCTTGCTGAAATGCAGGGCTCTACGTTTACTCACTGGGTTGATGCTCTGATTGCCACCGCATGTAACTTTTAACAAAATTCACTTGTTTAGAACGCCCTCAATTATATTAACATTTACTAATATAACCATTATTTTTCTAATACACTTCTAAATAAAGCACATAATAATGCAAATAATCGGTATCGGTATCGGTAATAAAAAAAATCAATATCGGTCGATCACTACAGGTAGAAGATAATTTATTTTTTCAATAGACAAAATCAGTCTTGTTAGTGCATAATTCGACAAAAAGCTCACAAAAATGGATGTGAACCTATATTTCCACAATGCTTTAGCGTGTTCAGACCAAACTTGGTATGTGTTAGAGCAACCACGGCCTGAGGGTACATGAGCCATTTCGGCACAACGCCGCCTACTGTTAAAGAGATATGAAAATTGTACCTTTTTGCTTATAACTTGAAATAATATCTCTTTAGATGTGGAGCAGCATAACCAGTTTTCACACGGTTTCCATTTTGGGCACATCCATTTTGAATTAGAAAAAAATACTATATTTTATAAACGCATTGGTAAATTATGAAAAACTCTTTCTATTTTCTGGGTCCTACAGAATCAAGTGGTATATGATTTTCAACTGTCAGCCATTGTGTCTGTTGGCAATTTCGATTTAGGTGCATTCTCATCTTAGACTGTTTGCTTAATCTTCACCATGGTCCCATCAGACTTTGCTGGTAAAAAGTTATTAAAAGCATTTAGGTATCTCAAACTGTTGTTGTATAACTCATCGTTAAATTTGATGGCATGATACCAAAGTGTGTCTGAGGCTGTATTTTTGCAATGCCAGAGGGTGTGCCACCTATTGGTCAAAGTGATAAGCAATTATGTCACATTACAAGTGACTATTAATGGGTTTAAGCCAATTTTGCTTAAAGTCATCAGCAGATGTCTTCAGTTACATTTTTTTTTAAGTTGGCATGTTGCTTACTGAAATGCTTGCTTAATTGCTCATTAATTGCTGCTTGCAGCTGTATTATTTATTTTTTCTTTTGATTTTGAGGGGAAATATGACACATTCTTGACAATTTTGCGAGATTTCACCCGTTTGACCAACAGAAATGAGCAGATGCTAAAAGATCCAATTCTCATCATCTTGCTAAATCAGTTTCCCCTTTCTGACCCTCCAGGGTCCCCGTACCGAGATAAGATCACCATTGCAATCCTGCAGTTACAAGAAGAAGGAAAGCTGCACATGATGAAGGAGAAGTGGTGGCGAGGAAACGGCTGTCCTGAGGAGGAAAATAAAGAGGCCAGTGCGCTGGGCGTCCAGAACATCGGTGGCATTTTCATAGTGTTGGCTGCGGGACTCGTCCTTTCTGTATTTGTGGCAGTTGGGGAGTTTCTCTATAAGTCCAAACAAAACGCACAGCTGGAAAAGGTAAAGCAACTTTTTCACATTTCTGGACTGCAATGAACAATCTGCAATTCAGTCTGTTAGGAAATACGAAGAGTTTAGGATTATTACGCAAGTCTCTTTAGAGAAAACAAATCACATATAATCACAAGAAATGGGTTTGCAATTTTGTGTTTCGTTAGCGGGGGTATTGTGGGTAATATAAGCCAGCCAGTCAGATGAGTTCAGCTGATGCCTCTGAGTATGAAAGAATCTATTACAAATCAATGCAAACAATATTAATTCTGTCTTAAATTGGCTTTAATGTTGTGGTACTGAGAGCAAAGCGTGAGGTATATTTCATTGGTAATATTTTACAGACAGTGCCTGTGTCTGGAGAGCAAACAGTCCTTCTTGATGTAAGTCTCTGAAGACAGAAGGGCTTGGGCTTTACTTGCTCAAATGGCCGCCATTGTGTCATCTCGCCTCAACAGATGTGTTGTTCTTTCCCCATATCCACTTCACTCGTATACTTGATCTACTGAACCGGCAAATGCTTGAAGTGTATAGTCAATAATGAGGTAGTAAAAACAAACAAACAAACAAAAAAAAAAAAAACACTTGAAATGATCAAACTCCATTTCTTTCACTCACATATTTCTTCTCACATAACAGATACGATGTTTAAGCATGTATAGGCTCTCACAGAATTTATTGGCAATTAAAATTTTACTAATGAACTGTGATTTCACAGAGTAGACATAAGACTATCAAGCAAACCTGCACCTCAGTTAATAATTTATTTACATATTTACTTTTTTTTTCTATTATTTTTTAACTTCCTTTTCCATTTGATTTAGTTAATGTGTAATCCATGCAGTCTGATCATCAGGGGATGTTTTCTCTCTTGAGTTCTGTTTAAAATAAGTTGGATAAATGAAGTACACAGTTCCCTTTGCATTCACACTGTCAGATAAGAATGTTATTAATCAGTTTTAATATATCATTTCTTTCTCCACTGAGCCTTCATTTTTGCATTTCTGGAACTGAAGAAGGCATTTAATTGTCGTTGTTTGCTTTATAATAGTTTTTTTGCAGTCATTAAAAAGTTAGAATGGCACTTATGCTGTAATCACCACAAAAACAGAATAATCATTTCATCATTTGCATATCAGCGTTATATTAATACGGGAGGCTGTAATGGCCTAAAATAGTCATAACTTGCAAATGTCGGAATAAAATGAACTTGTCACGCTGTGTGTTTACATTCCACATGCTAAGCAACTGATTTGGTCTAAGTTTGATTATCTTTAAAGAGATCTTTGTTTGAAGCTCAAAATTTGCACTTTAAACATGGATAACATAGATTTGTCTTACTGTCAGTGACAGCATCAACCTGCCAGCTTAAGTATTGAGAGTTTTCCCAAAAAGCACAGCTCCGTTTGTTCACTCTCAGTGGAAGAAGTGTCTTTTATACTCATCTTGGATTCATTGTATCGATCTCTCTAAGTGCTTTTGTTTGTTTGCTGTAAGTCATCGTATTGACATTCAAGAATATTCTGGCAAGGCGTTATTTTGCTGCTTGATCCTTGTTTAATGATTACATTGACACGATAAGCCTACAAGCCAATGATACTGAGCTTCTCTCTAGAGCCAGTGCCTTTCTATACAGAGACATATAGAAAACAAACTTGTTAACTATTGTGTAAGTAATGTTAATGTTCTTAATGAAACTTATTATAAAGTATTACTGAGAAAATCTAGCTTGTTTATATTGGGGGTCCCTGGGTTGGCTGCAAGTCTCGACCTGGGGATAGAAGCACAGTTTTGTGTAATGGCACAAGGTCTCAAGCGAGCTAACTATTTAATGTCTTTTAGTTTGTTATAAGAATTAAAACACCATTTCTGGGGAAACCAAAATAAACAGAGAGCAAAAGTTGTGAAGCTGTTCTGAGATGCCATGTTCATTATTTACAGCAATATTCTGACATTAATTTGATCTTAAACTAATTAATTAGCAGGAATTATCACTCCACAACTTGCTTGATGACATTAACGACAGTACTAACCGACACGAAAGACAGATGTGCAACAAAATTCCTACATTTTCAGGAAACAGTCATGACTAGCTAGCTAGTTTCTACCATAATGCATCACTGTGGTTGAGCAGCAAGTTATGTTGTTATATTAGAAAGCTACACCTGGGTTGAAAAGAGTTTTAGGATTAATCATTCGCTCAAATTTATTTAGAAGGACACATAATCATAACTACAGGCTTTATGAAGCATATGGAGTTGAACAGAGTGCTGAGTATTCATTATCTGAATAGAAGTGTCACATTCCCGATGACTGATTTTGTTAGTATTTTAATTCAGTACATAGCAATGCTATAGAAAACACACGCTTGAGAGCATTTAAATCAGGTATCAAATCTTGCATTTGAAAATGATAGAGAGGCAATTAAAGTATTTTGTACGAGATTTGAGCTGCTGTCCTTTGTTCAGTATTTTCTTACACTATTCTGCAGAAGGAAAAAAAAACATATGGAAATGCCTCATGCTCCTCAGCAGCACATTCCCCCAGAAATTTGCATTTTATAATTGCCTCTATTTTGCAATATTAGGAAAGAGCCAACAGTCTGACCAGCAATCTTATTGCTTTAGATTAAAAAAAATGTATAAATGGTTCTAACATAATATGATGTAGATTTCCTGTTTTTTTGTTTGTTTTTTTTCTACCACCAAAAGAGAAACACAAAAACAGATTTATTTAGATTATCTTCACAGGTTCAATATTAGAATGGTGTATCATTTTAGCAAATACGTTTACTATTGCATGAGAACTGAAAAATATTTTGTAGCATTGCCCATGGTTTCTATATGGATGAGTTTATGAATATTTGTTAAGTGCTTCTTTATTTTGATAGTGTATTCTCAAATATAGATTGCACATACAAAAAGGCACATATAAATTTAATGTTTGAATAAAAGGATTACTGTAATGTTTCTGCTTCTCGTTTTCCTTTTTTGCACATTTTACATGAATATTCTTCCCCATTTCTTCCACCTCTGCTTTCTGCTGCTGAATTTCAGTTTACTAAAGAGTAAACCTTGCTCCCGAAAGTCCCCGCTGTCCGTAAATATATATCTTAATGTGTTTGTGGTAGTAGATTTCCTATTTTTGGTCTATATGTTGATGTTTTCAGTATCCAGTAATCATTGATATAACCACACATTTCTAATATGCTTTTGGATCCTATGAAAAGTTATGGTAACACTTTAGTGTAGGGAACAATTCTCACTATTAACTAGTTATTTATTAGCATGCCTATTATTAACATATTGGCTGTTTATTAGTACTTATAAAGCACCTATTCTGCATGACCATATTCTTTATTCCTAATCCTACCCAATACCTGAACTTAACAACTACCTTACTAACTATTAGTAAGCAGCAAATTAGGAGTTTTTCGAGACAAAGTAGTTAATAGTTTGTTAATAGCGAGAACTGGACCTTAAAACAAAGTGTGACCAAAATTACTGTTTTTGGGTTACTCTTTCATAACCTGGTGCCACTCTTAGAATGGTCTCATTTCAGAAATATTTGTCTTAGCATTACTAATAATAGAATAAGTAAAACTATTATTTGTATATTCTAATTTTGACATTACTTTACTTAAAGCCTTTATGTAAATGGTATAATGCATTTCAAAGGTATTTGTAATACACATTGTAATGCATTATGTATAATCGTTACATTAGTTAAAATGCATTATAATATTTGAAGTGCATTTCATGAATATTATAAGTATTATAACTGTGTTTAGAATTATTCATGAGATCATGCAATGCATTATACGGTGCATTGCAAGGCATAATTAATGCATTAAAACTACTTTTATAATGCATTATATTTAAAGGCTTTAAGTAAAGTATTACCGTGTTTTGTTTTGTTTTTCCTTTGTTAGACTTCAATTGAGTGCATTAGTGAAAATGAGGGAAGAGTCAATATATAATCAACAGCATGATGCTGTATAGACCATAATTTCCATTTAACCCAGAATCTCATATGTGTGGCTGAATTTGTCAAATTTAAATCATCAATTATTGAAGTTTATGCCAATAATCATAAGCTAGTTGCTAATGTTCTGTTATTGGCTGTTGTGGAGGATGTCGCTATGAAGAAGGCAGATCATTGGGTAAGAACACTCTGATTGGAATGCCTAACACGCACCTTATTATTTAATATCTTCACGTCTCTCACAAACATGTCTTAACTGAAAATGCTGTAAATAAAGGCATTTCCTGTGAGCCGCAAGCTGAAATTATTCATAACACAAACTGCATAGGCAATTTGTACTTTTACTCCGAATGAATGTGATGTGATTTTAGCGTATTGGGGTTTATTTTTATGCGTTTCCAAGCAAAGACAAACAAATCTGAATAAGTCATAAGACTTCATAAAGACTGAGGCTGTTGAATAATGTGTAATTATTGATCAAAAGGAAATGCAGGATGACAATCGCACGTTTGCTTGCTTCACCGTTACACAGCTGAAAATATCACCGTTTGGAGAGTGGGGGCGGGGGGTTTAATTGGCCATACGGCTATACAGGATTTGAATCTGAAGAAAAATAATATGCATCAATAAATCATGCAGCATCCTGGCAGGAGGAAGCAAGGTGAAATCTGCCATGGAGAAATCGCTTTAGTTATGATGCTCATGTTGTGCATCCACACGGACACCAGCATAATCATCCCATCCCGTCTCCATTTCCACCTTTCACCCCCACCGCCATCCATCACTGACCCAACTCTCCCACTGTCCTCCACCTTTTCAGGAGCCGAAAGCAACTATGTGTGCTTGTGTGTTGGAAGTGAAAAGACATCCAATCAGCTGTGTTCTTCTGTCCACACAGAGATCCTTCTGCAGCGCCATGGTGGACGAGCTACGGGTTTCCCTCAAGTGCCAGCGCCGGCTCAAACACAAGCCGCAGCCACCCGTCATGGTCAAAACGGATGAAGTCATCAACATGCACACCTTCAATGACCGAAGACTGCCAGGCAAAGAGACCATGGCTTAAAACGGACACCAGCTCGCTCTTTCTTGAGCTTGGAGAAGGAACCTTCACGGGGAGAAATCTGGGCGGGGAGGAAGTCGGTTTTCTATACGGGGAAGGGATCTTAAATGTCATTTCAAACAAATTAGCTACTGAAAACAACAGCAGAAACTGAAACATATTTCCTGTGGAAATAACTTGAATCTGGGCAAAATTTTAGTTACCTCATCGCTCCAGATCACCACCAGAGCAAAGACTGACCGGTGCCAGCGTTCAGGGTAACTTTTAGCAGGAAATACTCACACACACACACAGCTAGACGAGTGTGACGGAGGGAGGTTTGTCTGCTCATTATGTTCATATTATTTTAGGTTTGATGACACACTTGGCTGTTGTCCGTCCACAGAGAGCAGCTGAGTCCTTTAGAGAGAACGGGGAGACGCGTCCAGACAAACGCAGAAGCAAAAGAAGGACAGGTTTTTCACACATACAGTACCTGTGCTACTTTTAGGAGCAGAATTTTAAAGTACTCGGAAACAATCAGTTTGCAGCACTCTTTGCTGAGCACCACAGCAATATCACTGAAATCATACAGCGTGTTTCTCACCCACACTCATAAGCAATGGAAGCAGGAGAGAGCAACAGGCAATATACCACTTTAATTTCTTTGCGTTTTCAGGCCCCTGCTGAGTGTCGCAATGACTAAGGGTGAATCTCACAAAAATATGTTTGACCCAAAACACATTTCAACCCCCGAAAATGATGGAATTCATTTTATTTAGTATTTACTTTTTTTTTTAGTGTTTTTTTTTTTTTTTTTTCATTTTATATATATTTCCCCCCCAGGACCATTGAATTTTTGTTTATTTTAAGCATATTAAACACATTGCACAATTGAATATTTCCTGTCCAAATTTACATTACACTAAAAAAAATACCAGTTTTTGTTCTTTATTTACAGTGAAAATGTCTAAGCACTCTTAAGATAAGATACCTTTATTGGAGAACATGAGACTTAGAAGTTTTTTTTTGTTGTTGTTTTTAAATGTGAACCTCTCAAATTTTAAATTAAGTACTGTAATGCATCTACATATTTTTTTTTTTTCATTATGCTTATTAGTTATTGTCATTACAGTATGCTATATTCTACAGAATATATAAATCAATAAGCATAAATTAAACACAGTACAACAAACGATAAAAGCAAAAATGTATTTTTATATATTACAGTAGTGAGTTTGTTTTTGTTTTTTTAATCAAAAAGAGGTAAATGTGTTTTGAACTGTCATGACAATAATAACACAAATAATAAATAAAAGTAATGGTCCTAAAATAGGCTTCATTTCATTTATGCTTTGAAATATATTTGTATTGATTTCTTTAATTTTAATTTGAGGTGAATTATTACCTGCTAATAAAATTTTAACACATTTCATGAGATTCATCCAAAAAACTCGGAACTCGAAACTAATTGAAACTGTTGCGATGCATTTATTTAAGCATTTATCATTTATCGAATATGTTATTATTATTTATTTATTTTTATTATGGTCACAGCAACTTTGAACACACATAGCTGAAATTAGTATTTTATGTCTTTATTCTTTTTTTTTAATATATATATATATATATATATCCACATTGCATTTCAGTTTAATGTTTGTACTTTGTGAATTTGATTTTAGATTTCAGAAAAAGAATCCTCATGTACACTTGTGAAAATGTAAGATTTCTATAAAAAAAAAAATAATAAGGTGTTTTGTACAATTAAAGAATATCAACATTTTGTAATAATTTTTATCAACACAAATCAATCATTGGCATCTCTCTCTTGATACGGGGGTGGCTGCCCTGTGGAATCCCCACACCAGAATTTAAGGTCACGATGGCCCCCAGGACCTATGCGCTTCCGTGTGGATGAGCCCCATGTGACGGAACACATCCAGGTTCACATCACCTGGCCTCCATGAGGACGAGTTTGCACCAGGGTTCACGATAGATGCACACAGGACGGGGGAAGTGCCGAGCATGCCTGGTAGTGTTGATGTGACACACACACACATTTTGGACAGATCCTATTTTTATCATGTAAAGGAATCATATTTAAAGAAAGCTATTTTTACTTGAGATAAATAGAAACGACAAAACTGATTCAGAGGTGTGATATAAACATATATATACAAAGTGAAGAGGACTGCTAATATGCTTCATATTCAATGCCCCCGGTTTCTTATAGACTGCTAGTACTCAGTGCCGAGACGTTGTGTGTAAATGGTTTCAAATGGATAAGATGTATTTAAAGATTTTTCAGATACAAACTAATTTTGACCATATTGTGAAAACAAAATGAAGTGCACACAGTTTCCTGTCTGAAGTTGATGCACAAGTTTAAAGGAAGTAATTAAAAAAAGTCAGCACACTTGCTTGTGGTCTCCTTTGTTTTTCCTCCGTCCCACGTAATGTCTGTCAAGGACATGTTATAGCTGCACTTACAGAAATACTGAAATACCAAATATTTAATAAATTAGATTTATATATAAGTCTAATTTTTGGACACATTTCATTTAGTAACCACAGATAGATTCAAACCTTAACCTTGGAAAAATCACATCACAGCCTTGAGTGCCTATTTGCTTTTAGAAAACACTGATAACGGCAAATTGTATGGCAACATTCAATATATATATATATATATATATATATATATATATTTATTTTTTCAAAATCATATTTTTAATCAATATAATAATTTTAATATACACATTCTGGTCATCGTGCCAAACAGCAATGCAATTTGGCTAAATAATATTAAATGTACAGTTAGAGGTGTATATCTGCATTTTACAACAGATTTACTCTGAATTTAGAGAGTTTTTTAGGTAATAATTTAAACCTTTTCCTCAAACATACAAATAAATAAATCTGTCTAATGATACAATGTCCTGCCTACCTATTTGCATACTACTGCACAGCCAATAGCGAGAGTGTGGGGGCGTGACTACTGTCGCTGAGCCAGGCGATATTTAGCTCATGTGTAAAAATAAATTTAGATTCTGTTACATAAGTGCAAGCCGAAATCTGAAGACTTTCCAAAAGCAAGCAAGAAGCAAGAAGGTCAGAGTCCTGACTGAGCCTGGAAGCCTTTTTGGCATGTTCCCCCTGTGTCTCTATGGGTTTCCCCCACAATAGGATATCAGGGCGAATCACATTGTTATGATGTGATCAGAGCTCACTAAGAAGCAAGAATTTCAGAGTGGGTCCCCCCAAGACAACATAGAGGACCACAAGTTTATCAAAGATTGTAGCGCCAATAAGTCTAAGGAAGAAGACTGTCAAATTTAGGTGGGTAAGATTAATGGTCAAAGAGACAACACATCATGACCATCATGAGTAAAATCATGAGTTAAGACTTCCCTGGGTTGGTTTTACCCACCCAGGTCAGAGACCAGACTCATAAGACTTTTTTGACGTTTCTCTAATCCCTCTTGGAATAACACATAGACTGTCGTTACATATATAAATGCTTCAGATCATCCCAAAATTATGCTAAAATGAGGACAACCAAATATCATTCTACTGCATAACGCCATATATTGTCTGTAACCCACACATTTTACTATCATGTTTTCATCATTCGTTATTTACGTCCTTTTGAATAACTGTTAAATAGTTTATAGGTTTATATTCACGTTTGGTATCTCTGTGTTTGAGAATTAATGCTTAAACATTCCTATCAGTCAGTTCTTGGTAAAATGTAATATATTCCTGTTAAAGAAGTCGGGTTTAAATTATATTCTGTTAGAGCAGGAAAATATGGACAATGTGACTAGCAAAATAGCATATTAATTTATGTATCGGGAGGAAAAACGTAGCTACACCCTGAACTAAGAAAATGTCTAATTGGTCAAAAAACAGGTCAAACCCCATGACATGAACAATTCATTGTGACCATTGGAATGTTATTTGTTCAAGCTCACCTTTTTGACCTTTTTTGGGTGTTTGTGTTGGGCTTTTTGGCCTGCATGCCTGCTGACCCTCTACCATCATGAGGAGATGAGCCATCTAGTCACATCACGCTCTTCTTTCGTTTACTTTAGTTTCTTTTTCTTTTCTGTTGAGAGTTTCATGTTCTAAGTTAAGTTTTGCCACAAAGCAAAACTTAAAGGGATAGTTCACCCAAAAATGAAAATTTTGTCTGTGTACTTACATTTTTAATTATGTTGTATAAAGTGTGCAACACATATGTAACAGTCTTTTGGTTACATATGCAGCTGTGTAACAGACTTGGTCTGTTATTGTAATTACAGGCTGTTCCATAGTTACATGGTAAGTACATTTTGTTTCATGCAAGTACAACGGCTACTACTAAGTACTTAGTTAGGTAATTACTCTGTATTATGACACCTTAAAATAAAGTGTTACCAAATTTTGTCATTAATTACTCACCCTTATGTTGTTCCAAACACATAAGACCTTCGTTCATCTTCGGAACACAAATTAAGATAGTTTTGATGAAGTCCGTTAGCTTTCTGACCTTCCCATAGACAGCAAGGGTACTACCAATTTCAAGGCTCAGAAAAGTACTGAGATGATCGACAAAGTAGTCTGTGTGACATCAGAGGTTAAACTGTAATTTTATGAAGCTTCGAGAATACTTTTTTTACGCAAAGAAAAAAAAAATATTGAAGTGTGGAATCACACTTTCATCTCTACTGCGTCACTTGTGGACACGCGTTCACAAGAGTGTCGTGGCGCCGGCGTAATGACATTGAACGTTGCAGTGCTGTGCCTTGTTCAGATGCACTCTGTATAGAAGCTATTAAAATCAATTGATCTTGTTCAGTGCCGCCACACACATGCGTCATGGTACTCTTGTGAACGCATCCACAAGTGAAACAGTAGAGATGAAAATGTGGAAAAAGTATTCTCGTAGCTTTGTAAAATTACAGTTGAACCACTGATCACATCAATACACACAAAGGCAACACAAGTAAACCTCCAGATTCTGAACTGGTACATTTAATATAAAGTGTCATAGCCTCATTAAAAAAAAAATAAAAATACTCAGTGCAAGGGTTAAATTAAATGACTGATAGTTGTTCAGGTCTAAGAAATTGCATATATTTTTAGAAACCATGCTGAAAAATCCAGCATTGCTGGTCACCAGCATAAGGTATGTTTTGCATGCTGGGACCAGCATGGGATGCTGGTTGCTGGTTTGCTGAATTCCAGCACGGTAAGCAGTGTGCTGGTGGACCAGCATTTGTTGTCTTTTGGGTGCTGGTATAATCCCAGCAAGACCACAGCAAAACTTGTGTATCTGTTACATATCACATTTGTTTTGAAATTGATTTGTGTTTATAGTTAAAGACCAAGGCAATTTTCCAAATTAATTTCAATAAATGATTGAATAAAGAAAAACACATGTTGCTGGTTCCATGTTTGTCCCCAAAACACTACTTGCATACAGACAACTGGCCTACTGACACTCAACCTTGCAAGACCATTCTGGGGAACCAGCATCACCAGCTCCATTTTGCTTGAGAACAGCATGGATATAGGACTGACTTGGAATCCATGCTGGTTTATGCTGGATTTTTCAGCCGGGAACTTGGGATATCACATTTTCACTCCTTAAAACTCATTCTTTCTTCACTTTCTCTCCTTCTACAACTTGTGTGAATGTGTGAGTGCATGTGGTTATGTGTTAGATTAGTTTATGTCTTTAGATTTGTCCTAAAAAGTCTTGTTCGTATTGAAAAGAGAAGTATCTTGTGCTTACAAGTTAATGTGTTAAAAATGCCGACCTTTTTATCATGCTAATAAATAGTGCTTTTCACTATACTTTTAATATTAATATCAATTGCAGAGCTGATAGTCACGGGCGTTCAATTAATCATGGCCAATTCCGTTGATTAGCCGTGTAAAAAAAACAACAACGAACAAAACAGTGATTCTGTCAAAATTCCCTATAAATATCATAATTCCCTTTCAGCTAAATGTACCTGCTTCCCTTACAACATGCAGTGTAGGTAAATTGGACAAAGCAAATTGTCCTTAGTGAGTGCATGTGTGAATGGGTGAACGAGTGTGTTCACAGCAGTGGGGTTGCATGGGTTAGTGCCCTCTCAGTGCTGGGTTGTGGCAGGACGGGCATCCGGTGTAAAACGTGCCAAATCGGCTGTGCTTATACTTTGCTGTGGCTACCCCTGACAAGAAACGGAGCACGCTGAAAGAGAGAGTATATTCACCAAAGAATTAATTAATACAAGAAAATGATATTACCTGTAAATATACAAATTCAGTTAAATTCCATGAAAGTTTTAAAATATCATAATTTGAAGCATGACATAGTCATATCCATTTACATGCTCATTAAAACTGCTAATTGATAAATAGGATTTGACCTGATGATGAGAAGAATGCCAAGAGACAAAGCTGACTTGTGAGGTCTAGATTTTTCTGCTCTCGCATCCACTATGATAATTAGCCAATTAATTCTATGTGGCATGTAGGTTTGTTATCAGTGCTGAGCTTTCCACTCGCCCTGCCGGAAGTGTGAAGATTAGCGGCCAGCTAAGCCCACCTTGTGTGAAAACATCAATCTGATAATGGAATTGCTGAGAATGGGCAACAGGGCCGCACACACACAAGAAAATGCATACACAAACAGAGAAAACAGAAAGACAGAAAGTGGTAAAGTGATGTTCTGCTGAAAGCTAAAACTAGTGGATCCATACATTTTTTCTGCAATATATTTTTCTACAAATATATTTTTTCAGTAGTGAATAAAAAGCTCACATTATACAGTGCCCTCCACTAATATTGGCACCCTTGGTAAATATGAGCAAAGGTGGCTGTAAGAATAAATCTGCATTTTTCTTAAAACCCTCCTGAACAACATGTGGTGACGTAGGGGCTGTTTGAATTTTTTTTTTTAGTCTTTTGGCCCCAAGACTCAACAGCCTTACAGCCATTTTCTATTTTGTGAAGCTCAACACTCTTGTTCTGCACATCAGAACTATATTATTTGGTTTTATTCCTTGTGATGGATGATTAAGGAAATTTGGCCTTTGTGCTCCTCATATTTATAATCCTGTGAAACAGGAAGTTATCATACTCCTAGTCATTCTAGTGTGCTAAATAAATGCAAATATGAATGGGAATATACTTCAGAGATATTTTACTCATTATAATTTCTAAGGGTGCCAATAATTGTGCCCAACATGCATATGAGAAAAAACATTTATTTCATTACGTAAGTTTCTCCCCACTTTTAATTGTTTTACTTCAATGAAAGGTTAGCATTTTGTGAATTTTTTTAATGTAAGATCATAAAGATAAACAAAGCAGATTTATTTTTATAGCCGTCTTTGCTCATATTTACCAAGAGTGCCAATATTAGTGGAGGGCACTATATGTCAGTGCAAATAAAAAATAAAGAGATTTAAAGAATTGATTTATAACCTCTATATGGCTTACTTTGCACTTTGTACCATGTATACAGTTTATTTTATAATTTTTTTAATATTAGGTATTTTTATAAAAAAAATAAATAAATACAGTAAAATACAGTAAAACTACTTTAAATTATGTTATAAAGTTTAAATTATTAATAATAATAATAATAATAATAATAATAATAATAATAATATTTGGAAGTAAAACTGAATTGGGTATATATGCTGCCCCTCAAACATCTGGGATCAGTATATTTTTTTATTTTATTTTTATTTGTATTTCATTTTATTACTATTTGTTACGAATCTGGTCGGTGTTCTGCGGACCGCTCACCACCAGATGTTGCCCTCGCCTGATTTCGCACACAGACTCTTACACTACAACTCGGACTACATTCCCCAGCATCCAGCACGCTGATTCGGTCTGCACCTGCGACCAATCAGGAGCACTATTTAAGCCCCAGACTTTCATGTCTTGCCATGGAGTGTTGTACTGTTATCGGTGCGCTATAATTCCCGAGTTCCCTAGTTTCCTGTTCCCCGGGTCTAGTTTTCTCGCCTGGCCTTTTTGTCTCTGTTGTTCTCGCCGCCTGCCTTATGGACTCTTGCTCGTTTGAACGGATTACTCTTCAGCCCTTTGTTACGGACTATGTTCGCCAGTGTTGATTACCCTGCCTGTTTTCACGATGTCTCTGTCTAATTCTTATAATAAAAGCTTGCAAATGGATCTGCTTGCCTCTTGTCTCTCACTCACCGTTACACTATTATTATTTTTTTTCATCAAGGGTGCATTAATTTAATTTACATTTAAAAAAAAAGGAATGTTGTGAAATTTTCTCCAACATAATAATAATAATAAGACATGCATACATATATAAAATTGTCCAAAAGGTCATATAGGTGCAATACAGTATACAGACACTGCAGGCAAAAACACAGTTTTTTCATGCACCTGTCAAGTTTGAGACTGTGGGCTTTTTGGTTTTCATAAAGTGTTTTTTTAGACTAGTGGAAAGAAAACATCCAAAAGACACTGTTAAAGAGGTCATTGGATGCAAACTTCACTTTCATGTTGTTTGAACATTAATGTGTGTTGGCAGTGTATGTACAAATTAAGAGTTCAGATGCAAAAGCCTCTAAATCCATCTGATGTATTTCTTTAAAATTAGCATTTCTTTCTGGCTACTTTGTATAGGTTTCTATGTAAGTACTGGTACTTCTGATTAGGCTGAGGCTGTATTTAACCGAGTTTGAGGTAAAAGTATTCGATGGACGTATAATATGTGTCAGGAACATTCACTCAGTATCATTATCTCATTTTTGACCGAGATGGCTTTTAGCTGGTTTTGCATCTGAACTTTTCAAATCTACCCTATAATGATAAAAATCCATGCAGTGGTTTTTAATTAATCTGTAAAAATAATATCCCCTTTTTCAAATCGAGCCGTTCTCAGATGCCTGTTGGTGTGCCGTCACACCGACAGAGGCCGCTCCCACGATAGTTGATTGACATGAGCTCTTACCTCAGACCAGCTGTCACAGTCCAGTAACTTTCCTTGTTTCGAAGTCGAAGCAGGGATGTAAGTTAGACAAGAATATCTCCGATTGAGCGATTGAGGTGTTGTGTTGCTGGATGTAATAACGAACATAGTGGTCGTCATTTACTCCTGACATCTGAGCAGCTGAAGATGCAGTGGATTACATTTGTTTGTGAATGGAATGCGCCTCCCGATCTACATATATCCGTTTATGTTTGCGCGAATCATTCATGATCCAGCTTCACTTATAGCAGAAGTGTGTATAAGCGTATAATGTGGTAGTTAGGAAGTTTAGCAGCTAAACGCGGCTAAAGTAAACAAGATCGTCATTCCACAGAGAGAAGAGAGGGGCGGGGCAAACAGAGCTTATTTGCATTTAACGGAACAACCCCTTAAAATGAGATGATTTTTGCAGAGCTCATTTTGACAAGGTAAAAAGGGTGTTCTTTTACAAAACCATTGAGAATTTTTAATCAAAGTATATTAGAGACTTTTCATTAAGACCCTAAAGAATCATATCAACTTGTGGAAAATGGGCATCCGATGACCCCTTTAAGTGTTTCTTTTATAGCACTTTATCTATTTGTGTCAATAGATTTCAATTGCAATACATATAACTTCCATACCAACAGCGTCTTTTCTGATTGGTGGATCACTCTGTAAGGTTATGAATAGTGTAGTTCTTCCAGGGAAATAAAATACAAATGTTTAAATCGCACTGACTTACGGATTCCATAAAGCGGTTACCAACCGAAGAACCCACAGTACGGCTCTTCTAAAAGCAGTATGTGTTACTTTCAAAATTCTATTTCTTCTATAGAGAAAGTGGATGGAAGATTTACCACCAACTGTTGTGTTCTATCAAACCACCTCTGACTACAAACTTTATAGTTACTGAGATACTGTGAAAACTGTGAAAGCCCGGTTTCTTCCTATATTTCTTGTAAAACACATCAATTCCCAGAGCACAAAAGCAGCACAGGGTTAGGTCGCGGGGACAGAAAGTGACACAAATGTTGATTCTTTCCTGAATCCCAAGACATCAGTGCTACAGACATAATCCCAAATTACACTTGAGCTAGGTCCTCCCAAACCCCACGGGGCGTGACAGATTACGCTAAACCTGTCCCACACAAGCCTAATGGGGCATGACCAGATTACCTACAGCTGAGTGCCACTCCAGCTAGAGCTCCAGAGACACAAAACCCACAGCCATTGTCACACTGAAAACCAGAAGCGCAAAGGGATGACGACTCTTGCCAGCAGATGGGTAAATAGCTTTGAAAATGTAAAGAAATCCAAATATGCTTTCTATAAAATTTCCCTTTTTGCATTGGTTTTAAAACACCTGAGGATCAGATGCATGACTTGAAAAGCGAGTAGGTGTGGATGCTTTGAAATTCAACCTTTAGAAAAAGTAAATATTCACAGAATCATGGGGAGCTCTTTGAAGGGAGCAGGTGCGGGATATTACATTTCTCGGTTTCTAGCTTGTTTCTAGCAGTAGCTGTGTACCCCAAAAATGATCATCCTTCTGTGGCGCTTTATGAGTTTTGGTGTGTGATCACAATGGCTGTGTGCTTGCATCTGCATTGTTTTGTACTTTTGCTGCAGATGCGAATGAAAACTAAGCTTTAAATAATATGTCTCTTTTTCTGTCAAAATTAACCAAGGGTTGCAACCTTCTGCAGGGTAAACTATGCTGTGTTTCTACTACAAAATTTTGGCCCTGTGTGCGTGTCTACAGAACGAGAATTGAATAAAAAGAAACTTCCTGTGCAGGTGCAATAAATTAATGAGTGGCATGCATGGCTTCATGCTCAGTTTTCAAGCTTTATTTGTACAGCTTGAAGATCTGGCCTTTTCTCATCTTATCCCTTACCAAAAATAAGCATTCTTGTAAAAACAAATTTTCAAAATATCTTTGTTTGTGTTCAGCAGAAGATAAAAAAATTATACAGGTTTGGAACAACCCAAGGGTAAGTAAATGATGACAGACTACTCATTTTTGGATGAACTATCCCTTTCATGACTTGTAAGATGCTCTTAACACACTTAAGTACACATTCAAAAAGTGAACAGTGTAATCAATATCAAATTTAAAAAAAGTTTTACATTAATCATTCATTTTTTTTTTCTTTTATGTCTATGTATTTATTTTTGTCATGGGTTAAAGAAGTATACTGACATACTACAAGCAAAATTATAGCTATACTATGAATTTGCTAGCTACTTCAAGGTCACTTTCAGTTTATGAAAGTAAATTACCAGTTTAAACTGCCAGTATTGATTGATTGATTGATTAAACATACTCTTGTAAGCTATCTTAGTGTCATACTTGTTGCTGAGTAACAATTGGGTGAGTAGTTTTCTAAGAAACAGGCAACAATTTGTAGAAATGGGTGAACATAAATGAACATAACTTGTGGTGTACCACAAGAATCAGTGTTAGGTGCAAAACTGTTTATATTAATTTATATCAATGACATGTGTAGAGTATCAGATATACTACAATTTATTTGATTTGCGGATGACACAAATATTTTTGTTCCGAGGATAATTTACAGCAGCTTTTGGAGGTGAAAACAATAAAAATGAATACATTAAAGCAGTAGTTTTATGTAAATAAATTGTCATTAAATATAAGTAAAGCAAAGATTATGTTATTTGGAAAATATAAAACAAACCCTCAAGTAGAAATGAAAATTGATCAAGTGTAGAAAGAGTATATGAAAATAAGTTTCTTCCTGGAAACTTACAAAAAATGTTTATGGAAAGGCAGGGTGGGGTGAGTATAAGTTGAGGGAAAAGTTCAACTTTAAAAAGATTAATATAAGAACAACCTTTAAAAAATATGTGTATATGTGCAGTTGTGGAATGCTTTGGAGCAGATGTTAAAGCACTGTATTACTATTAAACAGTTTAAAATGTTATTTTAAATACTTTATTAAAAGGATGTATAGAGGTGATGAGGTGATTGTGAATGGGGGTTATAAATGGGATGGGTGATTATAGGATGACAGGTTGTTTAGGATGGGGGAAAAAAAAAAAAACATTTGGTTGGTATTTGTTATTGTGGATTGGTTATTTTGTAAGAAATATATATAAGAATATGAAGATACACCTGTAATTGTAACACCCCTTGAACTGTTCCTGTTGGTTTTGTCCATTGTCACACCCCCATTGGACTGTTTAAGTTGTTTTTTTCCTGCTGTGCCCATATTTGGTTCTTCCTACCCTCGTTGTGTCCTAATTGGTTTACTCTCTTCACCTGTTTGTGTCTCATTAGCCACCCTTTATAAGTTGTATTCAGTTTTATGTCTGTGTCTGATCTCAAGGTTATTTTGATGTGTGTTCTCCTGCCCTTCATGGATTTACCTGTTTGGATTTGATTAAAAATACCTGTCGTGTTATTCTCTTCTTTGTGCACTTCCTTGAAACACACATCCGTGACAGTAATATATGTAAAATATAAACTGAAACGTTATGGAATTGTATATGGGGTGGGAAAAATAATGCTGATTTTCGGACATTTTGTAATGTATAACGTTTTATGGATGTGGTTTTACTTTGGTGTTGCAACAGATTTGTTGTTTTAGTATATTGTGCCTGGTTCAAAAGAAAAAGAAATTGAAAATTAAATGTCAATAAAATCAAATGTTTATCTGTTTCTGTGTGGGTTAATAACACTGTATACTAAAAAGGATCAGGTTCATTTTCACCCATGTACTATTTACATTATATTATATTCATTCATTTAGCCTTTGTAAATAACTGTTGGATTTTTTTAAATTCACAGATTATTCTTTTGTCAATTTAACATAGTTCATTTCAACATAGCAAGGTACAGGTTAATGTGTTGCACACAACAGACATGCCAGTATAAGCTAAGAATCTGCCCAACAGCCTAGCCGATCACTCATTAGTCTCTGTGTTAGTGACGATTTATGATGGACTGCCTCATTTCACTTTTAATAATAACCATAATTTAGGGGTATAACAGCTCTTGTGCTTCATTATATTGAAGCGTGCCTGCCTGCTATCCATCTTCTAATAGCATGAGGCTGTCATTGATTTTTATTCAGATTTTTATTCCAATACTTTTTTTTTTGAGAAAGAGTACTCATCCCTGGGGATAAAACATAATCCTCATCTATGTTTTTTTCAGCGTAATGGATGTTCTTTGGACAAAAGAGAAATTATGAATGAATTATGAGAAATAGTTTGACATCACAAAAGGGAAAGCCAGTGGAGATATTTTACCCAACACAGTCTGGAAAACAATACATGAATTATATAAACTGTCAAGGTGTTAGTTAGGAATTTCACAAATTCTTGTCTTGTAGCTAATACCTACGGAAGCTCATTTCTGCCATGGGATAAAAGGTCACACTTTATTTTAAGGTATTAACAAACCATTAACTACGGCTTTTGCCTCAATAAACTCCTAATTTGCTGCTTATTAATAATCAGTAAGGCATTGTGGGAAGGATTAGGGATGTAGAATATGGTCATGCAGAATAGGTGCATGTGTTTATTAACATAAACATATGTTAATAATAGACAAGCTAATACGTAACTTGTTAATAGTGAGAATTTTTCCTTATACTAAAGTGTTAAAATATTATATAAGTGAGGTAACACTTTCGAACAGGGAACACGTTCATTATTAACTAAGATTTTTGCTTAGCAGGTATTGTATAGGATTAAGGATTTAGAACATGGTCATACAATATAAGGAATTAATATGAGCTTATAAGTACTAATAAAAAACCAATATGCTAGTAATATGCATGCTAATAAGCAACTAGTTATTAGTGAGAATTAGACACCCCCCCCCCATTTACACACATATTGCACCTGTACCTTTTCACATCAACAACAAAAATTATATGAAACATTTAAAAGTTGGTAGAAATGTCTTACTAGCCTAATTATGCACAATTCAACAGACCACCAAACAGACCTAAAACCCATTTTTTGGGGGGTCAAAACCCTGCAGTCAGGACAAATGTAATCTTTTAATATGTACATCTACAGAAAAACAAAACAACATTAGCTACTATGTGGAAGTTACAAATGCCATGTGAAACTGACTTGAACAGTCAGATATGCATCCATGCATTCAGTGTCATATTTCTACTGAATTAATGGCTCTAGGTACATAGACCAAGAAGTTCAACGTGGGCTAGCACAAAATTCTAGAGGAGATGGGGAAAAAATAAATAAATAAAAATTCAGTCTCCCATTCCCACCTTTTTATCTCACACAAAAAGATGCTTTTAATATTCAGGCAATTTAAAGATATCAGATTCTTCCAGGAGGCACAGGCAGGTTGAACTCTTATCGCAGCATGGAAGAAAATTACAGCTCTATATTCACCCCAGAAACCATGTCACAGAATCCAAACATGCACAAATACACAGATACACATACACAGTAAACACACCATTGCACCTTTAGATTAGACAACTTGTTTAAATTTTTGGATAAAAAAAAAAAAGAAAAGGTAGTGTAAAACTCACCTGTGCAAACCTCTTCGCCGCAATGCTGGGTTTTTGTGGGAGGTTGCCAGGGTGTTGCTATGTAGTTTGCAAAGCGGGTATTTTGAGTAATTTGTTTTTAGTATGAGGGGGCCCAAAACTCACCCATGCAATGACATGCTTTGTGAGTATTAATACCTTGTGCAAATTAATGCCTTAAAGGGGTCCTGTTATGCTTTTTTTCTTTCTTTTTTTTTTTTTTCTTTTTTACTTTTTGAATTTTAGTCAGTGTGTGGTGTGTATGTTTGGGCATAAAATAGATCTACAAAGTTCTCAAAGTCCACTCCAAAGGGAGATATTTTGTTTTTGGTAACACTTGATTTTAAGGTTTCCATAATACAGAGTAATTACCTAATTAAGTATGCAGTGGTAGCCGTTGTACTTACATGAAACAAAATGTACTTAACATGTAACTAAGTTATGGAACAACCTGTAATTGCCGTTTGTAATTATGTAGATGCAATAGGAAGCTACTGTTACAAATATGTGACAGACCAAGTCTGTTACACAGCTACTTGTAGTTAAGTACAATCTTGATACACTTTATTTTAAGTAGTGTATGCCTGTGTAATATTCTGTAACTGTAATGTAATTAGAAAGGTTTTACATGTATTTAAGCTGTGTTCTGGTGGGTTAAATCAAACTAAGGTGCAGCTGGATAAGGTGTACATTATGGATGCACATGAGGTACACTTAAGTACAATCTTGATACACTTTATTTTAAGTAGCTTATGTTTGTGTAATATTATGTAATTGTAATGTAATTAGAAAAGTATTACATGCATTTACGCTGTGTACTGGTGGGTTAAATCAAACTAAGGTGCAGCTGGATGAGGTGTACAGTATAGATACACATGAAGTACGCTTAAGTACGATCTTGATACACTTTATTTTAAGTAGCTTATGTCTGTGTACTTACATTTTTAATTATGTTGTATAAAGTGTGCAACACATATGTAACAATCTTTTGGTTACATATGTAGCTGTGTAACAGACTCGGTCTATTACATATGTGTAACAGTAGCTGCCTATTACATCTACATAATTACAAACTGTAATTACAGGCTGTTCCATAACTTAATTACATGATAAGTACATTTTGTTTTATGTAAGTACAACGGCTACTACTGTGTACCTAATTAGGTAATTACTCTGTATTATGACACCGTAAAATAAAGTGTTACCATCCCTTTTTTAAGAACTACAACTAACGGCTCCTTTGGAATACAGAATTTGATTTCCAGATGTTATGATGTTATAACGCGGTCTATTTGAATATCATTAAAATAAGTGTGTAAAAGAACACAATAGGACCCTTTTACAGGTACACATCAGTACCCAAAGTATGCAAATTAGTACCCTTTTAGAGTGTACCGTCCCAGTGACAGCTTTTTGTACCTTTATTTCTGAGAGTGTACACTACGAAGATGCACTAATAATGGAAACAAATTTTCTTTAAGTTTCATGTACAGAAAACTATGTTGTCAAAATGATTTGCATTTACATGGATCCACAAAAATGACTAAAAATGCTGTATTATTTACGCCAGGCCAGTAGTTGGCGATGTCACTTTGTAAAGAAACACCATGCGCCTATACACATGTGCATTCCTATGAAATGAACAAGTAATATGAATGCACATTACTGTTTTCACAAAGACGATAATGGTATTGTTTTCAAAAAAGTTAGCGATTTCTGGTCTCCAAACACTGTGTAATTGATAAACACTAAAATTTTTATGTAAAATTCATAAAAAGTTTACTGTTTTTGGTCACACTTTAGTTTGGGGATCAGTTCTCACTATTAACTCTTTTGACTGATTTTTGCCTCAATAAACTCCTAATTTGCTGCTCATTAATAGTTAGTAAGGTAGTAGTTAATTTTAGTTATGGGGTAGGATTAAGGGATCTAAAATATGGTAATGCGTAAAGCATTAATATGTATTAATAAAGAGTACTAATAAACAGCACAATATGCTAGTATTGTGCATGTTAATAAGCAACTAGTTAATAGTGAGAATTGGTCCCTGAAGTGTTAGCACATTTTTAGTTGTCCCCTAAAACCTCCTAAACCACTTTCCCTTCTCCAACTAAGAATTCACTAATATCGGAATATTATAGACAGGTGACATTTCTAAAAAACACCTACTTCATCTGTCAGGCAACAGAGATAGTTGACATATGGTTTTCAAAAGGAAATGCATACAGAACCCATTTAAGAAATTAAAAATACAAATGTTACATTCACATAGTGAAATCATTCACCTTTGGATGCTTTTAATGTATGTATTTATTTATTTTTAAAGATGCTGTTTTTGTCTATCACTGTCAGTCACTGTTTGTGAGTAAAAAGTGGTCGTCTCATGCAAGAAATTCTACATGTCATTTTCTTTTCTTATCCGCCTCTGTGCCTATCACTCCTGTGCCTGGAAAACCTTACCATGCTGTGTTTTGCTGCAGCTTTTTGACACTCATATCTCTGCATTCAGTGAGATGGTTTATGGCAATCCTGCTTGCTCTGGAAGAAGTTGAAAAAACTCACAGAGAAGGTGATGCCTGAGCTGGCATGTTATTATGCATGCAGGCAGACAGTTAGTGATGAACTCTGTCTGGCTTAATTAAACGATGGGTTGGTCACATCTAAAGCTACAGGCACATGAGCTCAGTTCACCCCTGTAAACACTCTACTGCAAATGTCCAGGGCCCTCATTTATCAACAGTGCGTACACACAGATGTGTGCGTAATGACTGCGTAAGAACAGTTTCATGCAAAATGTGGGATCTACCAACTTGTACTTATATGTAGGAATGTGTGTAAATATAAGCACAACTTTGAGCATGCTTACACAGAAAATGTACTGGTAGAATGGCAATACTACAAAAAGAAAGTGCCGCTGTGTGTTTCCTCTGTCCTTTATTTGCAAATTCTCAATTAAGAAATTCATATGAACTATTAAAAAACAATAAAAGACACTGCAAAAAAAAAGGCTTATCTTTTTTATTATTTTACTTTTCTGTGCACTGTTGATAAATGAGGGCCCAGGACTTGTAAGAGCTTTTCAAAATCTGCTCTGGTAAAACAGTTACTATTTGTCAATGAGCTGTAACAGTATGACTGTCGAAAAATAAGGATCAGAAACATTAGCGGATGATTCTCTGGAAATGGTGCCATTAATGCCTTTATAAGACAGGAATATTTATTCTTCTTTTCTTTTTCATTTGAAATGGTTACTGCTGAAGTTTCAAAAAATATATATTTTTGCACCTCATGCCCAAACTATCAAGGCTATAATTGACCCTTCGCAAAGTATTCAATAACAGTTTTAACCTCTTAACCCAGATTATTGTTGTTTGCAGTAATTGAACACTATTTAACATCATATTCTTATTTAGTTTTGACAAACTGTGTATCCTTAGAGATTCATAACTCCAACCTCAAAAAAACTGGTCCGAAAACCAGTCAGTTTCTGGTGTGATCACCATTTGCCTCACGCAGTGCAACATATCTCCTTCGCATAGAGTTGATCAGGTTGTTGATTGTGGCCTGTGGAATGTTGGTCCACTAGTCTTTAATGGCTGTGCGAAGTTGCTGGATATTGGCAGGAACTGGAACACGCTGTCGTATACGCCGATCCAGAGCATCCCAAACATGCTCAATGGGTGACATGTCCGGTGAGTATGCTGGCCATGCAAGAACTGGTATGTTTTCAGCTTCCAGGAATTGTGTACAGAACCTTGCAACATGGGGCTGTACATTATCATGCTGCAACATGAGGTGATGGTCGTGGATGAATGGCACAACAATGGGCCTCAGGATCTTGTCATGGTATCTCTGTGCATTCAAAATGGCGTCTATAATAAAATGCACCTGTGTTTGTTGTCCATAACATACGCCTGCCCATACCATAACCCACCGCCACCATGGGCCACTCGATCCACAACGTTGACATCAACAAACCGCTCACCCACACGACACCATACACGCTGTCTGCCATCTGCCCTGTACAGTGAAAACTGGGATTCATCCGTGAAGAGAACACCTCTCCAAAGTGCCATCGAATGTGAGCATTTGCCCACTCAAGTCGGTTATGACGACGAACTGCAGTCAGGTCAAGAAACCGATGAGGACGACAAGCATGCAGATGAGCTTCCCTGAGATGGTTTCTGACTGTGCAGAAATTTTTTGGTTATGCAAACCGATTGTTTTGGTATTTATGTGCTTATTGTTTTTGTTTGCACTGCAACAACACAAAAACAGAGAAGAAAAGTAAAACTTGAAAAATTTCACACACAACTCAAAAATGGACTGGACAAAATTATTGGCACCTTGTCAAAATCATAAGAAATAATTGCTTTTCAAGCATGTGATGCTCCTGCAATTGGTATTTAGATACACCTGTGGCAGGTAACAGGTGTAGTAATCACACTTGCAACCAGTTAAAATGGAGAAAAGTTGACTGTGTTGTGTGTCACCCTGAGCATGGAAAAAAAAAGAAAGAAGTGTAAAGAGCTGTCTGCGGATTTGAGATTGTGGAAAAACATGGACAATCTCATGGCTACAAGTCCATCTCGAGAGATCTTAATGTTCCTGTTACGAGTGTGTGCAATATCATCAAGAGGTTTACAGCCCATGGCACTGTAGCTAACCTCCCGGGATGTGGACGGAAGAGCAAAATTAATGAAAAATTACAACGAAGTATTGTTCGATTAACTTCCAAACAAATTCAAGATGATCTGCAGACACAGGGTAGAACAGTGTCGACCTTGCACTATCCATCGCCATCTGAATGAAAAGGGACACTATGGTAGGAGACCCAGAAGGACACCGCTGCATAAAAAAGCAAGACTGGAGTTTGCCAAAACTTATGTGACAAAACCACAATCCTTCCTGGAGAACGTACTTTGGACAGATGAGATAACAGTAGAGCTTTTTGGTAAAGGACATCATGGCTATGTTTACAGAAAAAGAAATGAGGCCTTCAAAGAAAAGAACACAGTCCCTACAGTCAAACATGGTGGAGGTTCAAAGATGTTTTGGGGTTGCTTTGCTGCTTCTGGCACTGGATGGCTTGACTGTGTGAACGGTATCACAAAATCTGATGATTACCAAAGAATTTTGGGGCACAACGTAGTGGCCAGTGTCGTGGGTCTTCCAGCAGGACAATGACCCGAAACACACTTCAAAAAGCACTCAGAAATTGTTACAAAGAAAGCGCTGGAGAGTTCCGAAATGGCCAGCAATGAGCCCAGATCTGAATCCCATAAAACACCTGTGGAGAGATCTCAAAACAGCAGTTGGGAGAAGGCATCCTTCAAATCTGAATGACCTGGAGCTGTTTGCAAAAGAAGAGTGGTCCAAATTTCCAGTAGAGAGGTGTAAGAAACTCATTAATGGTTACAGGAAGCAATTGATTTCAGTTATTTTTTCCAAAGGGGGTGCTACCAAATATTAAGTTAAGAGTGCCAATAAATTTGTCCAGTGTATTTTTGGGGTTCTGTGTGAAATTGTATCAGATTTGACTTTTCTTCTTCCAATGCAAACAAACAAACAAGGGTGTGGGGGTGTGGGGGTGTGGGGGTGTGGGGGGGCATGCCCCCCCAGGAGAAAATTTTGTACATTTTAAAGTTAAATTCATCTCTCTGGTGCACTCTGAGTTAAAAATTAAGAGCTCAAAAACAGGTCAGTGTACAAACTAAACAAAGAAAGAAATCTGGTGAATTGACTTGTTCTTAAAGTTTACAGGGAACTCAGTCAGTTGTGATATAGTGTCTCAGTCTAAAGTACACTCACACTGGTCAATTTGGAAGCCAAACAAATTAGAATATTATAATAATAATAATTTTGTATTATTATTCCTATGACAGGAATAGCCATATATTGTAAAATAATTGCACTGTAAAATAAATTAGTAAATAAATACTTATTAGTAATTAGTAAGTAAAATAAATGAAATAAAATTTGTATTTTTCAGGTATATTATTCTTATTCTCAGGTATCCTTATTCTTCTGTAGGAAAATTACAATACTTTTGTCCTAATTTCTACACTAAAACTAGTTTTGCCACATCTGCCAATGGCTGGTGATTTGAGAAAATTTATCAGCCATAAATATTTTTTTTCCTGGCCATTAATCTGTTTTTGCAGTTGTACTACTACAAAAACTAAACATATAAATGAACCAAAGAACCAACCACTGAATTTTGATCACAATACAAACAAAGATGAAACACATGTAGCATGAGCATTTTTTAATTTAAATTTGTCTGTATCATTTCAACATTTGAATCAAAAACAGAATGGTCTGACTTTAAAGCTTCGTGAAACTATGCTAAAACCTGCATAAAACAAAAACAACAGTCTGAATTTCACTCTCTGACAGCAGGTGGCGCTTGTGAAATAGAGGGGAAAATGCCATCGAACGTCCCGGTTACGTATGTAACCTTGGTTCCCCGAGGGAACGAGACGCTGCGTCCGGAGAACGCCTTGGGAACGCCCTTGGCGGACGACGCTCTGAAAGAATGTGTAATCGAACCAATGAGAAAGCGGGACGTCACGGGCGGGTGACGTCATCAACCAGGAAGCATAAAAGCACGTGCGAAGCCGGCCGGCGTCAGCTTCGTGAATGAAGCGAGCGCTCAGCAGGGATGCCGGAAGGATGGACCGAGACGCAGCGTCTCGTTCCCTCGGGGAACCAAGGTTACATACGTAACCGGGACGTTCCCCTTCAGGAACTCGAGCTGCATCCAGAGAACGCTTTGGGAACGAGATGCCCACGCCACCAGACTTCCAAATCCCTGCCTAGTGAAAGAGCTAGGGCAGGAGGACTGAGGAGCCAGGAGTGGCTCGGACATCAAGGCTGTAAAACCTTACAAAGGTGAGAGGCGTGGACCATCCCGCAGCATTACAGATGTCCTGTATTGGGACACCTGCAGAAAAGGCCTTAGAGGCGCCCAAAGCGCGCGTTGAATGAGCCTTGACCCCCAAAGGTGAGGGGAGGTCAGAGGACTGGTAAGCCGTAGATATAGTATCCACAATCCATCTACTTAAAGTCTCTTTTGAAGCAGGAGACCCCTTTTTAGGGGGGCCATAGCAGACGAACAACTGTTCTGATTTTCGCCACAGGGCAGCTCTGTGGACATAGGCATCTAGGGCACGTACCGGGCACATACAATTAAGCTTCTGCTGGTCAGGCTCCCGGAAGGGAGGAGGACAAAAGGCCTGGAGCACAACCGGCTGTGGTGGGTGGGTGGGGACCTTAGGAACATACCCTGGTCTAGGGTAAAGGAAGGCATTAATATTGCCTGGAGAAAACTCTAAATGAGAAGGGGCCACAGAGAGGGCCTGCAGGTCCCCAACCCGCTTGAGGGAAGTAAGGGCTAGTAGAAGCACCGTCTTAATGGTAAGAAACCGAATCGGGATTTCTTCCAAAGGCTCAAAAGGAGGTTTGCAAAGAGCCTCAAGCACCACAGTCAGATCCCAGGAAGGGACGCGGGGTCGTGTCGGAGGCCTCAGCCTCAGTACACCACGGAGGAAACGTATAACCAGGGGGTTCTTACCCACAGAAACACCATCAAGAAGGGCGTGGTAGGCCGAGATTGCCGCCACGTAAACCTTCAGGGTGGAGTGGGCTAACCCTGTGGAGAAACGAGCCTGCAAAAACTCCAGTACTGTACCAACCGGGCAGTTAGCTGGGTCTTGCTGGCGCTCTTCACACCATGAAGTGAAAAGCTTCCACTTCAGGGCATATAGTTTCCTCGTAGAGGGAGCTCTGGAATGGAGGATGGTCTCCACAACCTCAGTTGAAAGACCGGAATCTATGAGTTGTGCCCCCTCAGGGGCCACACCCACAGCTTCCACAACTCCGGACGGGGGTGCAGGATGGTGCCCCCCGCTTGTGAGAGGAGATCCCTCCTGACAGGAATCTCCCATGGAGAGCCGTCGAGGAGAGATATCAGGTCCGAGAACCATACTCGGCCCGGCCAGTACGGGGCTACTAATAGTAGGCTGACCCCGTCCCGGCGTACTCTCTCCAGAACTCCTGGGAGCAGAGCGATCGGGGGAAAGGCATACAGACGAAGCCTCGGCCACGTCTGTACCATAGCATCCAGCCCCAGGGGAGCTGGATGAACTAGAGAGAACCAGAGGGGACATTGTGAATTCTCCCTCGTGGCAAAGAGATCTAATTGGGCTCGCCCAAAGATCTCCCATATCTGATTCACTACTTCTGGGTGAAGCATCCATTCCCCGGGCCTCGGCCCCTGTCTCGACAGGATGTCTGCTCCCACATTCAAATGCCCAGGAATATGAACTGCTCGAAGGGAGAGGAGTTTGTCCTGGGACCACACAAGGATCAGGTGCGCCAGCTTGTATAAGGGGCGTGACCGCAGACCTCCTTGGTGGTTGATGTAATAAACCACCGCTGTGCTGTCGGTGCGAACCAGCACATGGCGATCTCTGAGGTCTGGAAGGAAATATTTCAGCACTCGAAATATGGCCAGCATCTCGAGGCAATTGATGTGCCAACCGAGATGACGACCCGTCCACAGACCTTGGGCGGGGCGACCACTCATGACCGCCCCCCACCCAGTGAGGGATGCATCTGTCGCTAGCGTTACACGGCGGCAAGGAACTCCCAAAGTCGGGCCCTGATTTAGGAACCACGGCTTCTTCCACATGTCTAAGGCATGTAGCCCTCTGCGCGTGACCTTGATCATGCGGAGCGGGTTTCCCCTCGGGGAGAACCCTTTTGACTTGAGCCACCACTGTAGGGGTCTCATGTACAGCAAGCCAAAAGGTATCACGTTGGACGCTGCTGCCATCAGACAATAGTTGTTGAAACTGTTTGACAGTGAGTGACCGGCCCTGCTTGACTCTCTTGACTGTGGTGAGGATCGACGCAATACGAGCAGGGGACAAACGTGCCTGCATCGTGGTCAAATCCCACACCACGCCCAGATAAGTGGTTCTCTGTAATGCAGAAAGTACACTTTTCTTGACGTTTAGTCTTAACCCCAACGTTTTCATGTGGGCGAGAACGACATCTCGATGTCGAGCCGCTAAACTCTCGGACGCTGCTAGGATCAGCCAGTCGTCGATGTAGTTTAATATGCGAATGCCCTGAAGCCGAAGAGGGCCCAGGGCGGCATCTACACATTTCGTAAACGTGCGGGGTGAGAGTGCTAAGCCGAAGGGAAGAACCCGATACTGGTAAGCTTCGCCCCTGAAAGCGAACCTCAGGAACTTCCTGTGTTGAGGAAGGATGGAAACATGAAAGTACGCGTCTTTCAGGTCTATCGTCACAAACCAGTCCTCGGACCTGATTTGTGACACTACTTGCTTGACTGTAAGCATTTTGAATTTCAGTTTCATGACTGAATGATTGAGGCGACGGAGATCGATGATCGGCCGCAGCCCCCCATCCTTCTTTGGAACAATGAAGTACCGACTGTAGAACCCGGACTCCCTTACGTGAGGAGGGACCACCTCGATGGTCTCCTTCCTCAGAAGGGTCTCTACTTCTTGCTCCATGACCAGAGCCTGCTTGGGGCCCACCAGAGTGGGAAAAACCCCGTCGAAAGGCGACGGCGGGGCGCCAAACTGAATAGCATAACCTTTCTCTACAGTGCGCAGGACCCATGCAGACACATTTGGCAGTAGCTTCTACGCTGCTAAATAGTCTACTAAGGGAACCAGCCGCTCGAGGCTGGCCTCTGGATTTAACTGAACTACTAGCTCGGAGACCTGTAACGGCGGACCGGCAGGAGACTGCCGAGCTAACTGTTCTAGAGACCCCCGAGGGGGTGACGAGCACCCTGGTTCCGCTACGTTTCCGGGCGGAGAAATCCGGGGCAGAAGCTCGTCGGAGGCCGTTGTGTCCTGTAGCCTTGGCAGGAACAGCAAATCGACCTCCCGAGGGCACCGAGGAGAAACGGACACCGTGTAATGCGGTGTGACTCGTTCCTCCCCGGTAGGGGCTGCCCTCGGCGGTCCTGGCCTGGCGTCAGGACCGCTTTGGGGCCTGGGCCCTCCTAGACTGAAGCACGACCCTCAGGTCGGGCCTCGCCTTGGAGGACCCCGGCCTAGAGTGCCGCGGGTCTCGGTCCCTGGACGGGGGAGCGCGAGTCGCGACACTCAACTTCTGTACTTGGCGGTACGAGGAGCTGGTACATGGGGACGGCTGCTCACGCCCAGCAGCCGTCGGGGCTAGAGAGCGGCGAGGGAGGAACCTCTGGAACGCCGCCGCCTGCTTGCGAGCCTCCTGGTACCTGCTGACGACAGAATCTACTGCGTCGCCAAACAGGCCAGAAGGCTGAAGCGGGGCGTCCAGAAGGAAGACCCTGTCCTTTTCTTTCATATCGGACAGGGTCAACCACAGATGTCTCTCCGCGGCCACCATGGCTGCCATAGACCGCCCTACTGCCCGGGCGGTCTCTTTGGTGGCACGGAGAGCTAAATCTGCGGTCCTTTGGAGTTCCAAAACCGCACAAGTAACCACCTCCAAAAGCTCCTCGTACTGCAGCGATTGAGCGAGTGGCTCCTCAATCGCACTCTCCAAGTCAACCTCCTCAGAGGAAGACAGGAGAAGAGAGGAGCCCGCTCCTTGGGAGGAAGTAGCCGCAGTGCGGGCTTCCGAACCCTCAGAACGGGCATCGGACCTGCCGGGTAAGGAAGGAGATAGGGGGTCACCTGTCTCCATTCCCTCCAGCAGGTCCAACTGCGAACCCCAGGAATGCAGTGCCCGCTCCGCCTCGACGGCAGCGGGACCAACACCCTGGGGAACGCTGGTGAAGGCTCCCTCCTCAAAGAGAGCCTTCCGGGAGCGGAGCACCCGCAAAGGAAGTGCTTCACAATGCGGGCAGTCAGTCCTCTCAAGGGCTGACATAGCATGCTCCGCTCCCAAGCAGACCACGCACATGCTGTGTGTATCCCCACTCGTAATATATCTCTTACAAGGGGGAACACACAGCTTGAAACGCGGCCCGCTCTTGCCACTCTTAGTTTTTTCAGTTCTTTTAGACATATCCTCGAAATAAAAGGCGTGCTAACTTGCACAAAAACAGAGGATATCAGACACAAACACAGAGCGCTCCGCTGAAAGACAGAAGCTGACGCCGGCCGGCTTCGCACGTGCTTTTATGCTTCCTGGTTGATGATGTCACCGGCCCGTGACGTCCCGCTTTCTCATTGGTTCGATTACACATTCTTTCAGAGCGTCGTCCGCCAAGGGCGTTCCCAAGGCGTTCTCCGGACGCAGCTCGAGTTCCTGAAGGGGAAACAACGCGCTTGCTCTGCTTGTGCAGTATTTTCTGTGCGCCTCTGTTAATTTTAGTCCTTGCTTCCAAGAAATAAACCTATGAGCTTTTATTTTGACGGAAACTGCAGTAGAGCTTTTATTTTGGCGGAAAACTCCAGCTTCAGTGCAAACAGGTTTACAAACGCGTCTCATTACAAATCTAGTGAAATATTGTAAACACCTGCCCATTAAAATGTTGGAAATTATGCTAATGTGACAATGCGTAACTGGTTGCCGTTGCATTCTCAAACGCGCGCTAAACTCACGGCAAAAACAATGTTCACCGCATTGACTGTCAATCAAAGAGTCGCTCTGACTCTGACGCGGCAAACATCAAATCACGAACTGATCGTCTGACTCTGAATGAAGTGCGTGCTTCAAAAACAAGCAGCGAAACAGACTTGATGAACGGATAAAACCATATAACGCTTAGTTCGTTTGACGGACACTTTTCCAAAGCGATGGCACGAAACACAACGTTAAAGACGTCTATGTTAAAATGACGAGTATAAATATTTTCGGTTTATTATGAAACTGTGGCGGGACAGATGGGACTGTGGCGAGCCGCCACACTCTAGTTAATGAATGGGAAACACTGTTATGAACCCGCCCTAGAGAAGCCTCAGTGCGGCCAGATCTTCTGGAATTTGCCACTGGCTCTAATGTCTCTATTGTGTTTAAACATGAGATATAATTAATTTTGGGTTTTGTTAGTTATTAAATATTATTTAATAAATAATATTTTCTATAAATAATAGTGGTATTTAATACTGTATTTTATATAAATAATAGAAGTATTTAATACTGTTTAATATTGAGCAACAGTGCGTGTTGGTGATGGTGATTTTAGTTACATTGTTCCGCCATTAGATGGCAACAAGAGACTGTTTTTACGAGTCAGCAGTAAAGACTTTTACATTGAAAAAATAAATGCTGTCATAAGGGGGAAGTTATTTTTAGTTTCAACATTAGCTTCATGCAGCGAACAAATGCACTGAGCAGCGCTGTCATCACAAATCACCCTTAACAGATGAAAGGATATTAACATTACCACAAAGATGACACTTTCCTCAGCAGATGTTCAAACTAATGTTTTTTTTTTTTGAGCTGAACAAAGAATGCTGTATCAGATGCAGGTAATCAGGATCTTTCAGTCCATCTCTCTCTCATACTCCAACGTTAGTACACATAATACTTTGCTTTTACTACAGTAATACAATAAGCTTTCAATGAAGCAACTGCACATTTCTTTGTTACTAGTTCTAAAGTGATGTTTTGGAATTAGTAAGGGAGGCTTTGGCTCTGCTGATCAGCTGTCAAACTTTGATTTGAATCCGTGGTGGAAGAAAGTAGTTCACACAAAAGAGGGCTTTTAAGGACACTCTGTTGTTAATTATTAATTTACACATTCATGCCGTCGAACTGTTGTATAAACGCAATATCGCATAAGTAAACTTGAGATGTGGCTGTATATCGGCACGCTGTGATTACCTATGGCCGAATCACAGACGTGCTGATATACAGCCATATCTCAAGTCTACTCCTGTGTGATACTGCTTATATATATATTGAATTGAAATAAATGAATAAATAAATACACTGTCTGTGCATTAACTTGTGTTTAGTGTATATATCAGTCCCAAATTATTTGTATTTTTTTATGCATTTATTTATTCTCTCGTCTGGCTTAATAAGCTACACTCAGTGGATGCGAAAATTACATGGAGATGTGTTCATTAACAGAGGTGTACCAGCAGTATACAGGAACAGCCATATTGATCTGTTGTTTACTCAAGGACCTACAAAGACTCAGTCCCTGTTGCCGCCAACCTTTTCTATCAGATTAATGAAGTGACCGCACGGGTAATAGCCCTTCAGCTGACAAGTCCATTCTAGAGCATGAGAGACACTTCTGTCTTTCATTATTCCAGGACAAAGCATCCCTGCTTTCTTCATTTTCCTTATCAACATCATATTTGCTTTGTCCTTGGGGGACAGCTCTGGCATTGGGACCTGGCGCCGACAGTGCTGCTCTTACCCTGATCAGCATAAACAAGCTCCGATGCCCTAATATGTTTATTTACCCTCTATTTAACTGAATGTTAAATCAATCATCTGCCTGCTCTTGCCATCAGCCCGTGCCAGTACATCCATTTCGGCTGCCCACAGGCTGACAGAGAAGCAGTGAGCTGCACATATGTCTCCTGTCAAATGTGACAGAAATGGGATTTGCTGTTTTTCTCGCTTTTACTTTCTTCTTTTTGTTTCTGTGTATACTTTTTAATCTTTCACATGTGCAAAAGTACAGAATATCGTTGGATTTTCATACTGGTTAGCACGTAGAGTGGCGTCCAAAAGTGTATTTTCTTTTTTAAACATTGAAATAAATGGAAACTTTATAAAATATTTTAAGCTAAGAAACATTGGGATGACAAATAAACAAAAAAATAAGATAAAATAAAAATAGATTCTGCACTGATTCCTAAATCACCAATCAAACATAAGCAAATTTGTAACAAAATGTGGAGGGAAAAAAAAGTCATTTTTGTTGCTTCTTCTACTGAATCTCAAGATGCTCTTTTACATTCTAACTTTATAATTTGAGTGATGCTGTCAATATATATATATATATATATATATATATTCACTCAAATAACTATATTGATAATATAATTTTCAATGAAAATGTTTAATATGAATGTATTATTGAATAGAAAATACTGCAAATTAGAAGCATTTTGGTAACACTTTGCAGTAAGGTTCCATTGATTAAAATGAGTTAAATACATTTGTTAACATGAGCTAACAATTAAAAATATATCTAATAGATAGATTAGATTAGGTCCGAATATAATGATAGGATGTCCTACCTGCCTGTCAGCCTATGTATTTGCATACCTTCGTGCAGCTAATAGCGAGAGTGTGGGGTGTGGCCACTGTAGCAGGCTAAGCCAGAGAGTGTTTAGTCAGTGTGGTAAAAGAAAGTGTAAACCAAATTTTGAAGACTTGCTAAAACACACCAGGACAGACCATTGGGTAAAACAAGGGTAATCATTGGCCGTGTTTTTACAAGATGGAGTGATGGAATGTTTGGGTTTCAATCTATAACTGTCACGCTGTTGTATGAGGGGAATGACGAGGAGGATGAGCGAGGAAGTCCGATGCATAAAGTTTATTAATATAATCCACAGGGAAATATGAACAAACAGGAAACAGTAGGGAACCAGCGAACACAATTTAAAAAGACATTAAGAACCAACGATCTGAACAGGAACACAACCAAACTTATAAACATGGAAACAACCAATCAGGGGGAGACAGGTACAATCAAACAGTGATGTAATAAATGAGAAATGGAACATAACTCCCCCTCCCATAAGGCGCGACTCGCGCCGTAACAACTACACTGGGGAGGGAGGGTGGGCGCCTTGAGGCTCGTGCGGGGCAGACACAGGAGGGACAGGAGGTACGCCTCCAGGGCGGGTCAGGGAGCTCGGGGAGCCACAGCGGAGCATACCATCCTGGGTGCCATGGCGGGTCAGGGAGCTCGGGGAGCCACAGTGGAGCATACAATCCCGGGTGCCATGGTGGATCAGGGAGCCTAGTCCAGGCGGCCATGGCGGGCGCTCGGGCGGCGCCGGAGGAGGCACAGGCTCTGGAGGGCGCTCTGGAGGCACCGGAGGAAGCACAGGCTCTGGAGGGCGCTCGGGCGGTGCTGGAGGAAGCACAGGCTCTGGAGGGCGCTCGGGCGGCGCCGGAGGAAGTACAGGCTCTGGAGGGCGCTCTGGAGGCACCGGAGGAAGCACAGGCTCTGGAGGCCGCTCGGGCCGTGCTGGAGGAAGCACAGGCTCTGGAGGGCGCTCGGGCGGCGCCGGAGGAAGTACAGGCTCTGGAGGGCGCTCTGGAGGCACCGGAGGAAGCACAGGCTCTGGAGGGCGCGCTGGAGAGAGCTCTGCCTCTGGAGGGCGCGCTGGAGGCAGCTCCGCCTCTGGAGGGCACGCTGGAGGCAGCTCGGGCTCTGGAGGAATGGACGGGATTAGTGGAGGCTTGGGAGAGCTGGACGGGACCAGCGTAGGAGGAGGAGAGCTGGACGGAACCAGCGGAGAAACAGGAGATAATAGTTCATATATGTTCACATAATCCTTAATGTCTATTGGCTTGCCATATTGCCAACTGATAATCCAGAGCGCGGGAGTGTGGCTGGAGTCCGAGAGTGAGCTGCGGGCGGAGTCCGAGAGCTGGCCGCGAGTGCGGCGGGAGTCCGAGAGCTGACCGCGGGCGCAGCGGGAGTCCGAGAGTTAGCCGCGGGCGCAGCGGGAGTCCGAGAGTTAGCCGCGGTTGCGGCTAGAGTCCGAGAGCTGGCCACGGGCGCGGCTGGAGTCCGAGAGCTGGCTGCGACGGCGGCTGGAGTCCGAGGGTCGGCCGTGGGCTCTAGGCTGAGGATGAGGGAGGAGCTATGGAGAATGGGGTAGAGCGAGGGAGGGAGCTCGTTGGAGCAGCACGTGGAGGACGCTGGCTGGTGGTGAGCTGGAGCGGCCGCGTGTTTGCAGATGGGGGGAAGAGTGGAATCTTCCACATCGACATAGTAATTGGAATTACAAAGGGCAAGGACATAATTGATGAATTCCGCTACGGGTTTGCGGCAATCGTTAGGAGTTATCGAATTGAACAATTTATCATCATTTAGCCCCATCTGAAAACATGCGTTGATAGTGGCGTCGCTCCAACTCACCAGATGACAAACGCTCAGAAATTCCTTCATATATTGCTCCAACGGTCTCTCCGCCTGTTGGATATTGAAAAGGAAATCCTCAGCCCAGAGCATTTTTGTAGGTCGGTTTTTCTGTCACGTTGTTGTATGAGGGGAATGACGAGGAGGATGAGCGAGGAGGTCCGATGCATAAAGTTTATTAATATAATCCACAGGGAAATATGAACAAACAGGAAACAGTAGGGAACCAGCGAACACAACTTAAAAAGACATTAAGAACCGACGATCTGAACAGGAACACAACCAAACTTATAAACATGGAAACAACCAATCGGGGGAGACAGGTACAATCAAACAGTGATGTAATAAATGAGAAACGGAACAGGAGGACCAAATAAGGGCAACACAGGGGAAAAACAATTTAAACAGTTACACAAAAACAGTCCAAACGGTCTGACAATAACAGGCCAGAGTTTCTTCTCAACAGGTAAGCTAAGCTTTAATTTAAAAGTAGTTATTTCTAATATATTGGACCTTTGATTAAAAAAAAAAAAAATGCTAGTCTGCTTTTACCTGTTAGAAATTGACTTTACTTTTATAGACCTGTAAGAGCTGTGCAAAAGATTGTTTAAAAACATGCTTTATTTTTGTAGTTCTGTTAGGTGACACTAGTGCAGAAACTACCCTACCCTTAAAGGACCAAAGCTAACATGTATTAACAATAAACTAACATTAACAAAAATTAATAAATACTGTACATTTCTCATTGTTAGATGCAGTGGAAAATCTGTTAAAAAATCTGAATCTGAAAAAAAAAAACTTAAATCTGTTATAAATTACTCTTTTTAGTAGCGATTACAGGTTAAGATCAGTGATGATGTTTTTTTGATAATGTTAGGCTGCTTTTAGCCTTATGCTGGAGCTGCTTTACAGCTGGTTTGCCCGTTAGTTATGCATTAAATAACAATAACAAATGGGACCTTATTTGTAAAGTGTCACTGCATTTTCACTAGTGATCTCAGACTTTTGAACCCCACTGTTCCCACATTTGGTTGTTGTGTATTATATCAGGTTTGAATGTGTGTATATAAATCTTTTTATACTGAGTGAGAGGTACAGCAAATCACAAAGTGAAATTCCACAATAGTTTCCACACATTGTGTTTAATGAATGTGACCAATAGGAGATAAAGTAATTTGTTCAAGGTGCAGATGATTCTGCATTGTTTTAAAACCTTTAAATGACCTTTAAATTGCACTGCCTTGAACCAGTTGCATGGCCTTATTGAATTAGCCAGCATGAAATGTTAAATGTATATGTTGACCTACATGATGACCAGACTTTTTGAGCAGTTGAACATGTGAATGCATATGTTGTTGTTGTTGTTTGTTTGTTATTAACAGGAACAACTCTTAGAATCACAAATGCCCTATACAAAACATATTGATTGCCAATGAATCTGATATTAGTAAAAAACATTTAGACAGATAAATAACTTTAAAGGGGTGCTATTATGCCTTTTCACTTTTTGAATTTTAGTCAGTGTGTGGTGTGTATCTTTGGGCATAGAAAAGATCTACAAAGTTACAAATCTCAAAGTCCACTCCAAAGGGAGATATTTCGTTTAAAAAAAAAAAAAAAATCTCTTTCCAAGAACTACAACGAACGGCTCCAGCGTTTGTTTTCCGCTTGCAATAATGTCACAACGTGGTCCATTAGAATATCATTAAATTAAATCCTGCCTACAGAAATTCGAATTGTTGGGGGGTGTGTAGGGACAAGGTGGGGGATCAGCCAAACTTTAGCGATGCAGCGCGGAGAGCCGCTTGAATGAGCCACAGCGTGGCGGGTATAAACACAAGCACTGACTAGTGAAGCCGCTTCAGAGCAGTAACGCGCCGCAGACGTGTGCAGTGTGTGGTAAGAGATTTGTTCATCATACAGTGTAGATAGCTTCACTTATAACGCAAGTGTTTTTTAAAATGCATAAACTTGCACTAGAATAGGCTAGGCTGATCAGTGATGATGTTTTTTGATAATGTTAGGCTGCTTTTGGCCTTTTATGCTGGAGCTGGTTTCGGGCAATGAAACTAAGTATGTAAAATAATGAAATAAATTAGCACAATAATATCATGTATCTGCGATCTCGCAGGCTGAGGATGGGACTCAACACTACTGTAGTGTATTATTTACTCACCCTCTATGCATCCTAGGTGTACATGACTTCCTTCTTTAAGACGAATGCAATCGGAGTCCAATAAAGTCTAATAAAGTGCCTCCATCCATAATAAAAAGTGCCTCACATTGCTCCCGGGGGTCTCCTGTAGCGAATTCAGTGTGTTTTTGTAAGAAAATATATTTTTTTTCTTTGACAAGGGGCGTGGCAGTACTGAAACACTGTCTAAGCTGTTCGCCAATCGCAACACACTGGGATAGCTAACCAATCATAACACATTTCCATTTTTCGAAAGGCCAGGCTGGGAGAAAGGTATTGTAATAATCTAAATTATGTGAAAAATAATGCATTTTTCGAACCACCAAGCAAAATCAAGACTTTGAAAAAGAGCATAATAGGACCCCTTGGACATTAAGATTGTCTTCACCATAACAGCAGCTTATCTGAAAGAGAAAACATGTTTGTGTAGACTACTTTTTTTATTATTATTAATTCAGCCAAAGTCTTCTGTAGGCTTACGAAAACATGTTTAGGCATTTTAATAAAACTTATGTGATTCATTTTTTTCATTATTTGGTAAAAAATCACAGTGCACTTTGTTTGAACTGAATTAAAAAAGAAAAAAAAAATCTATCAGGTAAAAAGAAGGTTAAATGAATGAAAAAGCCCTAACACACACATACACACACAGTCAATGGCTCTCTGACTTAAGCATTCATCTGTGGCAGCTGAAGACAAATGTGGTAGTTGTAATATCTGTTAGTGAGATGATGAATTGGTCTGTACTCTGCCATGCCTGAAAAGTGGATCACATATCTGACAATGCATACTGATTATTTTGGGCCTCTGCAGGGAAAAGAGAAACATACTGAACAAGAGTTCAATAATGTGTAATTATTATTCTAATACCTAAAAGTATTCAAAATAATGAAAGTTTTTTTTTTTTTTTTTGTAATTGACAATATTGTACAATTAATATTAAACTGATTATATTAAACAGATATTAAAATATGTAAACATGGGTATTAAATATAGAAAGTTAAAAACAGTAAAAAATAAAAAGTTAAGTGTGAGATGTAACAGACTACATTTCTTTTTTAACATGCTGCATGATGCTAGCAATTTAAACATTCTAACCTTACAATCATAATGTCATTTTATTGTATCCATGAGTGTAGTGTACAGTTAAAATGTCTACATACTGCATCCCTTGCAGTATTCTTGCATTTCACCTGCTATGTGAAATACAAAGGTGTGTCATTTCTGAATACTACTACCATCATCAAACAGAAATCCACAAAAAAACAGCACTATAGTAAGCTGGGCTGACTGCATTTGATGCCACTAGTGACACAGAAAATTTCTTGCATCACCTGTACATTAAAGAAATATAAAGGAATATGTGACATTGTCGATTACAGCAAAATATATTTTTGTATGTGGAATCAATAAAGTGCTGTTTACTTAAAGCAAACTCCACCAACATAAATTATTAGCATATAATTGGAAATTCGCCATAAGATAATTTCAGACTATAGTGGAAATGCCAAATATCCATAGCATATAGTGTCTCTGTCACAGTCACCAGTTGAGCCGCCTCTGCACTGCATTTCCCAGCATCTGTCTTGCCACTCACACCTGACCTCTATCAGTGAATCCTCCTCACCTATCGCTGCCAATCAAGCTCCCTATGAGAGAACACTTACTCCACACGCTTATTGTTTGGCTGTTCCTGCCATTCCAAATGTACGAAAGGAAGGACATGTGGAGAAGTTTATCGGACTCTCTCATCTTGTGCTCTGGAATGATAACGCATAGAAGACTCTTTTCTGGGTGGGACTCACGGCAATCTTGTTGGTCAGGTTCACCATAGCAACTATTTCTTATTCCCTTGCTCAGTGTATTGACTGTGTGATGTTGCTGTGTGGTTCCTCCCTCACTGTTGGAGGTGGATGAATCCACCATCATTACTCTGTCACTAGCTACTCCATTCATGTCTGTCCATGAGTTGGTTTCAGAGTCCACCACAGTCTGTAAGTCTGCTCCAGCTTTCAGCCCAGAATGTGCTCTTGAGACCATGCTCCCCATGAACCTCTATCAAAAAGAAGAAGCAGAGTGGGAGCAAACATTCTCTTTCTGTCCCCCAACTCCAGTCCCTGAAGCCAGTAATCAGTCCGTTCTGGTTCCGGAGTCCAGAGTCCGGTAATGAATCTGCTCCTGTCTCAGAATTCCATCTGGATTCCTTAGCCAAAATGGCCGTCGCACCTGAGGCCCTGGCCAGGATGGTCGCCACTCCAGAGGCTCAGTCTGCCATGCCAAAACCCATGAGCAAGATGGAACTTAGACTAAGGCAGACTAGACTAAGGGCTTCAGCTCCCACGTCTTGCCCAGGGAGGGCTATTGTTCTCATGTCAAGCCCAGAGAGGGCGTCTGTCCCCGAGTCCAGCCCAGAGAGGGCTCCAGGCCCTGACCGGAGTTCAGTGCAGGTTCCAGCCACTGACTAAAGTTTAGCGCAGGCTCCAGCCCCTGACCAGAGATTAGTGCAGGCTCCAGCTCCTGGCTAGGGTTTGGTGCAGGCTCCAGCTCCTGACCTGTGTCCAGTGCCAGCTCCAGCCCCTGACCAGAATCCAGTCCTGGGTCTAGCTCCTGACCAGAGTCTGGTACAGCACCTGCCCCAGTTCAGGAATCCATTCCAAGGATTGCAGTCCCTAAACCCTTTCCAAAGAGTGAGAGGTCTGACTCAGCTCCGGAGATGAGTAAATTCTCTCCTGTGAGTCGAGGGCTCACTCTAACCCTGGACCTGAGTTGAGAGATGGTTCTAACCCCTGACCAGGGTCAGGAGATGGCTCCAAATCCCGAGGTCTACCCTGAGAATGTTCCAGGTCCTGAGTCTAGCATGGAGAGGGCTTCTGTTTTAATTTCTGAGCACAGTTCAGTGGCGACTTCAGCCTCAGAGCACAGAGCTGTGTCCGCTCTCATCCCAGAGCTTAACCAAGATCCCGCTCTTAGTAATAAGCCAATTTTAAGTTCAGCCAATTCCCTGGTCATGCCATAGAGTTAAGTCAAGAATCCACTCTAGTTCATAAGTTCCCCTCAGAGCCTGCTCCTGTCCTTGAATCTGCTCCAGAACCGGCTCCGTCTGCTCCGCCCTGGTGGGCTTTTAGCTTCATCTGCTCCGCCCTGGTGGGCATCAGTTCTTCCCTGGTGGGCTTAGGCTTCCTCTGTTCCATCCTGATGGGCTTTGGCTTCATTCGCTCCGCCCTGGTGGGCATCGGCTTCCTCTGCTCCACCCTGGTGGGCTTCAGCTTCCTCTGCTCCATCCTGGTAGGCATCCATTCCACCCTGGTGGGCTTCAGCTTCATCTGCTCTGCCCTGGCTGGATTCCTACTCTGCTGGCGTATCGGAATCTGCCATCTAAGAGCTTACAGCAGCATATTGTGGATGTATTGGCATTAGCAGGTCTCGGTACTTGCAGATCAGCACATAGCAGATCTATTCCACCAAGACCAAATATATTTACATTGTCATGTACATTGCCATGCCAATCCCTCCAAGACTTGTCATGACAAAAATAAAGACTTGTCATGAAAAAAAAAAAAACATGAAAATACAGAAAAAAGAAAGCCATACAAATTTTATTTTGTGGATGAACTAACATATAAATGGTTCACATTTTTGTGAATCAGCAATACAAAGATCAGTATAACCAACCAAACAAACCAGTATTCTATACTAGCCATGATGAATATGCCTAAATGAAAATCCACTTACATTAGATATACAATCTGCTTATATTACATCCTGGTTGCTAGTTAGCATTTAAAATATTTATGAAATTTTCTTAAAAAAAACTCAAATTGTCAGTTTAGCTCTCTTATGACAAATATTCTAATAGATTTAATCATATATTTTATCATCCAGTTGTTTTTTTTGTTTTTTTTTTTTCTAATAAATTGTTCTTTAACCATTTCCGGTTTTGCAAATCTGTCTAATACAAACGGATGAATACATATGGAAAAACAGGTTACAATTAAAGGTACTGGGATCAGCAAGAGAATGTGCTCATTTGTAAATCCCACAAATAATAACAGCTTGCAACATATTTGGAAATAAAAATAAATATAAACAAACATTTACTTATTTATTTTTTTTTTTTTGAAAAAGATTGAAAAAAAGCTTCAGGAGACAGTGTCTCTCACTAGATATAAAAAATCCTTGCCTCCTAAATCCATTTTACTATGCAGATGATAGTTTTATCCTAATGGAAAAACCATTAGGGTAAATATTATGCAAACGAAGTGGCCCATTTCTCTCAACTCCGTTCACGGCCTCAGGGTTTGATAATGAGCTTCCATGTTTTCACAGAATGACAATTAGCTAACACATCTGAAGGATGCATGCAAGGCATATGCAAAGTTATAACACAACTGCAAGGTCTGCAAATAAATCCTGCTCATTCACCTTAGACTGTTGGGGATTTCTGTGAATTTCTGTGAAAAAATATATGTCGTTAGCAGTGTGGCTCAACACTGAAGAACGTTAACATGCAATGTTCACTATACTAAAATATGCATGAAGCATGAAATACACTGACAGCTAGTCTCTGCATGATACTACATCCTTACGTTGCATAATACTGCAATTTATTGAGATATTGCATGGTGTTTGAGTACACAGCTGATTATAGAGAAGGCTAGTTAGCATACTTTTGACTCCAGTTAATATTTCTTGGGATATAGTTTATTTTTGGAAGCCAACTTCTGTATATGTATAGAATAGTTCAGTTAAACTTATTTATTAAATAATATTTGTCAAAACTTCCCAGTGTTGTATGGTAATCATTATTATTAATATTTACATTATTAATGTCATAGGCACAATATTTCTAGAACACTAATGGTATGTTTATACAACAATGCCATGCTAAAAATGGAAAATGTTTCTCATCTGTGTTTGCGTATCAACAACAATGTTGATAAAACAAAAATCCACAAAAATGCCTTAAAATTCTGTATTATGAATGCCAGGCCAGTAATTGCGATGTGACTTTGTTAAGAAAATCTATGTGAACATGTAATACGCAAATTTGCATTGTTGACAAATCTGCATTGTTGTAATATACACAGAGACAACAACTGTATCATTTTCAAAAATTTGCACTTTAAAACATATTTTTGAAAGTTAGCATTTTCAAGCCCCTAAAATGCTGTTGTCATGTAAATGAACAGCCAGAATTCACTAAATTACAAGTATTTACACATTTCCATGGCTTAGTAACATTTATTGTACAATATAGGACAGAACAGGTCAGATTCAAACATGATGTGTTCTCAACTCTGTTCAGTCGACTAATAAGAGGACAGTGCTCATCTAAAACACCCCTAATTGAGTTTATTCAACTCAAAATAAACTCATTTATATTCATTTGAATTGCTTTTCTTTAAAGCAGTAATATACACTACTTGGGTACAATAAGTAATGATGAAACATGCAAATATAACAACATTATTTTAATTACATAGAAAATCACTCAGCATGATTGATGGCAATCTGCCCACATTAAACTATTTGCTTAATAGCTTCTTGTGTCCATTCTTTGAAAAACTTGTGTTGTGTACCTTTTTTTCCCACTGCAACTTGTTCTGGCCTTCAGCCCTTTGAAACATATATATGACTACACTTCAGTGATAGTTATTATCATACTGTTTTCTTCACTGATTATTAATATTTTTTTGAATCTCTAGTCAACTCATTAATGTTGAGCCTCCACAAAAATAAACTAAATGGATCACTTCACTGAAAGAATCTCTAACCACAGGTCAAAGACTGTCCCATTCTTGTAATCATCCACATAAACTCATTTATTTAGATGATATTCCTACATATCATACATATGTCCCTCCATTCCTTCTCTATCCAAATGCAAACCCCTCAATATCGCCTCAATGTTGTTATGAGCCATTATCCCACTGCAAAGCTTACAAAAACTCTCATTCTGATTTAACAAACAGCTCACGTGTAGTTTCATATGTAGCCCTGTCCACTACAATTTGTGCCTTCTCATAAGTACTGAACCTGCTCTATGAGGTGAACTCTGCCTGGGAACTCAGCACTAATAGCTCAATATTACCTTGGCAAAATGGCAGATGTCAAGAGGAGGTAGTTCCAATTTGACTGATGGCTTCTGTGCAACTTACAAGAGTCAGGCATGCAGGTTATTGTTAGTCATGCAGGAAGTAAAATATTTGCAAAATTACCAGGCAGGCCAACTTCGAAACCTTTTTTACACAATGGCCTATTATTGTAGTATAATCGATTTCTCATTTACCTCCACAAACATCCATCATATAACATAGTGTGAGCTGTGTAACATGTCTTCTAGAATGAAAATGTCCTGATAATTTACTCACCCCCGTATCATCCAAGATGTGCATGTCTGTCTTTCATTAAGAAAATAAGCTTTTTTTAAGGAAATTATTCCAGGAATTTTTTCCATATAATGGACTTCAACGGTGGCCAATGGGTTGAAGGTCCAAACTGCAGTCGGGGAATAAGGGTCTTATCTAGTGAAATAATTTTCTTTAAAATTATTTCTTTAAAATCTTGCACCAGCTCTGTGATGCGCAATGTGTGTCTTCACGTGTTGCGTAATCATGTTGGAAAAGTCAGGTGTAGTTAGTTCTTCATCTGTGTACTTTGGTTAAAATAGGTAGGGTAGGGTAAGGTGAAAATCTCCATCTCATTTTCTTCTCCAACTTCAAAATCATTCAATATTGTTGTTTTTCCTTTTTTTGTAAAGGGCATTTGACTTTTTTTGCATGTTCGCCTTGTAAACACTGGGTCGGTACTTCCACTTACGTCATGTGTGCGTGATTACTGTATGAAATGCATAAGGATGAGCTAGTGCAAGTTAAGCATTTGTGGTTAAAAAGTATATAAATCTGTATTCTTCTTACTAAAAGGCAGATCGTTTCACTAGATAAGACCCTTATTCCTCAGATGGGATTGTGTAGAGCCCTTTGAAGCTGTAATGAAACTGCAGTTTGGACCTTCAACCCATTGGCCACCATTAAAGTCCACTATATTGAGAAAAATCCTGGAATGTTTTTTTCAAAAACCTTAATTTCTTCTCGACTAAGGAAAGAAAGACATTAAAATCTAGGATGACATGGGGGTGAGGGGGTGAGTACGTTATCAGGAAAGTGAACTTCTCCTTTAAGGTCATTCTGCATAATTTGTGGGATAATGTTGATTACAAAAAGGAGCAGAATTTCACCTGTACAGAAAACAAGGTGTAAGTACATTGGTTTGAGGTTTCCTGAAAGGTGAAGTGCGTGCTGAAGAGGTGTATCCTCAGCAGCTTCAAGAAATTTGTGATGGTCTCAGCAGATCAGGTGGAGTGGATGGGGTGAACATTCTGGAAAGCAACTTTGTGTCTCATTGTGAAGGAACAGCAAGGCACTGCTCAAGGGACCATAACTGGTGAGAGGGAGCTTACACTTGTAGAAGTTTATTGATGTTGGGAGGGTGCACTTCCAGTCGCAGTCCTGAAAACAGCTTAACGATTATATCACAAAATGAGAATCAACAAACTGTAAGTGACAGGATATGCCAATAACCTCAGCACTTTAAAGAGAGCTCACAGTAGAAGCACCAAAGTCTGCTTGTTAAGACTGTGCAGACAAGTGCTTACAAAGGTTTACTTTAGATTTCATTTTAGTTTCTAGGATGTTTCTAGGATTTTGAAGAAATGTTCAATCCGTAAACTGTTCTGTTATTAAGAAACAACTGGAAAATTTGGGACAAAAGTCCCACCTTTCAGCATGTAACAGAAAAGCCGTAGCCTGGTTACATATTTGCAGTTACCAGTAAAACAATTAGGAAGATTAGTTTGTTTATTGGATGCACAAATAGTTTTGTAACATACTGACTTTTGGCAGATGTAGTTTAGCATTTGTAAATAATTCTGTAACCACAGAACACATCTCTGCGCATATTAGCTTAGAAACTATTCACAAGCTGTTCTCACTCCTAAGGCATCAAAAGCTGAAGCATGGTTATGGCCTTCCTAGTTCATTATTGTGAAACCTAGTGCAACCTTCTTCTTTATAGTGATGCACAAGCTGCTTGGCCATGCTTTAGTTTTTACCATATCAAGATTTAAGATCACAAGATATGCAAAATTGCAAAAAACAATCAGGCCCTTTCTACTGGAACATGCTACACAACTCCTTGTTCAAGCTATTGTTCTGTCCAGGCTAGACTATTGCAATGCTCTCTTGGCAGGTCTCCCAGACAGTTTTATCAAAACTGTACAACTAATCCAGAATCCAAGATTAGCTTTTAATTATCCAAAAAGAGCACATGCCACACCTCTGTTCATCAATTTGCACTGGCTACCAATAGCTGCTTGCATAAAATTCATGGCATACATGTTTGCCTATAAACCACTGGCTCTGCACCCCTAAATTTACTAATTCAGACTTATGTGCCCTCCAGAACTTGCATTGTGCAAATGAACACTGCTTTGTAGTGCCATCCCAAAGAAGCACAAAATCATTTTCAAGGTCTTTTACCCTAACTGTTCCCCCCCTGGTGGAATGACCTGCCCAACTCAATCCGAGGAGCTGAATCCTTAGCCATATTCAAGAAATAGCAAAAAAAAACAAAAAAAAACACATCTGTTCCATCTACACTATTTTATTCCTATTTTATCTACTTGTGTGTGTGTTTGTGTTTTAAGATCCTCTAACACTTGCATTCTATATTCTATTTCTTTTCAAACTGCTTATTTTATTTTTATTAAAAAATACCCTCTAACACTGACATTCACTATTATGTTTTTTCTATTCTATCTACTTGTTTTCTTTTTATTCTATAAAAATACCCTCTAACACTAGCATTCTCTGTTACACACACACACACACACACACACACACACACACATGTTGTGTTTACATGTTTTATGGGGACATTCCATAGGCGTAATGGTTTTTATACTGTACAAACCGTATTTTCTATCGCCCTACACCTACTCTACACCTAAACCTAGCCCTCACAGGAGACTGTGCACACTTTTACTTTCTCAAAAAAAACTAATTCTGCATGATTTATAAGCTTGTTTCCTCATGGGGACCTCACAAATGTCCCCACAAGGTCAAAATTTACTGGTATTACTATCCTTGTGGGGACATTTGGTCCCCATAACGTGATAAATACCAGGTACACACACACACACACTGTACTGTATGTATACTCACTGCAGTTTCCAGCTGTAATGAACCCTAGAGGCAGTAGAACACCAACAACATTTGTTCCTTTTCACACAAATTACCTTAAAACAATTTAATCACAGTGTATGATTCATAAACTAATACATTTGTTTGCATCACATAACCAGCTCCATTTGTCTGGTTGATCTGATGTAGCAAACTTGCTCAGTAGCTCACCTGCACAGTGTTGTATTTGCAATACAGAGTTCTCAGGTACAAAGTCTGTGAAACATGATTCGTGACAACACTCCACAAAAGGCTTAAAGCCTTGTGGAAGAAATGTAAACCTGCATGGCTGCTTCAGTAAATGTATTTTCTTCCTCACATTTGCTTTTGCTGACACTATCAGATTCGGGTAGGGTTTTGCGTAGGAGGTACGTTAATTTCAAACAGAATACAGCATTAACCTTTTAGCACCACTCACCAGATATTTCATTTCCGAATTGCCATGATACATGCATTAGCCAATGTAATAAAGTGTTGCCACAGTCACGTTTTAACTGTTTCTGAGAAAAATGAACATGCTATTTAGAGCCACTCACTGGAAATTTCACTTTGAGACTGCCATGAGACTTGCTACAAGCAATGCAATATAATTTAGCCAAAATGTACCCATTACACTGGGCTGTTTAATAAGCTGGCATCTTCAATGGAGAAAAAAAGTGTATTGTTTTAATGCCTCTTGTGAATGTGTATCATGAAGTCCACCGAAATGTGTACCCAGAGGTTTTTGGCCATTTGAGTTTGCTATGGTGTCTCTTTTTCAAGAGCAGACTAGTCTCTCCACTCCCCTCCCCATTTAGAGGAAATTCTGAAATCACTGATGCAAAATTGATGCCTTTTGCCCTGAATGCTCCTAATTAAGTACCTTTATTTCATTCTTTTCAACTTTCATAAACTGTTCATGCACAGTTTTTCCATGCCCTATGGGGAAGCCTATCACCCAATTAAAGCTGCTCACCACACATCCAGAGAACGCTTAAATCAAGTCCCTTGCTTCAGCTCCGGCATTGTGAACTGCAAATCTAGCCAGTTTACCATTGCTCTCATAGAACATACGAATGTGAACTAGTATAATATCACTCTAAACAAACGATCAGAAGGGAGCATACTCATTTAATCCAGTCAATCACAAAGCATATTATACATACGCCGCTGTCTCGGTTCTTCAACAAGTCTTCCACAATCCTTCACCTCAAACTTATCTTCATTTCTCTTTATCAAATCCCTCTATTTCAACAGCAAGAACAAGTTTATTATTTTCATGGATTCACAGTAGTCTCATCAGGGAAAAGTTGAGCCCTTTCTTAGACCACTCTGGTGCAGTTCTCACTTTAGTCAGGTTCAGTCAAAACCTCAGCATATATATATATATATATATTATTTTTTTTTTTTTATTGAAAAATTACTTAAATATTAGTCTTTTCCTCACATAAAGTTATTGTATCACTTCAGAAAGTTGGAAATATAAAGCACAAACTGAACTGATAAATTTTATGTAATTTTTGACAACTGCATTTTTGACAATTGTAGCCTTACTGGAGCAGTTCACTTCCAGAACAAAAATTCACAGATAATGTACACCCCCTTGTCATCCAAGATAATCATGACATTCTTTCTTCAGTCGTAAAGAAATTATGTTTTTTGAGGAAAACAATTCAGGATATTGATCCACATAGTGGACTTCTATGGTGCTCGCGAGTTTGAACTTCCAAAATGCAGTTTAAATGCAGTTTCAAAGGGCTCTAAATGATCGCAGCTGAGGAATAAGGATCTTATCTAGCGAAACAATCTGCCATTTTCTAAAAAAAATACAAATGTATATACTTTTTAATCTGCAATGCTCGTCTTGTCTAGCTCTGCCATGCGCATGCGTACTCTGTGTAATCTGGGTCAATACAGTTAGGGTATGTTGAAAAACTCCCATCTCATTTTCTCCTCCAACTTCAAAATCATCCTACATCGCTGTTTCACTGTTTTTTTTGTTGGGGGTTCGACCTTTTCTGTATGTTCACTTCGTTGTAACGCCACGCCAGCAGAGGGAGCCCTCACCCATTGACTCTCTGTTACCGCTCCCTCTGCTGCTTCATGGGTTACTTCCTGTTTGGTGGCCATTTAAGGAGGCCTACACCAAACAGGCCCTGCAAAGTATTGTTTTGCTGTATGGACTCTACTAAGCGTTTTCTCTGATTTCATTGCCTTGTTTTTGTTATTTTCCACGGTTTTGTTTCTTGTCATAGTTTTGCCTTGTTTTTGCCATTGTTTTGTTCTGTTTCATTGCCATAATTTTTGCCTTGTTCCATTGCCTTGTTTATTTGTCACTTTTGGACTGCTCACCAGTATTTGCACTCTGCCTGTTTATTTGGATTTCGCTTTTGTCTTGCCTACGTTTCATTGTTTGTTTGGAGATTGACCCTGCCTGTCTTGACTACGATCTGTTTAATAAAGCTTGCATCTGGATCTTACATGCTTCCCTGGAGTCCCGATACATTCGTATACACTGGGTCGGTACTTCTGCAGCAATTTAGGACGACTGGGGGGAGGGATCATTTCTATTACTTTAATTAAATAAATGAAAGAAATTATCCTAAACAGTACAGGGATCATAGATTCAGGCTGTGCACATTAACTAAATGATCAGATGACAGGAGGTGAGATAATATGATGTGAGATAATAGTGATGACAATTAAATTTCCAAACTAGTGTGGCAGTATATATAGTTGAACCTGCATATATACAAAATATAAATGAAAATTGTTCATAAAAGCAATGCAATAAATGTATTCCACTATCCTCAGTCATGGGCAGTCATGGCCTTATGGTTAGAGAGTCAAACTTGTAACCCAAAGGTCACAGGTTTGAGTCTTTGGTACCGGCAGGAATTGTAGGTGGGAGGAATAAATATACAGGTACTCTTACAGTTGAATCGCCACTGGCTACACCTAAATCCTGCATCAGCCGTTGGAACGCCACTCTTGTGCATGTGCGTACGGCAGTTAGTGAAAAACTAGACATATACACCTAGGATGGCTTGAGGGTGAGTACATGAAAGTGTGAAAAGTGACAACGTATTGTCAACTATGGTGACCCATAGTCAAAATTGGTCCTCTGCATTTAACCCATCACGAGTGCACACACACAGCAGTGAGAAGTGAGAACACACACACACACACACACACACACACACACTGTGAACACACACCCGGAGCAGTAGGCAGCCATTGCTCCAGCGCCCGGGGAGCAATTGGGGGTTAGGTGCCTTGCTCAAGGGCACTTCAGTCATGGTATTGAAGGTGGAAAGAGCGCTGTTTATTCACAGTCCCCACCTTCAATTCCTGCTGGTGCGGGAATCGAACCACGCTTCCCACCCTTCTTTCCTCCTGTGGAATTTATACACTATATTGCCAAAAGTATTCGCTCACCCATCCAAATAATCAGAATCAGGTGTTCCAATCACTTCCATGGCCACAGGTGTATAAAATCAAGCACCTAGGCATGCAGACTGTTTTTACAAACATTTGTGAAAGCATGGGTCGCTCTCAGGAGCTCAGTGAATTCTAGCGTGGAACTGTGATAGGATGCCACCTGTGCAAAGTCCAGTCGTGAAATTTCCTCGCTCCTAAAAATTCCACATTCAACTGTCAGCTGTATTATAAGAACGTGGAAGGGTTTGGGACAGACAGCAACTCAGCCACAAAGTGGCAGGCCACATAAACTGACGGAGCGGGGTCAGCGGATGCTGAGGCGCATAGTGTGAAGAGGTCGCCAACTTTCTGCAGAGTCAATCGCTACAGACCTCCAAACTTCATGTGGCCTTCAGATTAGCTCAAGAACAGTGCGCAGAGAGCTTCATGGAATGGGTTTCCATGGCCGAGCAGCTGCATCCAAGCCATACATCACCAAGTGCAATGCAAAGCGTCGGATGCAGTGGTGTAAAGCACGCCGCCACTGGACTCTAGAGCAGTGGAGACGCGTTCTCTGGAGTGACGAATCGCGCTTCTCCATCTGGCAACCTGATGGACGTGTCTGGGTTTGGCAGTTGCCAGGAGAACGGTACTTGTCTGACTGCATTGTGCCAAGTGTAAATTTTGGTGGAGGGGGGATTATGGTGTGGGGTTGTTTTTCAGGAGCTGGGCTTGGCCCCTTAGTTCCAGTGAAAGGAACTCTGTATGCTTCAGCATACCACGACATTTTGGACAACTCCATGCTCCCAACTTTGTGGGAACAGTTTGGAGCTGGCCTCTTCCTCTTCCAACATGACTGTGCACCAGTGCACAAAGCAAGGTCCATAAAGACATGGATGACAGAGTCTGGTGTGGATGAACTTGACTGGCCTGCACAGAGTCCTGACCTCAACCCGACAGAACACATTTGGGATGAATTAGAGCGGAGACTGAGAGCCAGGCCTTCTCGTCCAACATCAGTGTGTGACCTCACAAATGCGCTTCTGGAAGAATGGCAAAAATTCCCATAAACACACTCCTAAACCTTGTGGACAGCCTTCCCAGAAGAGTTGAAGCTGTTATAACTGCAAAGGGTGGACCGACGTCATATTGAACCCTATGGATTAGGAATGGGATGGCAGGTGAGCGAATACTTTTGGCAATATAGTGTATTTAATAATAATTTTTAATATTTATATTTAGATTTTAATATTTAAGAAGTAAGATGTGTGTGTGTTGTAGTGTGCATCAGTTTTAAGGTTTGAAAACATAGCTATGAATGGATTTGGATGGATCTTTGTGATTTCTCTTTGTTTCACCCATTGCTGCTGTGTCTGGAGGTCCTAAGGAATTTTTATGGGTCGGTCACAGGCCAAACCTTAGGAATCAGTCTAAAGGTGGGTGGACGGCAGAAACTGCATTTTGACCAATAGGATGTTCTGTCCTTCCCGGGCTTTGTGCCAAAGGTCTTCTTCCTGCCCCCTAAGATGTGTCTGGCTGTTGTCCTGGCATCTTTATCTGATGGCGTTGGACAGTTTGCTTATGTTATTCCACCAAAAGCCAATCAAAATGTATCAAACCTTTGTCTAGCTGGTGATGGGCTGCTATTCCCCAGGGAAACTATGAACTTCAGACCGCCTCACGTTTCAGTCATAGCTGAAAGATGCTGTGACTGACTTCATAACCTGTCAATAAACAGTACAAAGTTTTGAGAACATATTTTAACATCCAAATGAATTAGCCGCAGTATTATAGCAAATAAAATCAGTTTAAGTTAATCAGTTTAAGACGTTTCCATCATGCAAAACAACACCTTTCTTACCTTGTCAAAATGAGCTCTGCAAAAATCATCTCATTCTGGTCGAGGCTGCTTTAAATGCAAATGAGCTCTGCTCGCCCCGCCCCTCTCTTCTCTCTGTGGAAAGACGAACCTGTTTAGTTTAGCCGCATTTAGACGCGTTTAGCCGCTAAATTTCCTAACTAGCACATTATAAGGAAAGGCGATCGCAAAGATTCACAAAAAAACCTTTATACTCACTTCTGCTTTAAGTGAAGCTGAATCATGAATGATTCGCGCAAACATAGATGGATATATGTAGACCGGGAGGCGCATTCCCTTCACAAATGTAATCTACTGCATCTTCAGCGGCTCAGATGTCGGGAGTAAATGACGACCACTATGTTCATTATTTCATTCAGCAACACAACACCTCAATCGCTCAATCGGAGATATTCTTGTATAACTTACATCCCTGCTCTGGCGTCGAAACAAAGAGGGTGGACTGTTACAGCTGATCTGAGGTAAAACGCTCCTGTCAATCAACTATCGTGGGAGTGGCCTCTGTCGGTGTGACACCACAAAGACTGAGAAAGAATGGCTCGATTTGAAAAAGGGGATATTATTTTTACAGATTAATTAAAAACCACTGCATGGATTTTTATCATTATAGGGTAGATTTGTACATACACTGCCAACACACATTAATGTTCAAACAACAAGTAAAAGTGAACTTAGCACCGATGACCCCTTTAAAGCACAATAAAGAATAAAATGATACAACATAAAACATACACAAACCTTAATTTCACTGAAGAAGTCCACTATATTGGCAGCACTGAGGACTCCGACTGTAACTCAACAGCTGGGTTAAAATGCCCGCGCTGGGTTATTTCGTCTGAGGGAGGATGAGAGGTGTATAGTTTCAGTGGTCATTGAGATTGACTCAGCCACTAACTCAACAGCTGGGTTATGCAAAGAACTACCCAGCACTGGAAAAATAACCCGACATAATGACCCAACAGGCATAACCCTGCAATTGGGTTAAAAAAATAACTTAGTGTTTTTAGAGTGTATGCTTTCGAATTGCTCTCTAGGTACTGTGAGGTCATACATCCATCATTCTGCACAGCGCTGCTTGAAGTCGAACACACCTATTGGTTTATTGTCATGATTACTTCTGGGTGTTTCTTGTTGATGCAGTTTTTGGTCTAATTTTGCTGTTGTTAACGCTGTTGGTGAATTGTGTCAAGTCTGTTTATGTTCAAGTCAAGTCTGCTCTAGTTTATGTCATGATTGTTTATCAATAAAACTGCGCTTGGGTTCTCTACTCGACTCAGCTACAGTGAAATTTACAATGGACATTACAATAAATGAATGTGCCCTGATTAATTTAATCCAGATTTCGTAACTACCACAAAAGACTACTACTTTCAGTGAAACTGTGATGAGCATCAGCATCCTATTGTTTAGTATTTTGCGTTAGGCTAAATCCTGTAACAATATTTATTTAACTCATGAAATTACAGCACCTCTTTTAAGCACAGGTGCTGTGTAGAACATAAGTTTGATCAATATGTGAATGTCTGCACACAAAATAAATCACCATAATGTCTCCAAAATCAGTCTGTTCACATTCTAAGGGAAGCCACATATGCCAGGCATTTCATGGAGAGAAAGTTCTGGAACATCAACCCATTGATTCTGATAGACAAAAACAGCTGTCAGATATAATACCCACTGCCTTTCATCTCAAACGCATTTCGCCTCTGGGATACAGAAGGTATCTTGAAGAAAACACCCAGAGAACAATAAAGGAGTTGCATGTAGCAACCAGGCAATAAGCTCATGCAAAATGTGAGGGTAAGAAAAGCTAAAGGAAAATGTTATCAAACCCTCAAAAAATGCATTTCAATCAAATCTGTGTGATGATAAATGTTTGAAATGTATATGTTATTTCTACCACACAAATATTATCATTAATGTTGTTTTCTTTGACATGAATAGATGATCTTAATGGCCACTTAAGTCCACAAGAAGCCCAGATATGCACCACTAGGCAAAAGCACTAAAAGCTGAAATATGTAATATTAAAACCAGCTACCCATGCAGGCAACAAGGCTGCATCATAATGACCAACATTACAAAATATATGAATATATGTAGACCCCAACCATTAAAGCATTTAAGCATTGAAGGCTGTTTGTCACTGTTTACAAACTGCTGAATTAAATTTCTTGCAATACATGTTGGGTTGCGACAGGACCCCAAATAAACACAATATATGACTGTTGCATGTGAATCTTATGAGACTCACAGAATGAGCATTATAACCTAGCCACTGTTTTTGAGATTTTAAGAATTATGAAGGTAAAACTGTTGATCTAGAATGAAACGAATGAATAAGTAAATGAGGATCAACATTTTTCATTTAGATGTGATTTATTACTTTAATTTGCTCCTTGATGTGATTATTATACATACATGTTTAGTTAATGTGCTTATCATATTTAATGCAATCAAATTTTGGACATGTAACAGGTAAACTCATCATATGTCTGTCCATTTTATAGTTCATAAAATCATTTCTTCCCTTGATCTGATGACCAGCCTCTTGAGCCACTCTTGTGTCCCTATTGTGTTCATCTGAAACCATCAGACTCAGATAGTGTCCTTCCTGAAACATACAGTCTTATGTAAGATAAAAGTAAAATCTGTTTCAATGAAGGCAATAATTATGTTAAAATGGCATTGCTTGGAAAAAAGCATACATGTTCTTATAAAGAAAAGCAATATTGTGGCACTGACTCATAAACATCCTTTCATGACTCTAGCCCAATCAGACCTGACCTCAGATCATGTTTATTATACTTTGCAAAATTGCTTTGTGCATAAATTAATCTCTTGAATAACTTTTTGAATGTTTAGTGGAGCATACCTTCCAGTGGTAAAAGGTCTGCGAGAGACTACATTCAATTTGGATGATGTTATTAGATTTTGAAAAATCAATATGATAACCATAGTACTAAATGGGAAGCAAGGTCTCACCATTTGAATGTTTCTTTAGAAGAGGTTGTTTATTGTTATTCCCCTTTTGTGCGGCTGCTGGCACAGCCTTGATCAGGTACTTTGTCAGTTACCTTGGTTACCTTTTCTCCCCTCTCCTCTATCTTAGGTCAGCGGTTTCCTTCAGCTGATATCCACATACAATATTATTTTCTGACTGGAACATTAATCAGAGTAATGCGCCCCATGCATATAACTCTGGAGAAGAATCTATGATGATTTTGGTAGAAGGCTTTTAGTTGCAGCAGTGCTATTTAACGGGCCTAAAAATGGTAACATCTATGGTTTTATTAAAAAAAAAAGAACTATGACCAGGGGTTAAATTGGGATTTGTTGTGTGGGGGCTCTATGGTGTCAGGCGTTCTATCTATCTATCTATCTATCTATGTGTATATATATATATATATATATATATATACTGTATATATAATGATTTGTCTTCTTTTTTTTGCAAATATGATTTATTCTGAAGCAATATTGTGACATAAATCTGCATGTTTTTATATTTAATTCAAGGACATTTTTTTTTTTTACCTTTATAGAGGGCATTTGTCCCCTAACTTCATCTTCATCTTTCATTTCAAATTCTTACATTTGATCTATAAATACTACTGCAATAATATGAACAAATAAATAAAAAAAAATGTTATGAGATTGTTTTTTTTGAATATACACAAGAAATTATGGAGGGAAATTATACTTTTAAACAAAATTAAAATGCCAGTAGGTGATGGCAAGTGTCTAATGAGTGAGTCGTTCAACGATTCGTTCAAACGACTGATTCAACCGATGTTTGTGCATGGGATAATGAAACTTTGACTCAAACGATTTGTTCAAAACAATGATTTATTCAGCAGTGAATTGAGATGTGCTGTGGTTTTGCTGTCTTTCTTTGAAATAATTTTTGCTGCTGAAATAGAACAAAAGCAGTCTGCAATACTGCGCTTAAAATGTAAGTGACTTAATATTATTGAACTTGAACTTTTGAACAGTCGTGATGGTGAAAACGTGTGATGTTGCTTAACTAACTGTAATGTAAATATAAAAAACCTTCCATTTTCTGAATTTTTACCTCATCATACTGAGTTTCTTTGTGTTGTGCATTTTGATTTCTCCTGGAGAGGCTGCATGAGCATCCTTATACCATCAGTGCATGCATTATATACAGTAGCTATATCCACTATTCGCCACTTACTCTAAATCAGTGGTGTAGTGGTGCCTGAAGAAGTGTATACGCCCCAAATACAAGCTGAAAATAATAACTTACAACTGGACGTGATTCAGTCTCTGATTAAATTGGTCAGGTTTTCTCTGTAGAGCCGGTTTTGACCTTAATATTTGAATGCATTCGTTTACTCAATCCTTGGACTGAAAAGTTTAAAGATACCATTTTAAGACACTGTTTTCATTATAATGTACTGATTCAAATTGGTAATCAATAATTAATTATTATTTTACCAGTCTGTGCGCCTCCCCTGACATGTTCGCATGCGTATGTATAGGCAGCATTTGGGGTGGGGGGACGGAGCGGGAGCGGGTGCAATCATTAAGCATATTCCAAAGGAAGCCGGCGCCACGGTCCTGACCACATTACTGTGTCTTTACTGGGTGTTCTTAGGGAATATCTGCATTTATTCATATGCGATTGAATTAGCTATTCATGTGGTGGGCTGTTGTGATTTTGGCTAACGCAGGAAACTACTGAATGATGCACATCAGAGGAAATTTAGAAGTGGGTATAGGGGAGAGCGGGGCACAACCAAACACTTTTTGAATTTCTCAGTTTGTGTAAATCTATGTGTGGTTCAGAGTATAATTTTTATCCACTCTAATTTTACACTTGTCCTGTACAAATATTTACTAGAACGGCCATGATCAGCTCCGGTGGCCGTGTCAGAGCCTTAACGCTCTGCAGACGTATGCAGTGTGTGGTAAGAGATTTATTCATCATACAGTGTAGATAGCTTCACTTACAACGCAAGTGTTTTTTAAAATGCATAAACTTGCACTAGACTATAGGCTAGGCTAATCAGTGGTGATTTTCTTTGATAATGTTAATGTTCATTGCTCGTCAGTGTTGGGGAAAGTTACTTTTAAAAGTAATGCATTACAATATTGAGTTACTCCCTAAAAAAGTAACTAATTACACTACTTAGTTACTTTTTATGGAAAGTAATGCATTACTTTACTTTTGCGTTACTTTTTAAATCTGGGCAGGGCTTGCTTGTTTGTTCCCCTTCAGTCGTTTCACTACGACGTTACATATGGGAACTCGCTTGAGAGTCCAATCATCTCTGAGCCTTATTCAAAAGGCCAATGAACATTGGCGAGTGGTATTTGCATGCCGAGCCACTCCCCCGTACATACGGGTATATAAGATGGCGGCATGCAACCACTCATTCAGATTTTCGCTTCGGAGCCTTTTGTCCGAGCCCTCTACAACAACAACAAAAAAAAAAGAGTTCCTGAAAGAGAGTTACGCTCTCTCCGCTGGCGTGCTGCCAAAACCTAAAAAGAGCGTTTGGCAGCCGCCAGCGAGATCCTGCGGGCTGCCGTTCTAACGGCAAAGAAGAGCCTTTGCAACCAGCGAGCAAGCCCCGTCTGAGTGCACAGTTGTGCCGCAGTTTTCTCCCTGGGCAAACCGGGATCTAAAAGAGCAAATTTCTCACGGCTGTCGAGGGCATTTTACCCGGGATGTCTCTCCGGCTGTGCGCTTCTGGATGTGGTAGTTTCCTCGCCTCGCTGGACGGACATGATCACTGCCTCACGTGCCTGGGCCGAGAGCACGCTGAGGCAGCGTTCACGGATGGTTCATGCGTTCATTGCGAACGCATGACCATGGCCGCATTAAAGTCCCCCCGCTCATTCGCGAGTAGGCTCCCCTCGTTGCTTTCCCGCGGCAAGCCGTTGAGCCGTCAAGGTTTTTCGGCTGCCGCGGCGAGGCGCTTGGGGGGCATACAGGTGACCGTGCAGAATTCTCCGCCGGCCAGCAAAGCCCCGCGGACTTCTGCACCACCGCACGGTCCCGTCAAGTGTCCAAAGCACTACCAAGCCCAGGCGTTAAAACATCTGCACGAGGGTGGCCCTGACCAAGGGGCTATGCAGGAACTCCGTGCCGCCACCGACTTCGCCCTCTGGGCGACGAAGGTGACGGCATGTTCCCTTGGCCAGGTGATGTCCACAGTTGTGGTCCAGGAGCGACACCTATGGCTGACCCTGGCTCAGATGGCAGACGTCGACAAAGCTCGCTTTCTCGACGCCCCCATCTCCCAGGGCGGCCTATTCGGCGACACCGTCGAGGACTTTGCCCAGCAGTTCTCGGCGGTCCAGAGCCAGACGGAGGCGATAAAGCATATCTTCCCCCGTCGAGACAGCGCCATCATGTCCGCGGGGCCTCAACCTCCGCCTGCCCGTCGCCGAGGGCGCCCCCCTGCGGCTCCTAAAACACCAGCTCCGTCCCCTGCCAAGGCACACGATGTCAGACTGGCAGCCCGACATCGAGCTGGCCGCGGGAGAGCGGCACCGCCCGCGCCTCAGGGACCGGCCAAGAACACCCGCAGCAGAGCTGCGAAGCGTCCCTGACGCGGGCAACCCAGAGGTGGAGGAGATTGCTCTTTGGGGGACAACAACATCTACGTCCCCACTCCCGGTGGAGGGCCGGGAGCCGCTGTATGCAATTTCACAGAAAGAGTCAATTTCCTCACCGAGTTCCCTTCTTGAGCGACGCCTTGCCTCCTCGGATCCGGACTCGGAGGTCGATATCGCCAGCGCGGGAACCAGGGAAGAAGGTAAGCGCTGCCCAGTGCAGTCAGACTTTTCTCCAGGACGTTCTTCCTTCTGGGATCAGTCCCCTTCCCCTTCCCCCCCCAGGCTGCCCCACCGCGGTCACGTCGGTCAATGCTCCTTTGATTCCCCTGGCGACCAGGCTGGGAGCTTGGCTTCAGCTTCCCAGCCCCTCGCAGTGGTTGATTCGGACGGTACGTCTCGGCTATGCGATTCAGTTCGCCAGGCGTCCGCCCAGGTACAGAGGCGTCCTTTTCACTTCTGTCCACTCGGACACACATGCCGCTGTCCTGCATGCGGAGGTTGCAGTCCTACTGGCGAAGGATGCAATCGAGCCTGTCCCTCCAGCCGAGATGAAGTCAGGGTTCTACAGTCCCTACTTCATCGTGCCCAAAAAGAGTGGTGGGTTAAGACCCATCCTGGATCTTCGAGCTCTGAATCGGTCCCTTCTCAGCTGCCATTCAAAATGCTCACGACGAAGCGCATGCTAACATGCATCCGTCACCAGGATTGGTTCGCAGCCATCGACCTGAAGGACGCGTACTTTCACGTCTCGATTCTACCTCGACACAGACCCTTCCTACGGTTTGCTTTCGAGGGTCGAGCGTATCAGTACAAAGTGCTTCCATTTGGCCTCTCCCTCTCTCCCCGTGTCTTTACGAAAGTCGCGGAAGCTGCCTTATCCCCCCTCTGGCGGATGGGCATTCGCATTCTCAACTATCTCGACGACTGGCTTCTCATACCTCACTTGCGAGATGTGTTGTGCGAACACAGGGACCTGGTGCTCCGGCACCTCAGCCATCTGGGCCTTCAGGTCAACCGGGAGAAGAGCAAACTCTCCCCAGTGCAGAGGATCTCTTTTCTCGGTGTGGAGCTGGACTCGGTCAACATGACAGCCTGCCTCACCAACGAGCGCGCGCAGTCAGTGCTGAATTGTCTGAACTCATTCAGACACAAGACAGCAGTCCCTCTCAAAACATTTCAGAGGCTCCTGGGGCATATGGCAGCTGCAGCCGCGGTGACGCCGCTGGGCTTGCTTCATATGAGACTGCTTCAGCACTGGTTACACGATCGAGTCCCGAGATGGGCATGGCACCGTGGCACACTCCGGATTGGCGTTTCCCTGCAGTGTCACCGCCTGTTCAGCCCGTGGTCAGACCCGGCCTTTCTTCAGGCATCTTGTGGTTTACACGGATGCCTCTTCCACGGGTTGGGGTGCTGTATGCAACTGGCAAGCAGCCTCGGGCTCCTGGACAGGACCTCGACTGCAATGGCATATCAATTGCCTAGAGTTGTTGGCTGTGCTTCTTGCGCTGCGTCGCTTCCGACCGATGCTGCGCCACAAGCACGTGCTTGTTCGCACCGACAGCACTGCGACCGTGGCCTATATCAACCACCAAGGTGGCCTTCGCTCCCGTCGCATGTCACAACTCGCCCGCCATCTGCTCCTGTGGAGTCAGACGTGGCTGAAATCGCTACGTGCCGTTCACATTCCAGGAGAACTCAACCGTGCAGCCGACCAGCTCTCACGGCAGTCCACCCATCCTGGAGAATGGCGACTCCACCCCCAGGTAGTCCAGCTGATTTGGAGCCATTTCGGCGAAGCCCAGATAGATTTGTTTGCTTCCCCCGAATCCTCCCACTGCCAGCTGTTTTACTCCCTCAGCAAGTCTCCCCTCGGCAAGGATGCGCTGGCACACAGCTGGCCTCCGGGGCCCAAGTACGCCTTTCCCCCAGTGAGCCTCCTTGCACAGACACTGTGCAAGATCAGGGAGGACAAGGAGCAGGTTCTGCTGGTTGCGCCATACTGGGCCCACCCGGACCTGGTTTCCAGACCTCGTTTCCCTCGCGGCAGCCCCTCCCTGGAAGATCCCCTTGAGGAGAGACCTTCTTTCTCAGGGGATGGGCACAATTTGGCACCCGCGTCCCGACCTATGGAACCTGCACATCTGGCTCCTGGATGGGACGCGTCAGACCTCTCCGGCCTTTCACAGGCCGTGATAGACACTATCACTCAGTCTAGAGCTCCCTCTACAAGGCAGGCCTATGCACTGAGGTGGGGTCCGTTCGTCGACTGGTGCTCCTCTCGCGGAGAGGACCCACAGAGATGTCCGATTGCAGTAGTGCTTTCCTTCCTGCAGGAGAAGTTGGAGCGCAGGCTCTCCCCTTCGACTCTCAAAGTGTACGTTGCTGCCATCGCAGCGTATCACGATGCAGTGGATGGAACATCCCTTGGTAAGCACCAACTGGTCGTGAGGTTCCTTAGAGGTGCGAGAAGGGTTAACCCTCCCAGACCGCACGTCGTACCCTCTTGGGATCTCTCCATCGCCCTCCAGGGTCTACGGGAGGTCCCATTCGAACCACTTGCGTCAGTAGAGCTAAAATATCTGTCACTTAAGACAGCGCTCCTGACTGCACTGGCCTCCATCAAGAGGGTAGGGGACCTACAAGCCTTCTCTGTCGACGAAGCGTGCCTGGAATTTGGGCCCGGCGATTCTCACGTCATCCTGAGACCCCGGCCCGGTTATGTGCCCAAGGTTCCCACCACGCCTTTCCGCGATCAGGTGGTGAACCTGCAAGCTCTGCTCCTGGAGGAGGCAGACCCGGCCTCTGCGCTGCTGTGTCCAGTCCGCGCCCTCCGTATATATGTGGACCGCACTCGGCACTTCAGACGCACCGAGCAGCTCGTTGTTTGCTTTGGAGGTCAGCAGAAAGGGAATGCTGTCTCCAAACAGAGGTTGGCCCATTGGGTGGTAGATGCCATCTCCCTGTCGTACCAAAATCAGGGAGAGCCATGCCCCTTAGGTGTTTATGCCCACTCCACACGGAGTGTTGCTTCATCCTATGCGTTGGCTCATGGCGCCTCACTAGCAGATATCTGTAGAGCTGCGGGCTGGGCGACACCCAACACCTTCGCTAGGTTCTACAACCTTCGCGTCGAGGCTGTGTCCTCCCGTGTCTTAACATAGACATCAGGTGAACGGGAGATCGGCTGGTGTCGGCTTGCTGCGCCACTCCTACGGGATCCGTGCGCTATATCCCTCAGTTGTTCCCTCCGGTGAACCTTGGGTCCTCCATGCCCCGCAGTCAGGCCTAGCTGCGGAGTAGTGCCTGACTGTGCTCCGGCTGGGTCTCCTTCGGCCAGCAGGTTGTGGCAACATGTCTCAGTATTCTTCCAAGGTCAGCTAGAAGGCCGCTGTTTCCCTCATATATCTCTAAAAGTTATAGATATATTGAATTACTTTCATTCCACATGTAGAGATCTCATGTGCTCCGCCCCCCCAACTCCTGGTTCAGTAACAACTGGCATCCTTGTGGGGCCCCTCTATCGGCCCCCAGGGCGTTGGGAAGGTTACGTTCATATCCGTCTGCTGACACGTCCGCCTGTCAGCACGCGGGTCTGTGCGTAACGCGGCGTCAGGGTCGTGGCCTGTTCCATGAGTCTGTTCCCATATGTAACGTCGTAGTGAAACGACTGAAGGGGAACGTCTAGGTTACGTAGGTAACCCTCGTTCCCTGAAGGAGGGAACGGAGACGTTACATCCCCTGCCACGACCCTACGTCACGCTGACACCGGGCTGCGGCTCGGCTCCTCAGTGAAAACCTGAATGAGTGGTTGCATGCCGCCATCTTATATACCCGTATGTACGGGGGAGTGGCTCGGCATGCAAATACCACTCGCCAATGTTCATTGGCCTTTTGAATAAGGCTCAGAGATGATTGGACTCTCAAGCGGGTTCCCATATGTAATGTCTCCGTTCCCTCCTTCAGGGAACGAGGGTTACCTACGTAACCTAGACGTTTTTAATATAAAAGTTCTATTTTTGGCAAATGTTAAAGCCTTTTCACCCCAAAAGCCTCAGGCTTTGAGAAAAGTAAATTCACATCTGTACAGTAGACAGCAGAAGAAAAAAAAAAGTCAACTCTTCATCACTAAAAAAAAGAAAACAAATGTTAGATTATCTTGAGTAATTTTTGCTTATTAATATGGGTGAATTGGATCATCGAAGGTCGGCAGCAAATACACTGTATAATAAAATTATATTAAATGCATAAAGGATATTTGTATTATTTAACATATTTAATTATTGCAGGTTTGCATCATATTCTGAGTTGAATTTTACTGTTTTTATTAATTTTGAGGAATACTGAATCTGTTTTTTGTGAGTGAGATGAATTAATGCATGTTCACATTTATTCTACAACTAACATCTTACTCCCATGTTATCTTAACATGGGGACAGGAGAGCTTTTAATCAATAAATGGGGGGAAAAGTAACTGGCGTTACTTATTTGAAAAAAGTAACTCAGATATTTTCTTGTCAATTAAAAAGTAATGCGTTACTTTACTAGTTACTTGGAAAAAGTAATAATATTACGTAACTCGCGCTACTTGTAATGCGTTACCCCCAACACTGTTGCTTGTTTTCTGTAGCTGCTTTTTGAATAACTAAGGAAATGTAAGCACTATAATTAGAAACCTGCAATGTTTTTATTCAGTCGTTGTCATGTTAAGCCTTAAATGCATAGGCGGAGTTTCACTTTTATGCGTGGGGGGGCACCCACTGCCAGACAAGCCAGCAGATTTTTTTTTTAGATATATGTATGTTCTATATTTCATATATTTATGTAACATAATTTATGTAACATATTCTACATTAAAATACATTTAGAATTAACAACGACTGCTGTACAAAGAGTAAAAAAAAAACAACAAAAAAAAAACACGTTACCTCACTTGCCCACCGCGGCACCGACCACACCGTCATTTTGATTTTTTTATAGTAATAAAATATTATTTAGTTCAGTTGGAGAACAGACACTACAGTCTGTCGCATCGCAGATCACATTTTATTTATCAGCGAGCGGAGTGACGAGCTGACCGATTTTATTTTGAAAAGCCTGTTGACTTTTGCCGTTTATCTATGGTGGTTTTCGAAGTTTTTTTTTGAACATTCGTTTCTTATTTATTTGGTTTTACATTGTTTGCTGATTTGCTAAGTGAGTTTAACGTTGTATTTGTTGTTGCTTGAATGGGATTCAATCAATTGACGCCGAATTGCTAATTTAACCCTCTGGTGCTCTTCGTTTCGGAGTCACACTTGTGCTCTTCGCGGTCAGAAGTGACCGGACACCTGTAACGCATCTTGTAATTTTTTTCAGTAAAACCATTCGAATTCATTTTTGTTTAATAATATTTTTTATTTTTTATTTTGCATTTTGAGAGGGTTTTGTGGTAATAATTAATATTTATGCTGTAATTAATATCCATTTTTTTTTGCCATTGAGAATAATTAAAATTAATTCTCTGCCAGCTGTTTTACTCCCTCAGCAAGTCTCCCCTCGGCAAGGATGCGCTGGCACACAGCTGGCCTCCGGGGCCCAAGTACGCCTTTCCCCCAGTGAGCCTCCTTGCACAGACACTGTGCAAGATCAGGGAGGACAAGGAGCAGGTTCTGCTGGTTGCGCCATACTGGGCCCACCCGGACCTGGTTTCCAGACCTCGTTTCCCTCGCGGCAGCCCCTCCCTGGAAGATCCCCTTGAGGAGAGACCTTCTTTCTCAGGGGATGGGCACAATTTGGCACCCGCGTCCCGACCTATGGAACCTGCACATCTGGCTCCTGGATGGGACGCGTCAGACCTCTCCGGCCTTTCACAGGCCGTGATAGACACTATCACTCAGTCTAGAGCTCCCTCTACAAGGCAGGCCTATGCACTGAGGTGGGGTCCGTTCGTCGACTGGTGCTCCTCTCGCGGAGAGGACCCACAGAGATGTCCGATTGCAGTAGTGCTTTCCTTCCTGCAGGAGAAGTTGGAGCGCAGGCTCTCCCCTTCGACTCTCAAAGTGTACGTTGCTGCCATCGCAGCGTATCACGATGCAGTGGATGGAACATCCCTTGGTAAGCACCAACTGGTCGTGAGGTTCCTTAGAGGTGCGAGAAGGGTTAACCCTCCCAGACCGCACGTCGTACCCTCTTGGGATCTCTCCATCGCCCTCCGGGGTCTACGGGAGGTCCCATTCGAACCACTTGCGTCAGTAGAGCTAAAATATCTGTCACTTAAGACAGCGCTCCTGACTGCACTGGCCTCCATCAAGAGGGTAGGGGACCTACAAGCCTTCTCTGTCGACGAAGCGTGCCTGGAATTTGGGCCCGGCGATTCTCACGTCATCCTGAGACCCCGGCCCGGTTATGTGCCCAAGGTTCCCACCACGCCTTTCCGCGATCAGGTGGTGAACCTGCAAGCTCTGCCCCTGGAGGAGGCAGACCCGGCCTCTGCGCTGCTGTGTCCAGTCCGCGCCCTCCGTATATATGTGGACCGCACTCGGCACTTCAGACGCACCGAGCAGCTCTTTGTCTGCTTTGGAGGTCAGCAGAAAGGGAATGCTGTCTCCAAACAGAGGTTGGCCCATTGGGTGGTAGATGCCATCTCCCTGTCGTACCAAAATCAGGGAGAGCCATGCCCCTTAGGTGTTTATGCCCACTCCACACGGAGTGTTGCTTCATCCTATGCGTTGGCTCATGGCGCCTCACTAGCAGATATCTGTAGAGCTGCGGGCTGGGCGACACCCAACACCTTCGCTAGGTTCTACAACCTTCGCGTCGAGGCTGTGTCCTCCCGTGTCTTAACATAGACATCAGGTGAACGGGAGATCGGCTGGTGTCGGCTTGCTGCGCCACTCCTACGGGATCCGTGCGCTATATCCCTCAGTTGTTCCCTCCGGTGAACCTTGGGTCCTCCATGCCCCGCAGTCAGGCCTAGCTGCGGAGTAGTGCCTGACTGTGCTCCGGCTGGGTCTCCTTCGCCAGCAGGTTGTGGCAACATGTATCAGTATTCTTCCAAGGTCAGCTAGAAGGCCGCTGTTTCCCTCATATATCTCTAAAAGTTATAGATATATTGAATTACTTTCATTCCACATGTAGAGATCTCATGTGCTCCGCCCCCCCAACTCCTGCTTCAGTAACAACTGGCATCCTTGTGGGGCCCCTCTATCGGCCCCCAGGGCGTTGGGAAGGTTACGTTCATATCCGTCTGCTGACACGTCCGCCTGTCAGCACGCGGGTCTGTGCGTAACGCGGCGTCAGGGTCGTGGCCTGTTCCATGAGTCTGTTCCCATATGTAACGTCGTAGTGAAACGACTGAAGGGGAACGTCTAGGTTACGTAGGTAACCCTCGTTCCCTGAAGGAGGGAACGGAGACGTTACATCCCCTGCCACGACCCTACGTCACGCTGACACCGGGCTGCGGCTCGGCTCCTCAGTGAAAACCTGAATGAGTGGTTGCATGCCGCCATCTTATATACCCGTATGTACGGGGGAGTGGCTCGGCATGCAAATACCACTCGCCAATGTTCATTGGCCTTTTGAATAAGGCTCAGAGATGATTGGACTCTCAAGCGGGTTCCCATATGTAATGTCTCCGTTCCCTCCTTCAGGGAACGAGGGTTACCTACGTAACCTAGACGTTTTTAATATAAAAGTTCTATTTTTGGCAAATGTTAAAGCCTTTTCACCCCAAAAGCCTCAGGCTTTGAGAAAAGTAAATTCACATCTGTACAGTAGACAGCAGAAGAAAAAAAAAAGTCAACTCTTCATCACTAAAAAAAAGAAAACAAATGTTAGATTATCTTGAGTAATTTTTGCTTATTAATATGGGTGAATTGGATCATCGAAGGTCGGCAGCAAATACACTGTATAATAAAATTATATTAAATGCATAAAGGATATTTGTATTATTTAACATATTTAATTATTGCAGGTTTGCATCATATTCTGAGTTGAATTTTACTGTTTTTATTAATTTTGAGGAATACTGAATCTGTTTTTTGTGAGTGAGATGAATTAATGCATGTTCACATTTATTCTACAACTAACATCTTACTCCCATGTTATCTTAACATGGGGACAGGAGAGCTTTTAATCAATAAATGGGGGGAAAAGTAACTGGCGTTACTTATTTGAAAAAAGTAACTCAGATATTTTCTTGTCAATTAAAAAGTAATGCGTTACTTTACTAGTTACTTGGAAAAAGTAATAATATTACGTAACTCGCGCTACTTGTAATGCGTTACCCCCAACACTGTTGCTTGTTTTCTGTAGCTGCTTTTTGAATAACTAAGGAAATGTAAGCACTATAATTAGAAACCTGCAATGTTTTTATTCAGTCGTTGTCATGTTAAGCCTTAAATGCATAGGCGGAGTTTCACTTTTATGCGTGGGGGGGCACCCACTGCCAGACAAGCCAGCAGAATTTTTTTAGATATATGTAAGTTCTATATTTCATATATTTATGTAACATAATTTATGTAACATATTCTACATTAAAATACATTTAGAATTAACAACGACTGCTGTACAAAGAGTAAAAACAAAAAAAACAAAAAAAAAAAAACACGTTACCTCACTTGCCCACCGCGGCACCGACCACACCGTCATTTTGATTGTTTTATAGTAATAAAATATTATTTAGTTCAGTTGGAGAACAGACACTACAGTCTGTCGCATCGCAGATCACATTTTATTTATCAGCGAGCGGAGTGATGAGCTGACCGATTTTATTTTGAAAAGCCTGTTGACTTTTGCCGTTTATCTATGGTGGTTTTCGAAGTTTTTTTTTGAACATTCGTTTCTTATTTATTTGGTTTTACATTGTTTGCTGATTTGCTAAGTGAGTTTAACGTTGTATTTGTTGTTGCTTGAATGGGATTCAATCAATTGACGCCGAATTGCTAATTTAAAAGTGAAAGTAAAATGTCCAGCTATTTAAAAGTGTAGTGAAAAGAAGGAAACTGATGATATGTGCCATTGACATTCGGAGCCAGTTTCCTACTTTCCTCATAACTGGGAAACTTGTTTCTGATGTAGCCAAACAACTTGCAAAAGCGAGTCCTCTCTAGCAAGACACGTTGAGAATCATGAGTCGCGACTCGCCAGGATATGGGGCTTAAACTGAAATTAATTTACCTAAAAACGTACTTACTCTATCCACTAAAATAATAAGATAATATAAATAAAAAAAAAAAAAAAAACGAATTCTTTGATTTTTCATAGCTCAGACAAAATCATGATTGGCTCTCGTCTGGGGGCCCTAAACTCCGCCTATGCTTAAATGCATGACTGTTTCACCAATCACTACCCAACAAACACAGAACGTTGCCACAACGTAGCCAACCTTTTAGCAACGTTGTAACAACATGGCTAAATGGTTGTTGGTTCTACGTTGTGTTGTTAAGGTTGTTACTGCGTTGTCACAATGTTGTCATTCAACCACGGATCGCTGAAGGTTGTGCTTAGGCTGTCTGGACAACCACTGTACGACGTGTACTCGTCACTGTTCCGAAGCGCATTTTACAACTGAACAGACCGTTGGGCCGTTATTCTTCTTCAAGCCAGGATACGTGAGTATTGCTTTGGTTTTCTCAGATAAATATGTAAATATCCAAACGAAACCTACAATTTTCGTGTCCAATGTGAGATATATTTGTTCTGCTAATAAACTGAATGGACAGAATAGCTGACAATTCACATAATGAGTGTTTGCGATCGGGTTTGGTGTAATGCTAACTATATTTCTTTCACTATTCAGATAACGTTGCTGATATTTAGGAAAAAGAGTTAAACATATTCAGTTCATGTAAATGATAAAGTGTCTTAACATTACGCCAAAAGTTATTAGCCATAATGAAGCTATGAAAAGTGATTAACATTTCAGCACAACAGACAGCAACATAAGCGCATTCAATCTAGTCTACAAATAATATCTGTTACCTATTGGCCAATAAACTGTTAGATTTAACTCGCCAGTGTTTTTGTTAAACGTGTACATCTGTTCCTACATATGAGCACTCGGACTGAACGGTTATGTTTCACTCTGTCTATGTAGAACAGTGAGCGCATTTTTGGCTGAGGAAAGAGCTCCGCGTTTCTCTCACACACGCTATAATGTCTTACAATGAGATTAAAATTGGCACAGTATATAGTTCATTTTTTTTTCCAGTTAAAATGAATTAGTTTTCATTGACTAAGGCTCACTGACTGCGTTCACGTTCTGATTTCAGCAAATCAGTTTGAGCCAAAGCAGACAACGTGATTAAAATTCATTAACCAATCATCAGATCTTATCGCTTTTCATACTGATATTAGGCGTCAATTTAGCAGATAGACAGATAGATAGATAGTATATATAGGACATCTATATATTTATCTATTAGAACACTATTAATTATTATAAAATTAATCACATTAATTATTACAAAAACGTATTAAACACTGCTTAGGTTTGTAGGTACAGAAATTAAATAATCAAATAAATTTGTATTTTTTTCACTGTATAAATTAAATATAGAATAATCATTGTTAAAGGAACAAATTTATTTATTTATTTATTTATATTAGGTCCTTTTCATATATACTAGATTAATCCAAACTAAAAACCAAGTGTGAGATTTTTAATATTGCTTTAATGTTCTGTACAGCTGGTATTGGCATGATGCTAAGTTTGACATTTAATTTTACAGCGATCAGTTACCCCACATTTACAAGATGGTTCATTGGACCTCTTCTCCCAATTTTAAGTAAGTATTCATATACTTGAGCTCAAACCTGTCACCCTACACATTTCATTCACATCTTTTTCTTTCATATCTGTACTATCCTATTATAATAAGGACCTAAAAAATGAAAAAAAAAAAAAGATTTGATAGATGTTTAAAATAACTTTAAAATGTCTCAACGCAAAAGCAGTGAAGAAGTGGGTATATGCATAATGTATAATATATGTTTGTGTATGTGTGTGTGTAATTAACACAATCAACATCCAGAAACATGGCAAGGAGATTGGTAATGTGACATCCATGTGACATCAGGGGTTTAACAGTATACAACACATTGATTAATAGCAATATTTATGTGTTGTGCACGCCTAAACTTTTTCTCAGAACGATATGTTCTTTCACTCGCAATGCACAGCAGCCAGGAAAGTTGTTTTTATCAAGGAAAAAGGAGAAAGTAAGTGTTTTATCTCATTTACATTATGTATTTTATAAGATAATATTATTTTTTAAAGATATTTGTATGCTGTATGCCCTAAACAAGCCTAAACGTTTCTCACAGATTTGAATTTCTATGCAGTGTGGAGTACGGAGGTCGCTTTTACCAGGTAAACATCAGTAGTAAGTGTTTTACCTCATTAATAGCAATATTTAAGGATTAATTGTGAATAATTGTGCACTCCTAAACTTTTTCTCAGAGTGATATTTTCTTTAACTTGTGATGTTGAGTACCTAGGAAAGTTGGTTTTATCAAGAAAAACACAGAAAGTAAAGGTTTTATTTCATTTACATTAGGTATTATATAAAGATCATATCTTTATTAAGATATTTGTATGCTATGCACCTAAACGAGCCTAAATGTTTCTCACAGATTTGCTATGTAATGCTGATGGAGGTCACTTTTAATAGGGAAACACTAGAAGTAAGTGTTTTATCTCATTTAAAATATGTATTTCATAAGATCATATTGAGTTATAGCAACATTTATGTGTTGTGCACTCCTAAACTTTTCTCAGATGGATTGATTTTCTTTCGCTCAGGAGATGATGTGCTTGAAGAGTATGAATCCACCAATACATTAAGTGGGATGAGAAGATTTTTGTTAGGACACATAACAGAGACATGGGTAAGCCATAATTGCATATTTTAAGATGTTTTTTTTTTTTTAAAACAATAATAAGAAAGAATCTGGTTTCCTTTGGGTTTGCACTGTCATTTATTTATGTGCTGTCCCATTTATGCGCATTCATTTTGGTAGGAGGAGTCCAACTTCAATGTAGAGAGAGATCAGTACGCACTTGGAATTATGACTTTGTCGCTGACGTTAAAAGACCAAATTTCCAGTAAGACTGACAATATATATGTACATAAATTTACAGTGAATTAAATGCTTTTACTCAAAGTAATTTATTTGTTTTTTGTATTCTATTGTATTATCTAGATTTAAACTGTCAGATTGGCATCTACATTAATGTTAGTCTTTTTGGTTCTTATTTCGAGGTCACTGTAGCCACCCAGATCCAGACTGTATCCAGGTCAAATGGTCACTGCAGGTACCCGGATATAGTCCGTACCCAGCCCAGATAGTGGATCAGCACCTAGAGATGATCTCTACAGCCCTGAATGTCAGCGGAGACCAGGACAAATAGATGAGCGCCAGAGACTGATCCCATCTGAAGACCTTGTCACCTAGATGGCGATCCGGACAAGACCACAGGAACCAGATGAGTTCTCTGCACAAACTTTGTTGCAAGGTAGATTTAAAATTTCGTCTGGCCAGAGGAAAACAGAACTATTTGAACACACTTTTTCCCTGTTTAAAGGGTTACTCCACCACAGAATGAAAATTTTGTCATTAACCACTTACCCCCATGTTGTTCCAAACCTGTAAAAGCTTAGTTCATCTTCAGAACACAAATTAAGATATTTTTGATGCATTCTGACAGCTTTCTGACCCTCCCATATATACAGTAATGTAATTAACACAATCAACGTCCAGAAATGTGGCAAGGAGATCCATAAAATAATCCATGTGACATGTCTTACAAAGCTACGGGAACATACTTTTTGCATGCAAAGAAAACAAAAATAATTAGTCTCCTCTGCATCAGTATCACCTGAATGCAAACAGAGTATTGTTCAAATCAAAGTGTAAATAAATATAGAAGATGTATCTGTGTGGCACAGATGACACAAAACAGCATACGCCATTTGTGTTCAGGTAAAACATTCTAAAATAGGGTGCTATAGGGTGATGCAGAGGAGACAAATTTTTGAATAAAGTTGTAATTTTTTTATTTCTTTGTGAGAATAATGACAATTTTCACTTTGGAGTGGAGTAACCTTTTAATACTGTAAAGCTGCTTTAAAACTCTACATTGTAAAAAACATTATATATAATGGTGACTTGACTATTTGACACTTGTCTCTGACATTTCACCTGATAAATGGATGTGAACTTATCCTGTTTGTTATGTTTGTTTTATTTTTCAATTTTACAGGAGCACTTTTGTGATGCTGCAAGTGAGAATGTATATCTTGCTTGGCTGAAAACTGCAGAGAAACGCATCTTGTCATGCTGAAAACAAAAAATGAGACTATACTCTCTTCAAGGAGGTCCAAACACCATTAGCAAAGACTGTTGTTGTCATTATAAACCTTATGACATTAAGAGTACATAATATGCACCACATCAGAATGTGTATTTTGTGTCTTTGCATTGATATGCCTTGGCATTATGATGTTTTAATTGCTGTAAGAACATGTTTTTACATGTATTGAAAACACTGAATGTGAAGAAATTTTGTTGCAGGGAAAATTATACGTTTCATTTTGTAAATAAATGTAAATGTGCATTGTTTTGTGTTTTTTTTTTCCACCTGAACATTGTTGCTGTTGACCAGTTAATCCAACTTTGGTATTTTCATCATCAATTCTGGTGTTAATATTTTAAATGTTAAAAGTTTGTTAGTAACACTGTCAGGGTGTTAATAATGTTAACTCTTTCAAAAGTGTTAATTTTTAAACTTTACCGCTGGTAAAGTTTACAGAGGTTCACCGGTTTAAGAAATTTCTGATCGTAAAAACCTGCTTCTTTTCACTTTCAAGGTATTGTTTTAGCTATAAATGTACTGATTCAAATTAGTAATCAATAATTATGATTATTTTACACTCTGCGCGCCTCCCCTAACATGCTCTCGTGTATTAACACGCAGAATGGAGTAGGGGGACGCAGCGGGCGCGGGCGCAGCAGGCTCAATCATTAAACGTTTCAAAGAAAGCATCATCACTGTCTTTACTGTTTGAGTTTAGGGAATATTTGCATTTATTTACACGCAACTAAAGTAGCTATTCATGTGGTGGACTGTCAGGACACTACTGAATGATGCGCATTTATAAGTAGGAATAGGCAAAGCCGGCTGATAAAGTCTGTCGTAGTGGCTTGGTATTTGATTTTTGATTTTTTGCTATTTTATTGTTCTCTGTTTAGACCTGTGCCTGCCGCACATCATTCTCTGGCCCCGGACTGTCTGTCTGGTTTTGACTTGTGTCTAAGTCGTTCTCGTCTGCGCTCCCCTGCCCGCTGTATTTACCAGTCCGGAGTCCACTTCATCGGCCGGTGACCCGCTGCTGCTTTTCTTTTTGTTTGTCAGCAAACGTTCTCAAATGCCTTTTTTCCATGTATGCAATGTTTTAATAAAGTTGGATTATAAGAACCTGTATGGCATTTTTTCCTCTTTGAAGTTTCATAGCAGGTTTAATGTTAAAAAGAACAATTAATGATTAAACAGCATTTAAAAAAAAAAAGAAATGCAAATAAAATAAATAAAAAAAATAAGACGCAGATTTATAATCTGGCATAAAAATAAATGTTGTCGGAACGTCGTCTCGCAGTTGCTGAATGTCACGCAACAACGTTGCTACAGCCTTTTCACGTCTTACATTTCAACGTTGCTACAATGTCGCAAGGACGTAGACTGCAACGTTGCCAAAGTAAAAATAGAACGTGGCAGCGACGTTGCCACAACGTAACTGTGTTTGTTGGGTATTACATATTCGGGTCTTTAGCGACCCAGACCTGTATATCCAGAACGGTTGGATCTCTAACTGCTGCAATAGCAAAAAAAACATTTGATATTTTAAGAAGAATTTTTCGTATATTTCGTTACCTTTTGAAACTTAGAAGAGTTCAATTTGAGCAGATGATTTTGCCATCGCATTTTTTCTTGCTTTAGTGTTCATAATGAATAGATTGAGGAATACTAAGAAAGCTGACGTTGAACTTTAGCAAATGTAGCAAATCAATGTGTTTTTGTAAGAAAAATATCCATATTTAAAACGTAAGAATCACTTTAATTCAGTTGTACACAGAACTTGCTGCTTTGGCACAAGGCGTGGCAGTACTGAAACAGCGTCTAAGCTGTTTGCCAATCACACCACTCCGGAACAGCTAACCAATCACAACACATTTTGTTTTTCAGAAGGCGGGCCTTTATCAAATCTACAACTAATCGAGCCATTTGTGCCAAGCTGGGGAGAAAGATTTTGTAATAATTTAAATTGTGAAATTATGCATTTTTCGAACCATCAAGCATGAGAGCATGTTCTACTACACCCCCAAAACAAAGTCAAGACTTTGTAAAAGAGCATAATAGGACCCCTTTAAAGGATTTAAAATGTATCAATAAAATTGTAAAAGTACAAATATTTTTATGATATACAGTTTCATAAACATTTTACTTTTATTTGCCTGTAAATACGCAGTAATGTTTACATTTTAGATTTTGTCGATACATCCATATTGTGGGTTTCTATCCAAATGTACAAAATTTTTTATTTGCAAATGTTACATACTAACACCAGCATATAAACAATAAGATCAGGCTGATTTCTAGTGTTCTTGGTCAGGTTTTGTCCTTGAAAGGCTTTAGTGCTGCCGAGCTCTATTCTTGTTCCTCGTTTATTGACAATTACAGTGACCGTGACCCAAATTAATCTTTATCAAAGAACATTTCTTGATAGCGAAATTTCACAAACAGCCAAAGAGCACTCATTTCGAAAAAGGTCCTGTAAAAGCCTCCATAAATGTGCCTTAAAAACAGCTGATCATCATCAGTAAATCTGATCCGACAATACTTTCAAGCAGTATGATGTCAGGATTTCTTTGTTATATGAACACAGTTGCTTTTGACTTGTATTACTAGGTCAGGATTTCATCTTCAAACCAGCTGCTTATTCGGGACACAATGCTGATGGGCTCACAGCAGCACACTAGCACTGGAGTGCAGTTCAGGGCGGAATGAGTGTGGATATCATCAGCAATCCTATCACATCATTGTGCTCCAACTGCAATTTTTCCCCGGTCAATGACACAAAGAGAGAAAGCGCGCAAGAGACGGGCAGACAGAGAATTACAGTAGTCACCTCAGTGGTGGAGGGTACTAATGGAAGTTTTTGGAGCCTTTGGACCACACTGAAAATGAAGAATGAAGGGATGCTGTGAAAGTGGTAATACAATAAGGCTGAGGTAATTGCTCTCAGTTCAAAACTGAATGACAAATGTCTCGGGCACAAAATGAGATTCATTCTTTCATGCTCCTGTGCTTTATAAAACAGTTCTCTCACTTCTATTATTGCAGAATAAAATGGCTGCATGAGTGATTCAATTCAAATCAAACTCTTGGCCTAGTGAACCTTGGAGTAGTCATTTTGAGAGTGAGTAACTTGGGAATGATCAAGTTTGCTTCATCGACATGCAAACATCTTTTCTGCAGTAACTTAGTTGAGTTTCAACTAAATTCCAGAGATTATTAGGAACTTTTGATAAACCCTTTAGATTAGGGAACACATATTCGCTATCAAGCATCTTCCCTCAATAAATTCCTAATTTAACGTAGTAAGGTAGTTGTTGCAGTGGTTATATTTAGGTATGGGGTAAGGTTAAGGGATGTAAAATATGAGAATAAGCCATAATATGTGCTTTATAAGTACTAACAAACAGCCAGTTCGCTAGTAATATTCATGCTAATAAACAACTAGTTAATAGGGAGTAGTGTTCCCTAATCTAAAATGATCATGTGAAGCTCTGATATCATGATTGGTTTTCATTACCACTGTCTTTCTTTCTGTGTAACTGCATTGATTTGGGTTTCCAGAGTTCATAGCAAACATCTTGAGAGAGAAGAAAGTTTGATGTATAAAATATATGTTTTTAGAAACGTATTAAGAAATACCTATCTCAGTTCTTGCAGTCTAATGTATTTGACAGTTGAATTCATTGTCGAAGAGCTGTTGTTTCAAATATTTCATCGTCTTCACATCACCCCTTTCCATATTTACAGGCTTTTTGATGTTTGCACGCAGCACATATCAATAGGCAGGCCTGCAGCTTTGATCTAACTTTCACCGATTGGTTGGAGTGTCTTTCACAAGAGTGCACCTCTAAGGTAATTATTCCCTCCAGTCATCTTAAGGTGGAGGCTCTTCACTGCATTACAATGGGCATTGATCTGTGTGTGTTATGCAGGGAAAGTAATTCAGAATGTTTCTCACAACTTCTACCACATCCTTTTCGGCTCCCTACTTCTTCATCAGTGGCCACTGCCCCAGTCAGCGATTAACTGCAAAATAATGTCTAAACTCTAAACAAGAAATGTTAATTACTCCAAACCAGACACAAACCAGGATTGGGAACGTACTTGTGACTGTCTTGGAGATGTCAAGTCTTGGCCACGAACATGCGGCTTAGAAGGCTCTGTTTGCTCTCACAGCGTTCTGTTTGTTTTCAGATCTCATATTTTCGGGCAAGTTACCATAGCAACAGATATCTTGTGGCTTCCGTACCAACCAAAATTAGGGAAAACAGCTATTTGTCTTAATGATGAGCCCTATATCAGGAAAACTTTTGATTTTCAACACCCTAAAAACTATGGTCAAATGGCAGCACAGATCCCAAAAACTGTATTCACATCTCTTTACACCTCGACAGGATAACTATATAATGATAGGCTGAACAATATTCTCGCCCGATATTAAAGTTGCAGTAAGCGATTAAACCAAATTATCCATCAAACCAAATTGCAAAAATAATTTTTCCAAAGGACAATTTCCATCTTCCTTTGTTCATCAAAAAGATCCACACAAAAACTCACATCACTGACAGAGTCTCTCAGAGTTTTCTGTTTGATTAATATGTACTGGCTGTAGTGAGATGTTTACAGAGGCTCTCTCAGAAAAAGGTACCTTTTCCAGAACACCAATTTTTGTGGTATCTGGCAGGTCAGCTTGATAAGCTATGACTAAAAAATGAAAGGATTTTGTTTTATTACTTTGGTGACCTATTCTTTTAACACACACTTTTCAATAATGTGGGACAATTGCTAAACCATTATTCATATCCGAACAAGGTTGCTGATTTCTGTAGGCACCAAACCATGAGCTATACTATTGTACACTTGAGTAAGACACAATATATTTTAAAAGGACATCTTTGGTCATTGTGTTGCAACACACCATTCAGTTGCACTTTCTTTCTTTCTTTCTTTCTTACTTAACTGATTGATTTGATTTGTTCAAAACCATGGCTAAACACCAAACAGAATACAGAATTTTTTTGCTGTGAAAAATCTCAGAATTCAGCAAATTGTTTTGATCAAAACAACGGCACACAACAGCATAAAATGTGGCAATCACTAAAATCACTCCTGACATAACAGAATGACAAAGCCAGAATAAAGGCAAAACATATGACTTGTAAGAAAATGGGTCCCCAGAGAAAAAAGGTTGGGAATCAGTATTCTAAACGACTTCTTTCAAAATGTAAACTATCAAAAACATGCTTGGAGAGTGTTTATTGACATACTGTATGATGTTGGATTGCATTTTCCATTATTCAGTTTATGTACCTGCTATATAGTGTCAAAACAGTGTAGTCACTTCTTTGAAAATTGCCTGTTTTTGTAAATTATGTGCACATTGCTACATTTATCAGTGCACGCTTTGAAATAATTTCTGTCTGTGCTCCATATGTGCTTGTAGAAGAAATTCTTCATTGCTTTGTGACCTTGATGGCTGGTTTCAGCCAGTTCTAGCAATATGTTAATACCAGACACTGTAAGGAGGTTCAACAAATGAAAGGTTGCTCAGTTTCAAATAAGGAACGTATGTACAACAGTAAAACAGTAAAAAAAAGACAGAGCTCTTCTGCTGATATAAGGCAAGAATGAAGTAAGGCAATTTTGACACCTGTCAGTGCTAAGGCCCTTGGTAAAGCCTTTTTCCCATTTTTCTCCTAGATTGTCTAAACAATTTCATATTAAAAATGTATACATCAATGCAAATTTTGGGGAAAAGAAGCCTTTGCAACTGTCCTAAAAGTCATGTTATTTTAGTTTAAGAAGGAGTCAGAAAGGTTTAGCAGCTCAAACAGATATTTTCATTACAGTTTCTCTGTAATGATGATTTATCACTGATTTGGTGTTTAATCTGTCTGTCTAAACTCAGGAAACCACTTTTATTATCCCGAATGACTATATGTGCCAGCTTAAATAATCATATAGCAAACTCATGCTCACAAATATTGCACAAACTTAACTGTTTTGTCACAGCGACAAAATTGGCAATAGTGAAAAATTAGTGCATATCAAAACAGCTTGTATCTCATAGGCATCAGTTTCAGTACACATAAACAAAACATCATTGGGAAGCATTGAGGGTTTTCAGTTGTGGAGATCAGTCAGCTGACTGTGTTCAGTATAGCTCAGCAGTGCCTTATTCACATTACACACAGAGAATGATATATTAAACTGGATTAAAGCATTTGAGCAATCTAGTGCATTATACAGTACAAAGCCCATACTCCTAGACTCAATGAAGATTAATTTAAGTTCAATAATGGTTCTGTACCACACAGGAGGACACTTTCAATATGAGCTCAGCTTTTTATTGACTAGGGGATATTTCATTATGATAAGCATGGGAAATCAAATTTGTCATTCAGGAATTTTAATTGATTAATTTAAACTGTATCCCACTTCACTAGAAATAAATAGTAAAGGAGCTGTGAAAAATTATATTCAAATGGGTAGGTTTTGGAAATAACTGTGTATATAAAAATGGGGAACTTACTCTTCACCATTCAGCCCATGATGAAGAATGTAAGTTATTTCTTCTTCCTTTATTTAAAATGTCTTTAAATACATCACTGCCACATATTCTTTTGACTCATTAATTTTATTAATGAGTTGAAGTAAGCAAGTTCTTGGAGTGGCCATCTAAGAGGATTTGACTGGTGTGTGTTCACAAAATACATTTCGCAATAACGTACAGCTCCACGGTGATTCCAGTTACAGAAATATTCTCTACTTTCATTATCAAACTGAATGTTTTTGTTGTTGTTGTTGTTGTTTTCCTCCATAGTGGCTTCATGACAAAACTAAACTAAACTAAACTAAACTAGTTAAATGAAATAATTAATGAAGTCAAGAGAAATGTCTAATCCACACATTTCATTTAATACCTAAAATTATTGAGATGTTTTAATAAATTAAAACAACTCTTATTAAAATGATAAAAATCAATTGTTGTAATTACCTATTATATTGTGAGCTATATATTTTGATGAGTATTAGAAGATTAGGGAATTAGCTATGGCTTAACAACATATGTAAAACTCTTAATCAAGATTCTCTTATGTGGCCTGTTTTTTTTGTTTGTTTGTTTGTTTAAGAAGGGTTTTAATACTAAACACAACAATGCTAAGTAGGATACTGTCAATTTTGAGATTGAATTATAACTATTTTTGAAAAAGTAACCTGGCTACCTTAAAAAAATAAGCTAATTCATCAAGATGCTTAGTATAGCCATTTTTTATTTTGTTTGCACAATTTATAATTATACATTTATTCAACAAATGCTTAGTTTAAACAATTAAATGTTTGCTGGTCTCACTAATTCATGCTGTTCCAACTTGGATTTAGGTTAGCACAACTTTCTCATCTTGTTGGGCTAACTAAAAATTTGTTGGTTAGACAAAGTATAAAGTTGATGTGTCTTTTTTCAGCTTCACCTTTGTTATCCCAACTATTAACTTTAAGGAACTCCAATGTGTGTAAACAACATACGTTTTTGTATCTTATTTAACATGACATTTTAAGGCAGCCAGGTTACAAATTATTTTAAGTTGAATCAGCTTGTTTTTTTGTTTTTTTTTACAGTGTACGTATGCTTTAAAGAGAGACTTCTTAAAGATAGCCAAATGTATGCATTTAATGTTAATACAGGTAATAAATGTGTTATTTTGCACTGCAACAAAAAGTACTTAAATCATTGGGCATTTTATTAAAATGTCTAAGATCCACAGATAAAATTTCCCCCTCTCTCTTTCTTTCTTTCTTTCTCTCTCGCTCTCTGCTAACTGTCAAAGCTGTTATTCTTGTTACATCTTGCTATCAAGATCAAGACCCTGACACAGGCCTTAGTTTGTTGATTGCTCTAGGGCTTCTGGCATCTGATTTGAATAGATTTTTATGAAGTGAATAAAGGCAGCATCAGCATTAATGTCTGCTGCTTTTTAAGTAGATAGATGCTTATCCTGAGGGAAGAGCTATCATCACTGGTAAGAGCATGTTTTTTGTCATTAGAGGACCATTTAAGTGATCTGTTTCCCTTTCAGCTGCTATCAATGAACAAGCAAAATGGCTGGTGGCCCAAAAATACTAGACATACTTTAATTCTTGCACATCTGTTATTTCCTTTTTCTTTTTTTGTGGGTACGCAGAAGTTAACCAAATCTGCCAAAACCTCTATTTGGGAACACCTAAATGTAAAGGTGGGTTTGTGTTAGGTTAGTCTAGTCATTTTAAATAGATTCATATAAAAACAATCAATGTATATGTTATGTCCTTTTTTTGAAAATAAAGTAAACTGTCTTTGTTATAGATTTTCTGTCAATATTAGACAACAAATTGGAACAACATTGCATCTATAGTAGGATAAACACTGAGCTGAATTTTGACCAAAAACCTATTTTCCAGAGTCAACGGACTGTATTATCTTTACTTTATTTGAAGATAAATATGACCATCCAAAGATGGACGTGAACAGAAAGGGTAGAAGAAAAAGCCATCAAAGAATATATGCCCAATGATATGTCCAAAATTATAAAGTAGGCCTTGAGAGGCTTTACAGCTGAGGGTGAAAAGCAGTTCCTGAGTCTGCTGGTATAACAACAAAGACTTCCAGGCCTTTCATAAGGGACAGGAGTAAACAGAAGTGATACTTTTTGCTCTATGAAGGCAATGTTTTTGCTTGATGTCCTTTATCAAGGGTAGCTGGAAACCAGAGAACTGTTTTCATTGCAGGGCCTTCTGATCGGATGTAGATGTAGATGGTGGAGTAATAACATTTTATTATTAAATATTTTGTTGGTGTCATCATAGAGATTCAAATCAAGTGCACAGAGAGTAGAGGTAAATCTTTAATGAACATTTTACTTGAAATGAAAGTGTTGGTTTGAAGTTTGTAAGTTGGACTGGGTTTTGAAACTGCCAGCTTCCTGTGCCACCTGGAAAGCGCACACCATGAAGCCGGGAGAAAAATATTGAGTCTGTCAGAAAAGAGCCAGTGCTGAAACACTATTCCAGAAGTTATGTGAGATAAAAACCATTGTGGAGAAACTCAGCCAGCCAGCAAACAGATAATAATCAGATACAGATAATAACAGATAATAATTTTGTGTGTCTAATAATATAATAATAAAAAAAAAAAAATAAAATAAAAAAACAGTTGAAAAAGAAAAACAGTTCAATACTTCAGTTCAAGTTTGAAATCCATGTAGAAATTTCGTCACTATTTCAAAATTCCAATTTGGCAGATTCGCGTCCACAATCATTCATAAATTGTCCACAGAGAAAGGAGAAAGGAGAAAAAGAAACATGGAATAAACATTGTTAATTTCATAGTTCAAAGTCAATAATATTAAACAATCATCAAAAAGCAAAGATCAAAAAGCAAAATAATTATCAAACAATCATGAAACACAATATGCACATCGAATGTGCGGAGTGAATGTTATGCAAGTGTGGGTGTGAGTGAAAGAGTGTGTGTAATGGCAGCGTACAGGTACTGACCTGGTTTGCAGGAATGTAGGAAGCTGGAGAGTGTTATGGCTGTTGTCAGACACCAGGACAGGAGGGATAAGCAGCCTTTACTTGTCTTGAGAACAGCTTCGCTAAAATCAGACGATCTTGAAGTGCAATGCATAAAAGTCAAGTGGGACTCCCCGACACACCAGTCATAGCTCACGGGAAGCAACAGTTGGACAAGCGGCCATCTTTCCACTTCACAAGGTAATCCCAATCACTCTCGCACTGCAAACCTTACTGATGATGCAATCGCTCTCTCGGTTACATCTTACTTCCCTTTATATTACTTCCTTCCGCCGTTAATTGAAACACTCCACCCCAAAACACGCAAATTGAAAGTATTGAAAGTAAAAACAAACCAAACAATGTTGTGCCGCCAAATTTTTATTTTGTTTTGTTTTATTTATCTATTTATTTATTTATTTATTTATGCATTGCCACACTCTCCCTCCCTGGGAGAAAACAACCCATGGTTGTTTTAAGAGAACATGCATTAGAAACCTAGGAATTCTTCATCTTCAGAGGTTTCTTGGAATAGCTCACTGAGTTTTTGTTCCCCTTCAGTCGTTTCACTACGACGTTACATATGGGAACTCGCTTGAGTGACCAATCACCTCCGAGCTTTACAGAAAAGGCCAATGAAATTGGCGAGTGGAGTTTGCGTGCAACGCCACTCCCCCGGACATACGGGTATATAAGATGGCGGCGCGCATCCACTCATTCAGATTTTTCGCTTCGGAGCCTCACCGCTACGAGCTGCTTTCTACAGAAGAAACTCCTGCAGAGTTACGCTCTCTCACGAAAAAAACGAAGATCCTGCGAGCCGGCTGCCTCCACGAAGGAACGTGCCGGCTTCCTCGCATTCCAGCGAGTCTGACCACAGATTGTGCTGCGTCCTCCCTGGGCGAACCGGGATCTAAAAGAGCAATTTCCTTACGGTCGTTGAGAGCCATTGTCCCGGTATGGCTTTCCGACCGTGCGTTTCTGGGTGCGGTAGTTTCCTCACCTCCGTTGACGGTCATGATCGCTGTCTCACGTGCCTGGGCCGAGCGCACGTAGAGGCAGCGTTTGTGGATGGTTCGTGCGTTCATTGCGAGCGTATGTCCATGGCCACGTTGAGGTCCCGCCTCTCGTTCGCGAGACGGCTCCCCTCGTCGTCTTCCCGAGGTAGTTCGGCGAGCCGTAAAGGCTTTACGGCTGCTTCGGCGAGGCGCTTGGGGGACCTCCAGGTGACGGTGCAGAATGTCCCGCCGGCTGATACCCCGCGGGCTTCCGCTCCACCGTGTGGTCCCGTGGTGATGCCCAAACAGACCGCTCCCCCGTCTAAAAGCGGGCCCAGCGTCTCTTTTGGTGCTCCCCCGGAGGAAGAGATGTCTATCTCAGCATCAGAGGGTGAACGGTCGGCAGATGAGGCGGGCACTTCGGCGGAGCAGCGCCCCTCTGCGGTCGCTGCTCCGTCTGAGGCGGACGCCGAACTGTCGGCCATGCTCCTCCGGGCCGCCAAGGGGATCGGGCTGGAGGTCCCGAAGGTGCCTCCTCCCGATCCTTCGAGGCTGGATGATTGGTTTCTGGGGACGAGGTCTGCGGCGCCGCCGCGCTCGCCCCCAGTCCCTTTCTTCCCGGAGGTGCACGATGAGCTGGTTAAGGCGTGGCGGGCCCCTCATTCGGCTCGTTCACGCCTTACCTCCTCAGCCCTCGCTACCCTTGATGGCGGGGCGGCCAGGGGGTACGAGGGGGTCCCTCAGGTTGAGCGTGCGGTTGCGGTGCATTTATGCCCGCAAGACGCCGCCACCTGGCGGGGCTCTCCGCGCCTCCCGTCCAAAGCCTGTAGGCTTTCGTCGGCTCTGACCGGCAAAGCCTACAGTGCTGCGGCCCAGGCCGCCACCGCCCTGCACGCCATGGCCACCCTGCAGGTCTATCAGGCCAAGGCGTTAAAAGAACTGCACAAGGGTAGTCCTGACCAAGCGGTTTTGCAGGAGCTGCGTGCGGCGACCGACTTCGCTCTCCGGGCGACTAAAGTCACGGCGCGGTCCCTTGGTCAGGTGATGTCCACACTCGTGGTCCAGGAACGCCACCTCTGGCTGAACCTGGCGCAGATGGCAGATGTCGACAAAGCACGCTTTCTCGACGCTCCCGTCTCCCAGGCCGGCCTCTTCGGCGACACTGTCGAGGACTTTGCCCAGCAGTTCTCGGCAGTCCAGAAGCAGACTGAGGCGATCAGTCACATCTTGCCCCGGCGTGCGACTCCCACGAAGTCCCCGGGTGCCCAGCCTCAGCCTGCTCGTCGCCGAGGGCGCCCCCCTGCGGCCCCCAAGAAGCAAGACCTACCTGCTCCGTCTCCGGCTGAGGCCCATGATGCGCGCCTCGCCGCCAGACGTCGTGGCCGCCGCAGGGGAGCGGCGCCGCCCGCTGCTCAGGAGCCCCCTCATACACCTAAGACCCGCAGGTCTGCGCGGCGCTCCTGACACGGGCAGCCTGGAGATGATGGAAGCTGCTCTTCGGGGGACGACAACATCTGCCCCCCCGCCCCCGGTGGAGGGCCGGGACCGTCTGTGTGCTCAGCTGCCGTCGACCTACGGGTCGGCGGTACCCACCCACTCACAGAAAGAGCAATTTTCCACATCTCTGGGCCAAGTGCCCCGAGTTCTGTTCCTGTCAGACAAGATGTCTCCTCGGGTTCGGACTCGGAGCCAACATTCGCCAGCGCGGGAACCTGGGAGGAAGGTAAGTGCTGCTCAGAGCGGCCAGACTGCTCTCCAGGACGTTCATCCTTCTGGGACCAGTCCCCTTCCCCTTCCCGCAGGCCGCCCCACCGCGGTCACGTCGGTCAACGCTCCGCTGATCCCACTGGTGCCAGGCTCGCAGCCTGGCTAGAGCTGCCCAGCCCGTCCCGGTGGTTGATCCGGACGGTACGTCTCGGCTACGCGATTCAGTTCGCCAGGCGCCCGCCCAAATTCAGAGGCGTCCTTTTCACCTCTGTCCGCTCGGACACGGATGCCTCTGTTCTGCGTGCGGAGTTTGCTGTCTTACTGGAGAAAGACGCAATCGAGCCTGTCCCTCCAGCCGAGATGAGGTCGGGGTTCTACAGCCCTTACTTCATCGTGCCCAAGAAGAGCGGTGGGTTACGACCAATCCTGGATCTTCGAGTTTTGAATCGGTCCCTTCTCAGGCTGCCGTTCAAAATGCTCACTTCGAGGCGTATCCTTTCGTGCGTTCGACACCAGGATTGGTTTGCGGCCATAGACCTGAAGGACGCGTACTTTCACGTCTCGATTTTGCCTCGACACAGACCCTTTCTACGGTTTGCTTTCGAGGGTCGAGCGTATCAGTACAAGGTGCTCCCATTTGGCCTGTCCCTGTCCCCCCGCGTCTTTACGAAGGTCGCCGAGGGTGCCCTGACTCCGCTATGGCGGAAGGGCGTTCGCATCCTCAACTATCTCGACGACTGGCTCATCATGGCTCACTCGCGAGATCTGTTGTGCGAACACAGGGACCTGGTGCTTCAGCACCTCAGCCATCTGGGCCTTCGGGTCAACCGAGAGAAGAGCAAACTCTCCCCAGTGCAGAGGATCTCTTTTCTCGGTATGGAGCTGGACTCGGTCAATTTGACAGCCTGCCTCACCAACGAGCGCACGCAGTCAGTGCTGAACTGCCTGAAATCATTCAGGCACAAAACAGCGGTCCCTCTCAAAACATTTCAGAGGCTCCTGGGGCATATGGCAGCTGCAGCCGCGGTAACGCCGCTGGGCTTGCTTCATATGAGACCGCTTCAGCGCTGGCTACACGATCGAGTCCCGAGATAGGCATGGCACCGTGGCACACTCCGGATTGGCGTTTCCCCGCAGTGTCGCCGCCTATTCAGCCCGTGGTCAGACCCTGCCTTCCTACGGGCCGGAGTCTTCTTAGGACAGGTCTCCAGGCATGTTGTGGTTTACACAGATGCCTCCACCACGGGTTGGGGTGCTGTATGCAACGGGCAAGCAGCCTCGGGCTCCTGGACAGGACCTCGACTGCTTTGGCACATCAACTGCCTGGAGTTGCTAGCAGTGCTTCTCGCGCTGCGTCGGTTTCTTCCGATGCTCCGCCACAAGCACGTGCTTGTCCGCACGGACAACACTGCGACCGTAGCGTACATCAACCGCCAGGGTGGTCTACGCTCCCGTCGTATGTCGCAACTCGCCCGCCATCTGCTCCTGTGGAGTCAGACGTGGCTGAAATCGCTGCGCGCCGTTCATATACCAGGGGAGCTCAACCGTGCAGCCGACCAGCTCTCACGGCAGTCCACCCACCCTGGAGAATGGCGACTCCACCCCCAGACAGTCCAGCTGATTTGGAGTCGATTCGGCAAGGCCCAGATAGATCTGTTTGCCTCCCCGGAATCCTCCCACTGCCAGCTCTACTACTCCCTCAGCGAGGCTCCCCTCGGCAGGGACGCACTGGCACACAGCTGGCCTCCGGGGCCCAAGTACGCCTTTCCCCCAGTGAGCCTCCTTGCACAGACCCTGTGCAAGATCAGGGAGGACGGGGAGCAGGTTCTGCTGGTTGCGCCATACTGGCCCACCCGGACCTGGTTCGTCGACCTCACGCTCCTCGCGACAGCCCCTCCCTGGAAGATTCCCCTGAGGAAGGACCTTCTTTCTCAGGGGATGGGCACGATTTGGCACCCGCGTCCCGATCTATGGAACCTGCACGTGTGGCTTCTGGACGGGACACGGTAGACCTCGCCGGCCTTCCACAGGCCGTGATAGAAACTATCACTCAGTCTAGAGCCCCCTCCACGAGGCAGGCCTACGCACTGAGGTGGGGTCTCTTTGTTGACTGGTGTGCCTCCCGTGGGGAGGACCCACAGAGATGTCCGATCGCAGTAGTGCTTTCCTTCCTGCAAGAGAAGTTGGAGCGTAGGCTGTCTCCTTCAACTCTCAAAGTGTATGTCGCGGCCATCGCGGCATATCACGATGCAGTCGATGGAACATCCATCGGGAAGCATCAACTGGTCGTGAGGTTCCTCAGAGGTGCGAGAAGGGTTAATCCCCCTAGACCGCACCTTGTACCCTCTTGGGATCTCTCCGTCGCCCTTCGGGGCCTGCGGGGACCTCCCTTCGAGCCGCTGGTTTCAGTCGAGCTTAAATTCCTGTCGCTTAAGACAGCGCTCCTGACCGCGCTCGCCTCCATCAAGAGGGTCGGGGACCTACAAGCCTTCTCTGTCAACGAAGCGTGCCTGGAGTTCGGGCCGGCTGATTCTCACGTTATCCTGAGACCCCGGCCCGGTTACGTGCCCAAGGTTCCCACCACACCCTTCCGGGATCAGGTGGTGAACCTGCAAGCTCTGCCCCCGGAGGAGGCAGACCCGGCCTTAGCGTTGCTGTGTCCCGTTCGTGCCTTACGGGTTTACGTGGACCGCACCCGGAGCTTCAGACGCTCCGAGCAGCTCTTTGTTTGCTTCGGAGGACAGCAGAAGGGAAATGCTGTCTCCAAGCAGAGGTTGGCCCATTGGGTGGTAGATGCCATCTCCCTGGCCTACGAAAGCCAGGGGGAGCCGTGCCCCCTAGGAGTTCGAGCTCACTCCACTCGTAGTGTTGCCTCCTCCTATGCGCTGGCGCACGGCGCCTCGCTAGCAGACATCTGCAGAGCTGCGGGCTGGGCGACACCTAACACCTTCGCGAGATTCTATAATCTCCGCGTCGAGCCCGTGTCCTCCCGTGTGTTAAGGTAACATCTGGTAATTTGCGGGAGGCCGGCAGGTGTCAGCTTGCTGCGCCATTCCCACGGGATCCGTGCGCTATCTCCCAGTATGTTCCCTCCGGCGAACCTGGGTCCTCCATGCCCCGCAGTCAGGACTAGATGCGGAGTAGTCCGCGACTGTGCTCCGACTGGGTCTCCTTCGCCCAGAAGGTTGTGGCAACATGTCTCAGTATTTCTCCACAGTCAGCCAGAAGGCTGTGTTTTCCCTCATACATCTATAACAGATTAGATGTATTCAATTTCTTTATTCCACATGCCTAAACCACATGTGCTCCGCCCCCCCAACCCATGCTTCAGTACATCTGGCACCCCTATGGGGCCCCTCTACTGGTCCCTAGGGCGTTGGGAAGGTTACGTAGTGACTCCACTTTCCGACACGTCCGCCTGTCGGCACTTGGTGTCTTGCGTAACGCAGCCTCAGGGTTGTGGCCTTTTCCATGGGTCTGTTCCCATATGTAACGTCGTAGTGAAACAACTGAAGGGGAACGTCTAGGTTACGTACGTAACCCTCGTTCCCTGAAGGAGGGAACGGAGACGTTACATCCCCTGCCACAACCCTAGGCTGCGCTGACGCCGGGCTGCGGCTCGGCTCCTCAGCAAAAACCTGAATGAGTGGATGCGCACCGCCATCTTATATACCCGTATGTCCGGGGGAGTGGCGTTGCACGCAAACTCCACTCGCCAATTTCATTGGCCTTTTCTGTAAAGCTCGGAGGTGATTGGTCACTCAAGCGAGTTCCCATATGTAACGTCTCCGTTCCCTCCTTCAGGGAACGAGGGTTACGTACGTAACCTAGACGTTTTTCCAAGGAATCCAATTCTTCGGCTGTTGGAAAACACATCTTTAAATTGCAGACATGTGCTGTACGTACATCTTCTCCAGTGTCTTCCAGGGCTATTTGATAGTTTAGCGGACCCAGCTGCTTCAGGATACAGTAAGGCCCCTTCCATTTGGGTGCCAACTTTGCACTAAATTTGTGTTTTGCACTTGATTGTGGAAACTTTTGCAGCCATACTCTGTCTTTGCTTTTAAATGTCAACTCTCTTCTCTTTTTGTTATAGTTCCTCAGTTGTCTCATCTTGGCTTTTTCACTACTTCCTTTGGCTTGTTTTTGCAGCTGATGGAGATGATGAACAACATCATAAAAAGCAGTGTCTGGAGTCAAATTAGGGCCATGAAGCATTTTGTCCATTGGACCTTGGAGTTTTCTGCCAAGCTGGAGTTTGGCTGGGGATAGTCCAGTGGTCTCTTGGATGGCTAAATTCAGGGCGAATCGGAACTCGGACAAGAAATGGTCCCACTTCTTGTGATTATCATCCACGTAGGCTGCCATCATGCTTTTGAGGGTTCGATTCACTCGTTCTGTCATGTTGGTTTGTGAATGGTATGCTGTAGTTATTTTGGGTGTAATGTTCCAATTTTCACACAGTTCTCTGAACACAGCGAAGACATACGGAACGCCCCTGTCTGAGAGGAGGAAGTCTGGCATGCCCCATCGAGTCAGGATCTCTTTTCTGAACATGGCACCAACAGTCTGAGCCATGGCCTGACGGATGGGGAACAACTCAACCCATCGAGAAAAATAATCAACACAAACTAGCAGGTATTCATTTTGGTTTGAACTTCGTAGTAACGGGCCCATGATGTCAACTCCCAGCATTTGGTTTGGACGGGTTGTGGTGATTTGCTATAATTTTCCAGCAGGTTTTTGATTATCATTCTTTAATGTTTGACATTTTACACAGGTTCATGACGTTTCACGTCGGACCACATGCCTGGCCAGAAAGCCACTTCCTGGAGTCGTTTGTATGTTTTGTAGATCCCTCCATGGCCACTAAGAGGACTGGAGTGGTAGTGCTGCAGCAGAGAGGGCCGAAGACTGCTGGGAACGTATACTCGGTAGTGCAACTGGTTATTTGGGAGGTAAGTTTTATGATACAATTTGTCCTCAGCAACTTCATATTGGTCCATCAGACTTGCATTGTTCTCTGCCACTGCTTGTAATAATTTTACAATTTCATGGTCTTTGTGCTGTTCCTCCCACAAGACAACATCTTACAACGGGAGCTCTGGTTCCTTAAAGCTGGTGTACAGACTGCAACTTGAGGTTAGAGAAGACCTGGACAATGCATCAAGGGCTACATTGAAGTTTCATTTTTCTGTTCCAGGTAGTGTTGCCATTTTTCCAAGGCCCACACGACTGCCAGACATTCTTTTTCGGTGGCTGTGTAGTTAAGTTCTGCTCCTGTCAAAGTTCTGCTTGGATAGGCGATAACAACTTCTCTGCCAGCATCCTTCCATTGTGCCAAAATGGCACCCAAACCAGTGTCACTGGCGTCAGTGTAAACGGTGAAGGGGAGCTCAAGATGTGGATGGCCAAGGATGGGAGGTGAGGTAAGGCAAGACTTTGTTCAAATGCTTGTTGACACTGTGGCGTCCACTGAAAACGATGTTCCTTCTTTTTCAGTGAGTTGAGGGGATTGGCTATTCTTGAAAAGTTTGGGACAAATCAATGGTACCACTCAGCCAATCCGAGGAACCTTTGAACCTCCTTCAGGTTTCTAGGAACAGGGTAGGCGTGAATGGCTTCTGTCTTACATGGGTCTGCTGAAATGCCTTGGATGCTTACAACATGTCCCAGAAAGGTGATTTCTTGCAGACAGAACTTGCTCTTCTTCAAATTAATAGTTAGACCAGCAGTCTCCAACCTGTGGAGGACAGTCTGAAGGTAATGGAAGTGCTGGGTGATTGAAGGTGAGTGAATGATTATATTGTCTATATAGACAAAGCATGTACGAGCCTGTGAGGTATTGTTTTATGTTTGTGCACTTATTAGGGGTTCAAGCACGTAGTGCTGAAACCCTATTGTAATTGTAGATATTTTTTTATTATTATTATTTTTCTCCGCTAAAACTGATCATGCAGACCAAACTGTAAGGCCTAGAAAGCTGAAACTTGGCCAGAAGATAGAGCGCCCCGAGGGGACGTTCTGACAAAGTCTCGCCCCAATCGGCCCATAGCTGGCGCTACAGTGCAAAAAATTAATTTTTTTAAGATTTTTCGTACGACGTACTGTTTTTCCGCAAAATGGCGTTATATCCAAAACCTACTCTTGCGAACTAGTCCTAGGTTTTTCGCCCAATTGGAACCAAACCAGCGCAGAAATATTATCTAGACATTGAGTATCAATAATTATCAGAAAAAAGTTGACATTTCGATTTTCGCACGAAAAAACGTTAGCCAAATGCTAATTGTGGCTATAACTCTTGAACGGAATGAGATATTTTCGCTAAACTCAGTACGCATCTATAAGAGCTCGATTTTAGGTCAAATAAAAAAAATTGCAGCGTTCGGCCGCTTGGTGGCGCTATAATAACGAAAAAACATAAAAATGGCTATAACTACAATACCGTTTGTCCGATTGACTTGAAAATTGGTATGCAGCATCTATGAAGACATTCGCGTATCTAAAAAACATGGCCGCCATCGGCCAATCAAGTTTGAGCACCCATTAGACAAGGTTAACAAAGGCCGATCGGAACGAAACTCACTGGGCATGTTCGACTCATGGGCCTAAAGGTCTGTAAGAATTTTTAAAGAAATCAGCCACTAGTTGGCGCTAACGAGTTTTATGGCTCTGTAATCACGTGGTGTTTCACATATCTACACAATATGCTTATCATTTGATAGACCTCCTCATGCTGAGCAACTTTGCCTCAAGAACCATTGCTGTCAATCAAATCGTTCATTAATTATTCACAATTATGTTAAAAACCTACTTTTGCGAACTAGTCCTAGGTTTTTTGCTCAATCTCGACCAAACCACTACAGTAATATTCTCTGGACTCTGTGATCAATAATTATCAAAAAAATGTAGAATTTTGTCATTTGGTTAGCTATAATGAGGTAATTTAGAAAAGGGGCGTGGCCACATGTACCCAAAAGCCTATAAAACCTAAATAAAAAACTCAAAACTTTAAGAAAATTGGTGAGAACATGTGACAGATGACTCTTAATAAGCATGCAAAGTTTTGTGAAGATCGGACCATAGGTGGCGCTATAACAGTAAAAAGGCTTCAAAAACACAAGCTGTGTATGGTAAATGGCTTCAAATCGCTAAATAAATGCACATATATTCATACAAACACTAGATCTTCATATAATTTGATAGATCTCCTAATGATGAACAACTTTGCCTCAAGAACCATTGCTGTCAATCAAATCGTTCATTAAATATTCACAAATATGTTAAAAACCTACTTTTGGGAACTAGTCTGTAGCGTCTGGACCAATCAGACATACATTAATTGTTACATTTAACAAATAGTCTTTAAACACAACAGGCCAGCTACATGCTGGAGCTCTGGAGACAAACCCCCCCAAAGCAACTAACACCCCAAAAGGGCTCAGTTGCCAGGACAACGATCTGATACCACAGGTTTTATTGCTTCAAGGAATGCACATCTGCCCATGCTACATTTGCCATAGGAAAGACACAATGCCTATAGACTCTTTCCTATTCATTCACAGACAAACCTTTCTTTGACCTTCCTATCACACATAGCCCAGGTCATTGTGTACAGTATTACTGCATTGTATTTTAATTTTGTCTGTTGTATTTGTATTCATCTTTCTACTGTTTTATGCATGTATTATGATAGATGACTAGTAGTATAACCCACCTATGTCATGCTTGGACTCTTTGAGTTCGTATTTTAATGATCTAAAAGATGGTGTAAATTAGATGTTGATACCTTTGCAACATGTTAGTGTTTTAAGAAACCTTAGTAGTTTTGCATCAACACCCAATCGAATTACATATGCAAATTACCATGCTCACAGACAAAGAGTCGTAAACTTTCTCTCCAAAGGTGAAAGTTACCATTGGTTCATGGACCTCCTGGAGGCACAGCCTCCAGAGAGTTTAAAGGCATCGACCCCTCTCTCTTCTCTCTCTCTTCACTTTCTCCTTCGTCTGCAACATCTTCTGATTGCTGCCCGTGTGGAGGAACCCACAGGAAGCCTGAGCCGGCACAGGGCGTGCCCGGCGGGCCCGACAGGCCCAACATACAGAGCTGTGGCTCTCGACCACAAAGAGCCAGACAGTTCCACCCAAACCTGGAATTCATCTTCATGACTTGCCTCAGCCAGTCAGTGGTTCTTGGAGAACCTAAGAAGATGAGCTAGAACTCTTCAGGACTTCCCTAAGCGTGCGCCAGGCCTTGCGGCCTTGTCTTTCCATTCCTCAAAGATCACAGGACTTCAGCTGGGTCCCTCTCAGCTCTTGGTTCTTCTTCACTTTTCACATGGGAAGAAACTCCCAGTCACCAACGAGTCAGGACATCTTTGGAATTCATCACTCTTCAGACCCGGAAGAACGTGATTGCAATTCCAAAACCACCACTGCTTCAAACCACCAAGACTTTCAGAGACTGCATTTGGACACTTGTTCAACGACCAAGGCAATGCAAGTATTGTACACTTAACTAAACATACAGAGGTTTAGTATAAGCTGTAGACAGCACTGATGGTTTCACAGCAGGTGGTTAACTGACTCTTTCATAGCTTCATTTCCTTGTCTCTCTCTAACTGCTTCTCACTGACCATTCCCCCATGTATGAGTGCTTTTATGTTTGTTGTTTAGATTAGTTATGTGTTAGTCCTTCGTTAATAAAACTCTTGTGCACAAATTACATGAGTGTTGATTCTGATTCTGCTTTGCAAATTAATGTCCCTTTACGATTCCGATTCGAGCTACATGCTCTAATGCAATGGTACTTTAAGAAAGTTATTTTCTGTGGCTAAGAAAATATCACTTCTGCTACAGTTACTACTGGCAGCTGATATAAGTAATTGTAATTAATCATAATTAATTGTAATTATTTATATACATTTCCCTTTGAGCTAAATTCGCTACAAGTCCTAGGTTTTTCACTCAATCTTGATCAAAGCAGTGCAGTAATATTCTCTGGACTCTCTAGATCAATAATTATCAAAAAACTGTTGAACCTTTGAATTTGGACAGCTTTAACATAGTCATTGAAAATGTTGTTATTTACCTAGTGTATCCAAAAGTCTGTAAATTCTAAATGACAACTCAAAACTTCATGAAATTATGCAAGGTCATACGTCATATGACTCCAAACAAGCTTGCAAAATTTTGTGCAGATCGGGCAAAAATTGGTGCTATAACAGTTATAAAGGTTAAAACCACTACATTTCAATGATGAAGTCCCTGTAATTGCCATTACAATCAGTACATGGCAGCAGAGGACCACTCATTGGCTCTTATCTGACACAATCCATTCAGTTCATGGAGCTCTCTTCTAACGAGCTGATGAACTTAATCAGGTGTGGCCAATAAGGTATGTCTTTCTTATGTAGTGCACTCCAGTAAGTTCATGGAGCTCTCATTTAACAAGCTGGTGATCAGAATCAGGTGTGGTGGTCAATAAGTAAGGCCATGAAACATTCTTTATTCTCCAACTAGCCCTAGCTTTTAAACTCAAAATGAAATAAATAAATAAATAAATCAGTGCAGTACAATCCTCTAGACTCTCCAGGTCGATAATTCTCAAAAATAAAAAGGCTACATATTTGCAATTGGACAGCAATGACAGGGTCATTTAAAAATGTGGTCTTCATATAGTGTACCCAAAAGTCTATAAATCTTAAAAGAAAACCCCAAACTGTGTAAACTGATACATGATGTAATTCTAAACAATCATACAACATTTTATGGAGATTGGGGAAAAAAAAATGGCACTATAATAATTATAAACATTAACAACTATTATGCCCATGGTCTCTGCAGTTATTAATTATAACCACTAGATGGCACTAGAAGACAACTAATGGGCTCATTAAAATCACTAATATAGTATTTTTCAGTTCTTTCTTTTTCAAGATTGGCATTTAGACATGATAAATTCATTATCATTGCATGTATGATCACATTTTAAAAGTTTACCACTGTATTCATACAGACATATCAGTTTTTTACAATTATGCCAATTATGTTTTGAGGTTATAAAACTGAAAATTACATTTAAACTCTTAAAAAGAGAAGACTTGCAATAAGAGTTTTGTTGTTTTGTTGATCATTTGTTTCAGAAATCTAAATGTGCAACAAAATGTGTCTGTCTCTAATCATCTTTACTGAGCATTAATGTAAGTTTAACCATCGTTCTCCATTGTGGATGTGGTTTGGTGTTAATCATACATTTTGGTTTGGACTACACACTAAAACCATAAAATCTTGAAGGCTTCATATGCTTGAACCCCGATAATTGTCGCTTGCGGCTATATTATGTATTTTGTATTGTATAATATTTATTATTCTCCTTAATTAGTTAATGAGGGGGGTTGTACCCGCCGTATTGGTGTTTTAGTCAGGTAGTCACGAAGGAAGGGTGTGGCCTATGGGGAAAGGGATACAGTTTTGAGACCGTGTTGGGAGCTGTGTCAACTTTTGTTTCCTTTTCAATGCTGTATTAAAGTTTTTCTAATAAGTAATGGAGTAAATGGAACACGCGTCGACTGTGATTCCCCAGCGTTTTGGAAGGTTATCACAAAGCATATTTTTCTTCTTAGCTCCCCCAGGACTGTTTCCATAAGTCTCTGGATAGAGACCTGCAGGTGTAATGAAAGCAGTCTTGGCTTTGCAACTGGGGGTCCATAAGCACCTGCCAATAGCCACTGTTAAGCTCAATAGTGGAAAAAATAGCTGCTCCAGAGAGTAACTCCAGGATTTCTGTGATGTTGGGGGGAGTGGGTAAGCATCAATTTCTGTCACAGAATTGACTTTTCTGTAGTCCACACAGAATCTAAGTTTTCTGTCCTTTTTGGGTACCAAGACTGGTGAGGCCCAACCGGAGTGGGATGGTTCAACAATTCCTTGTTTCAGCATTTCCTCATGCTGTTCCTTCATGGCAAGTTGCTTAAGAGGGGATAAGCGATATGGTTTTTGTTTAATGGGTATTTGGCAAGTGGTATAAATGTGGTGTTGAAGAACATCAGTATGTCCAGTCCGGAGAGTAAAAACCCGAGGGTTGCTTTCCAGGATGCTGAGCAACTGCTGTTTACCATTTGGAGGTAAATGAGCCTCATCCACTGCATTTTTTATTAACATTCATTCATCCATACTGTCAAGTTGTTGAATTAACAGTTGAGGGGATGGAGGTGGTATAGAACTCAAAAAGGACATATTCTGTGTTGTCTCCTGTTGCAGGTTTTCTTGTTGTGGACTCACAATTGGCACGCTGGCATTGCCTGGTTGAAAGGGGTATTCTTTTGCAGGTGAAAACTTTAAAGAATATTTTTGATCAGTGACATTAAGCTGCATTCCACTGAAGAAAATAAAGTCCAACCCCAAGACTACAGCATAGGCAAGGGCTTGTGATGATAGAACAGCAGCAGGTATAGTGAAAGCTTGGTCGTGGAGTCGTATGGTGGTATTCATCCATCCTAATGGAATTTCTGCTTCTCCATTTGCCAGATAGAGAGGACCATGGGACCATATATGGAGTTGATCTGGTGATGTAAGCTGTTTCATGAGACCTTTATGAATAAGTGTGTAGCTTGCGCTGGTGTCCACGATGGCTTTTCCAGTCCAGGTAGCAATACTGATGGGAACGACCAACTGCTGAGGTATTGTCATTGGTGCATTGGAGCTTGTGGAGATTGAGGCTTTCTGGATGGTAGATAGAGGCTTCTGCATTCTTGTGGCAGTAACAGAGTTGTTAGAAGGCTGGCCCTTTGTCTGAGAAGAGGAGTAAGGATGCTTACTGCTGGTGAACTGGTGTCCAGATGACTGAGGGGACTGTGGGGGACCATGGTGTGGACACTTGCCTGGCGGATGCTGTCCACTGCATCTCCAACACTGAACTGAGATTTTCTCAGCAGGTCGGTTTGATGAGGGTCTTTGTGATGTGGTTGGATGCTTAGGGCCCATTCGACCTTCATATTGAAGCTGTTGTTCATAATCTTTTTTTCCAGTTGGTGTCCTACAGGGCTCTGTAGGAGAATGCAAAGTCTCTTATAGATTCTTTCTCACCCTGGATTTTTGTTCTAACCCGTTCAGCCAATTCATCCTCATAATCTTCAGACAAGAATGCAGAAAGGAATGCAGCCTTGAACTCACTCCACGTGGACATGCTGGAACGTCTGACCTCCGACCAGTCACGAGCGGTTCCATGTAGAACAGTATGGAAGGTGGCCAGGATATCCGCATCAGTGAGGGGATGAAGAGCTAAGAAAACCTGAAATTTGGTTAGGTACAGTAGAGCTCTGCATCGTCTGATGGCCTTCCAAAGGTGGGAAAAGTTAACTTGATATGGTCATTTTTACTACAGATGACAGAAGAGGGGTTACAGAAGTTGAAGGCTCAAATGGCAGAGTTGAAGTAATGGTGGTGCTGGGAACTGGTGATGGCAATTTTTGTTGCTCCTCCATTTGTTTTTTGAGACCTTGAAATCCTTTCTCCATCTCATTCCTTAACTCCTTTACACATGTAGAAAACTTGTCGATTTGGGTGACACATTGCTGGAGCTCTGAAGTAGTGTGATCATGGTTTGTTTGAAATATGTCTTGAACAGCTTTAATATCCTGCTGAGCTTCTGACTGGAGTTGATCCACCATGAAGCACATTTCAGACACTAAGGTAGAATTCACCTTTTGAAGTTCATCTTTAATCATTTTCTTCGTAGCTTTAGTCAACTTGTCTGTTTCAGATTCCTCCTTTTGTTTGGTGGTGGTCAGCAGAGTGAAGACTTGACTCTTGTTATCCTCCACAGGGAGGTCAGCGAGTTGACTTTTGTGATGGGAAGAAGTGACTTTCATTTCTTGGGTAAGATCATTCACTGTTTTTTCTTGTCTTTTCATGAAGTCAAATAGAATATCCCAGTTTCCCAAAGTGAAAGTAAAAACAAACAAACAAACAAACTAAATGATATTGTGCCGCAGTGTTTTTTTTGCACCACAAACTGTTGCTTTTTATTAGACAATTATTCCATGCAGATCTTATCTTACAGCTTCAGATGTCCATGCATGATCTTGTGATGTTAATTTACTCTTTAGGCCATCGAAGATGTAGGTGACTGTATTTCTTCAATAAAGAATTTATTATTATTATTATTATTATTATTTATTTATTTTATTATTATTATTATTTTTTTATTTTTTTTTTGCTGAAACCATTGTCCTTTTGTCCTTGGTGATTCATACAATGCATGTTTGTGGCTGACAGTTTTGAGAAAAAGAAAAAAAAAAAAAAAACATACAGACAAGACCAAATGAATACCCGTGGCTTCTAATGATACATTGTGGTCTTATGAAGTGAAACGATCGGTCAGTGCAAGAAAATGAACATTATTTACAACATTACCGCCTTTAATCCACAGCCTGGGCAAACGGTTCCCAGTGTGTTCACAACTGTCTGGAGCATGAACTTCTTCTGTCGTATAATAATGTATGCACAGGCGTACTCACATGTAAGATGGAGAATGGTGAGTGCAGACCTTCACCAGCAGAATTAATGTCTACATATCCCAACATAAAAGTAACAATGGCTGATGACTTTGATGTGAGAGAGGATTATGAGGAATGTTATGCACAGCCCTACTTGTTTGAACCAGAATACTCTGGCCAAGAGATGTAGCACAACCACAAGCCTCAGTGAGACTGTGGGCTCTTGAGATGTGGTAGTGTTCATGTTCTAAGTGTCACAATCTGGTTTAGATGTTGGAATTGTGTGAAAAGTCAATCTTTCCAAATGGGAACAAGTTGTACCATGCATCTGAGCAAGTTGTTCACAGCCTTTGGAAGACAATTAGCCCCACAGCATAATGATCCATCACCGTACTTCACAGTGAGGAGGTGATACTTTTCTACATGGCTGTCTTTCTCTCAAACTCATCTCTGAGTTTATTTCTAAAAAGCTTTATTTTGGTCTCAAGTTCCAGTAACATTTGGTACACGTATCTGTATCATCTGTCATGAAGCAAATGTGAGTTTGTTGCGTTATGACACCTATGGCCTTTTTTTGCGGCAACCTTTTTAAATAAGATGTGGTTATATACTAGGTGAAGTCTGATCAAAGATTTAGAGACTTTATGACCACAAGACCCAGCAAGCTTTCAGAATTCTACACCTGTGATCTTCACAGACTGTTTGGCCAGATGTGTGGGGCCAACGTGGAGCCAATATAGATACATCTTCCTCTTCCAGGTAAGTTGTTAAGATCTCCAGTGTTAAACTTTTTAAATGAGTATTTCAATTATCTATTTTCTTACAGCTGTTTCCTAATTTGTCCAGCTCAACAACAAAATTATTACTGTATCCTTGTAGTTATAGAAGACTATAGGAATTTCACCTTATATTCACAGTAGACTCCAGTCATGGCTTCCTCATCACTAAGGAGAATTTATAAAATTGATCATGAACACATTTTGAAGGAAAAAATAAAAAAAATAAATAAAAATAAAATAAAATAATAATAATAATAATAATAATACTATATATTTGTTTGCTTGTTTGTTTCTATTAAGTATAGATTTTGCGTTGGAAATTGCATACTGTCACATGACTTACCAATGTCAGTTGAGTCACTTCACTGCCATTCATAAATTCTCTCCCATGGCTGCCGGGTGGAAGTAGTAGGTCATTTAGGTACTTCTCGCCCACTGTTTTTTGAATAAATTGAATTCTGACATACTACTCTTTTGGCATAATGTTTTTGCCTAGTATATGGAGGAAAGTATTTGATTTTGCACAGGGTAAGAGTAAGAGAAAGACTAACAGTCTTGTTAATATTTACCAAGGGTGTCAACATTTGTACAGCCCACTGTATACAGTCATGGCCAAAAATATTGGCATCCTTGCAATTCTGTCAGAAAATGCAACAATTCTCTCAGAAAATTGTTTCAATTGCAAATGTTTTGACATTCACATGCTTATTGTTTATGTTTGAACTGCAACTACACAAAATAATAATAATAATAATAATAAAAACAGAGAAGAAAAGTCGAACTTGATCAAATTTCACAGAGAATTTAAAAATGGACTGGACAAAATTATTGGCATCTTGTCATTGTAAGAAATTGTAAGAAATAACTGCTTTTCAAGCATGAGCATGTGATGCTCCTGTAATTTGTACTTAGATACAACCTGTGGCAAGTAACAGGTGTGGACAATATAGTAATCACACTTGCAAACAATTAAAATGGAAAAAAGTTGACTCAAACTTTGTGTTGTGTCAGGAGAAGTTTTACACTCCAGAGATCTTAATGTTCCTGTGTCCACTGTGCGCAATATCATCAAGAGGTTTACAGCCCATGGCACTTTAGCTAACCTCCTTGGATGGGGACGGAAGAGCAAAATTAATGAAAAAATACAACGAAGGATTGTTCAAATGGTGGATAAAGAACCCCGATTATCTTTCAAACTAATTCAAGCTGATCTGCAGACACAGGGTACAACAGTGTCAGCTCGCACTATCCGTTGCCATCTGAATGAAAAAGGACGCTATTGTAGGACACCCAGAAGGACACCACTGCTGACACAAAGGCATAAAAAAGCAAGATTGGAGTTTGCCAAAACTTGCATGACAAAACCAGATGAGACAAAAGTACAGCTTTTTGGTAAAGGACATCATGGAACTGTTTACAGAAAAAAATAAATGAAGCCTTAAAATAACACAGTCCCTACAGTCAAGCATGGTGGAGGTTCAAAGATGTTTTGGGGTTGCTTTGCTGCTTCTGGCACTGGATGCCTTGACTGTGTGAATGGTATCATGAATCTGATGATTACCAAAGAATTTTGGGTGCAACGTAGTGGCCAGTGTCAGAAAGCTGCGTCTGCACCAGAGGTCAAGGGTCTTCCAGTAGAACAATGACCTGAATGTTCTGAAAAGGCCAGCAATGAGTCCAGATATGAGTCCAGATCTAAATCCCATAGAACACCTGTGGAGAGGTCTCAAAACAGCAGTTGGGAGAAGGCATCCTTCAAATCTGAAAGACCTGGAGCAATTTGCAAAAGAAGAGTGGTCCAAAATTCCAGTAGAGAGGTGCAAGAAACTCATTCATGGTTACAGGAAGCGATTGATTTCAGTTATTTTTTCCAAAAGGGGTGCCAATAATTTTGTCCAGTGCATTTTTTGGGTTCTGTGTGAAATCAGATTTGACTTTTCTTCTCTGTTTTTTTTTGTGTATTGTTCCAATGTTCAAAAATAAAAAATAAAAATAGGGTTGTATTTTCTGACAGAATTGCAAGGGTGCCGATATGTTTGGCCATGACTGTATATAACTCAATATACATATATTTAAATGCATATAAATATTCAACATAACTGGATCAAGTTCACTTCACTTATCACCGTCCATCCATTCATCCATTTTCCAAGCCGCTTATCACAGGAGCTGGAGCTTTTCCCATCATCTCTGGCCACAGGCAGGGACACACCCTGGACAGATGGCCAGTCCATCATGGGGCAAACACAGACACACATTCATAATCGTACTCATTCCTACAGACAATTTGGAGCAACCAGAGGAATCCCTCGCCAACATGAGGAAAACATGCAAACTCCACACAGAAAGCTCTCCTGGCTCAACTGGGAGCTGCCCGCTACCCTATAAGCTACCATGCTGCCCCATAACTTTGTATAGTTTAAATATTTTAATTATGGCACTTTAAAAGTGTGTTATTAAGTGTATTATATGAAAATAACCTGCAACAGCACAAATCGTTGCAAACAGCACCTACAATAAGTCCAACACAGTGGGCACAGGGTATTTCTAATGTGTTTTTTTTTGTTTAATGCGAGCTGTGTGTGTAAGACAGAGTGCGTTAATCTTGCACACTGCATATGTTGAGGCTTTCTTGAAAAATCCAAGATGACAGTATCAAATTACGCAAGACCTGAAAAAGAAAGAAGGGAAAAAACAGACAGAGCACATGATGTCCATCAGTACCGTTGCTAAGCAGCAGTCAGTCAACCATGGCTGGGCTGACAAGTCTAACTCTTCCTGCATATTATGATGGTACTAAAACAGAGGATGTATGTCTCAGTATAAAATCTAGTCATAGATCATTTCTATGAGTAAGCTGTTACTTAGAGGACAAGGCAAATGATAAAAGTCATACTGAGGAAGTGTGAATCAATACATGCTTATTACATATACAGCCATTCAAAAACTGTTGCTTACTCTACATTGTAAAAAATACTTTGTTAAATAACTTAAGTGTGCTTCATGTGGTAACATCTTGTACTTATTTGTCTTGATTGTATTGGGTTACACCAACAAAAGTAATTTAAGTCTCAGATCAGGTAGTAATAGGACCAATAGGAAACACAAAAGGATACATTGAAGACAGCTCTTTTCCACGCAATTACATTCAATAAAGACAAATTACAAGCTTGAAAAAGGATGCACAGGCACCATAAAAGAAAAAAAAAAAAAAGCTCTATATTCCAAGTTTTCCAAAGCCATTTGATGAGACGTGTGGCGAAACAGACCATTATTCTTTGGTTGTATCCTTTCAGTTAATTATTTGATATGGTTTACAAAACATGGACCTAACGATTTATTTACAAAGCTTAAGCGCATGTAAAAGAAGAACCAGCAGATTCCTCAGAATGACCTTTTTGGTGTTTTGCATTAAAGAATAAAAGTCATATAAGTTTGAACGAAAAATATCAAGTGTTTAGGGTAAAAATATTTACTGATCACCTCTTAATGACCTTTTTATTTAAAAGCTTGGTAACGCTTTATTTTACGGTTTCTTAACTAGTTGCTTATTAGCATGCATAGTACTAGAATATTAGCCATTTGTTAGTACTAATTAAGCACATTAATGCCTTATTCTACATGACCTTATTCTTCATCCCTAATCCTACACAATACCTAAACTTAACAACTACATGAATAACTATTAATAAGCAGCAAATTAGGAATTTATTGAGGGAAAAATCATAGTTACTAGTAAATAAGTGTTGCCTATTCTAAAGTGTTACCAAAAGCATTATTCAAATAGTGCTTTTTAAATTTAAGTAGTGCTGATGTATGTATTAACATTTTAAAGTACAATTATACATACAGTTTATGCCAAAAGTCAAAATACTACAGCATTTTAAAAAAAGGCTTCAGCAGTATGTCGCACCAAATATGTATTGCATGTACAGCACTGCACTTGCCGTGCATATTCTTGACTAATTTAGTTTATCAACCTATGATTTGTGCAAATAGCAATTTATTGCTTGATAAACCAGAGAAATTCAATTTCATTACTGCATAGTTGACATTAGTGACAGTTTTCTAATAAGGCAAATTTTAAAGGCAGTAATGATTTAAATATTTGAAACTATAATGCAGCATGACACAGCACCTACTACACAACACCGCAACTGCAGAGACTTCTGCCCACTCAAGCTAGACATCTAGGCATCTCTGAATTTGCAGCTGTAAGGTTGGATTTGATTATACACGGATATAAATTTAGTTTGCAAAATGTTGTGACTGTAACAGTAAGTTGATTTACCATATTGAATAGGATTCATTTAGCTGTGGTGTTCACTAGTTAGTAAGGCAAATCCAGTATGATTCAGCCACTCCTGACACCAGTGGAATGCTGTATGTGTTGATTTTCATGATGCTGTTGACTTTCGTGTGCTAATTTATTAATTATAATTTTGTACATTGCCAGATCCCTGCAGTGATGGCATCTCTGTGGTAGGGATAATTCAAATACAGTCATTGAGCAATACAAATGACACTAAAATATTTTCCCAGCAGCTTACATCATCTTCACAGTGTCAATCCTTCTCTTTTTTTGTGCTATCACTGATGATCTATCACATGCGAATTGGTACTTCCATCGATAAAGAGACTCATGCATTTTTCAGCATTCAAATACCTTCAAGCTGCAGGGATGGATGTGGCTCGCCTATCAGCTCCACAACAACAAAGACGCAATTCATAAATATTAGAAGAAGACTGAGCCAAGAGTTTCTTTTCTTCCCTCCCACTGCCTCTCGTTCCAGCTGAATCCACCTTGTTAGCGTGCTGTTCCTACAGAGCTTCACCCACAATGAGATGACATAGAATTTACTCTTGAAATTTACTCTTGAGAGTCTTGTTAATCTATTGTTCTGTCTGCAATGGTGATGTGAAGAAAAAAACTACAGGAAAAAGCAAAAGGAAGGGGTTATTTGTATGCGAATATGCTTGTCATGTGTTTAAAAACTCAAAGACAAATAAACACATCTATGGTACGATGATCTCCTTAGAGTAAGCAGACAGACAGAGTTGAGAGCTGAGAAAGAGACAGGTTGCAGGAACTGCATATATTACACAAAGTGTTTTTAATGGGTGGTTTGCAACTGAATAATGGGTAAAGACCTTTTCTGATGGTTTTGTGGACAACAAGGGGAAACCAACTATACTAAATCCAAATAATTAAATGCTACACTATAAAAATGTTTTTGAAGTTTTAAATAAAATTATTATTACAGAATTTTTTCAAAAAAAAAAAAAAATCTAAGAAAATACTATTCCAGTCTTTCCAATTTATTTATTTATTTCTACTTAAAAATTTCATGTCAATTCAGTTACCCTTTTAAATGGGAACTCACACTTTGTCTGCTAACATTATGGGATACTCACTCAACCATGCTGAGGGGAAAAGCTGCCACACCAGCTAAGCACTGCTACAGTGGGCATAACATAAGACTCAATGGACTTACCTTCTGCCGTCAAAAAAGTCCCCTACTCAGATGCACCTTAGTTCCAAAACTGTGAGTGACACTATTTCCTACAGCCACTACCTAAGCTTCGAACTCTATACAAAAAAAGTATTGGGTTTATCTCAAACTTCCTCCCTTCCTTGCGGGTGAGGCAGCAGTGTCTGCCCTGCGTACAGACCTTATAAACATATGTTCTGTATAAACATACAGAAGGTATGTTTATGCCAGCCTTTTACATTGGACAGCACCTAGTGTATTGCCTGGGAATATTGGCCCAGTTAAAGCATTTTAGTTCCTTTAGTTGGTCACTATGTCTAGGGGTGTGTTAAAATCACATTAGCTGCCACCGCTGAGGAAGCAGCACTGGATCACTTGGTACTGTATTGGCCCGAATATAAGACAATGTTTTTTCTTGGAAATACACCCACAACAGGTGGCACCAAATATGCGTAAAATGAGTGTGGCAAGAAATATGTAATGTATTGTGTGTCTGAGGGTTGTCCCCCTTAAAAATGTCATTACAAGCGACTCTGTGTATTGTAAATAATATAATGGAAATATACACTGACCAAAATTATAAACGCAACACTTTTGTTTTTGCCCCCATTTTTCATGAGCTGAACTCAAAGATTTACGACTTTTTCTATGTACACAAAAGGCCTATTTCTCTCAAATATTGTTCACAAATCTGTCTAAATCGGTGTTAGTGAGCACTTCTTCTTTGCCGAGATAATCCATCCACCTCACAGGTGTGGCATTGTAACGGGACCCCAGGGAAGCGTGTAAGATCCAGACATGGCAGGCAGAGGGTTCGTGATAGGCCTCCTTGGCCGTGACATGACAGGCAGAGAGTTCGTGATAGGCCTCCTTGGCTGTGACATGACAGGCATAGAGTTCATGATAGGACGCCGCCCCCATAGGAAGTTCTGCAGCCGGAGCCGCCACCTCCGGGGGCATTGGCGCAGATTCATGGTCAGACGTGGCAGTGAGTTCAGGGGTGGACGCCACCTCCTTAGGAGGTTCTACAGAGCATGCTGACACCTCAGGAGATATGGGCGCAAACTCTTGGACAGGAGAGGCCTCTGGCACAGACTCGTGGACAGAAAAGGCTTTTGGAGCAGACTCGTGGACAGACGAGGCCTCTGGAGCGCAGTGTGTGGCCCACACGCTCAAAATGGCAACAGCCATTACAGGCAGCTTGAGGGTGTGGACACTGTTGACATCTGGTTTGGGAGCGTGGGCTCTGCGTGGCTTTGGCAATGAGAGGAGACTTGGCGAGGCTTTGAAAGGACGGCTGAGACCTGACGAAGCTCCAGGATGTCAGCTGATACGTGACAAGGCTCTGGGGGGTCAGCTGAGACGTGACGAGGCTCTATGAGGTCAGCTGAGACGCGACGAGGCTCTAGACAATCAGCTGAGACGTGATGAGGCTCTTGGAGGTCAGAAGGGACCTGGCGAGGTTCTGGCATGGCAGCCGTGGCTTGGCGAGGCTCCATACTAGCAGCCATGTCGTGAAGAGGCTCTGTTAGAAGTGCAGCTGAGTCTTGACTTGACTCAGGGAGGTCTGCTGTGGCTTGACTTGACTCAGGGATGTCTGCCGTGGCTTGACTTGACTCAGGGAGGCCTGCCCGCTTGACTTGACTTGACTCGTGAAGAACAGCTGTGACTTGACTTGGCTCAGGAAGATCAGCTGTGGCTTGACTTGGTTCATGAAGGTCAGCTGTGACTTGACTTGGCTCATAAAGGTCAGCTGTGGCTTGGCTTGACTTAGGAACCACAGCAGACTTGAAGATTGCTGTCACTCATGAAGATCAAAGCAGCAGTAACTTGACTTGGCTCATGAAGATTCTGCTGTAACTTGGCTTGGTTCATGGAAATCAGCTGTGGTTTGGCATAACATAGACAACCCAGCTGTAACTTGACTTGACTCAGGAACAGCGTAATTTGACTCAGGAACAACAGCTGTGACTTGGCTTGACTCATGGGGAACAGCTGTGACTTGGCGACTCATGGAGAACACCAGCTGTGTCTTGGCGGCTCGTGGAGAACAACAGCTGTGTCTTGGCTTGATTCATGGAGAACAGCTGTGACTTGGCTTGATTCAAGACCTACAGCTGTAACTTGACTTGATTCCGAAGTAACAACTGTAACTTGACATGGCTCAGGAAACACAGCTGTCACTTGATTTGGCACTGAACGTGCAGCCCTGACTTGACTTGACACCGAAGGATCAACCATCACTTGATTTGCTTTGGGTGCAGCAGACATGTCGTGGTGAGATCTGGATGAGACAATTTTGGACGGGTGAGGCTCGGGCGTGGCAGCCATCTTGGCCGGGGACTCAGATGGGGCGGCCATCTTGTGAACAGACTTGGGGATGGCAGCCATCTTGTGAACAGGCTCTGGGATGGCGGCCATCTTGTGGACTGGCTTGGAGATGGTGGCAGGCATGGCGTGAGCAGGCCCTGGAGCAGAAGACGTGACGTGAGTAGGCCTTGGAGCAGAAGACGTGACGTGAGTAAACTGTGACTTGGTGATGTGACGTGAGCAGACTTTGGCTTGGTGGATGTGACTTGAGCAGACTTTGGCTTGGCAGGCATGACGTGAACAGGCTTTGGCTTGGTGGACGTGACTTGTGCAGGCTTTGGCTTGGCAGGCATGGCATGATAGGGCTCTGACATGACTTGAATAATTCCAGACATGATGGAAAAATTCACAGGTTTGGCTAATACTGGGGGATAGCGGGGTTCCTCATCAGCTACCCCCACAGTAAATGGTGATCCAGCCAACCGGAGGGCAAAGTCAATGTACTGTTACAAAGACCAGTGAATTTTCCCTCCAGGTAGGCCAGAACGAATCAGATCGTTTAATCCGTTGCAAAAAAATGTCCTTAAGCGCCACGTCATTAAAATTTACCAAGTGACAAAGCTCACAAAAGTCCATGACATATTCTTCAATAGACCGGTTACCTTGGCAGAGGTGGAAGAGGCTTGATGCTGGATCCATGGTAGGTTTGTGTACAAAAGCCACTGGATCTTTGGTAGGCGAAGTATTCTGTAACGGGACCCCAGGGAAGCGTGTAAGATCCATATGCGAGCCTTTATTTCATAACACAGCGTAGTCAAGACAGGCAGGGTCGATCTCCAAACAAACAGTAACAACCAGGGCACGACAAAAGCAAAGTCCAAATAAACAGGCAGAAGGTCAAAATCCAAGTGAGCAGTCCAAAAGTAACAAATAAACAAGGCTATGAAACTAGGCAAAAACTATGGCAATGAACGAGACAAAACTGTGGCGAAAAACAAGACAAAAACTATGACAATGAAACAAAACCATGGAAAATAACAAAACAGGGCAAGGAAATCAGGAAACTGCTTGGTAGAGTCCGCACAGGCAAAACAATACTTCGCAGAGTCTGTTTGGTTTAGGCCTCCTTATATGGCCACCAAACAGGAAGTAACCAATGAAGCAGCATTAGGGAGTGGAAACAGGCAGTCCATGGGTGAGGGCTCCCTCTGCTGGCGTGGCGTTACAGGCATATTAAGATGATTGATTAAGATATTAAGATGATTATTCCACAGGCGTGCCTTAGGCTGGCCACAATAAAAGGCCACTCTAAAATGTGCAGTTTTATCAGACAGCACAATGCCACAAGTTTTGAGGGAGTGTGCAATTAGCATGCTGACTGCAGGAATGTCCACCAGAGCTGAAAAATGGGGGCAAATCTACTGGCAGCTGTGGTTGCCAGCATCTTACTGTAAAAATACAGTGTGCTACTGTTTTTGAAATTAACAGCAAAATGCCGTTTTGTCATCTACAGTATACTGTATCTGTTAAAATACATACTACTCATAACTCCATGATCTCAATTTTCAATGCATATTATACCCTGCATTTTCTATTTGACTATTACAAAAAGAACAAAGTCCAGTTATGTTTTGTTATTTTATTCTGCTATAACACTAGATAAACTTTTACAATATTCCCTAAAACAGGCATGCATACAAACATACAAACATGCATAAGTCTTTATTTATTCATAAAATACAAATGTACTTTCAAATTAGGCTTCAGTGAACACCAGCTAATGTTTTTTTTTTTTAAACAAATGGTTTATAAAAGATATCAGATGAAATGACTAGTGTCTTTAATTAATCGTACCTTTATGTTCTTTTGGAGCTCAAATGTTTGGTTCCCATTTGTCTTCCATTGTATGGGCAAACATTTCTCTATAACAATATCTTAATTTGTCCTCTAAGAGAAAGTCCTACTGGTTTGAGACAGCATAAGGTTGAGTTAAGGATGAGATACTTCTGGACTGATGTTCTTCTTCATCATCTTGGGTCTTCTTCTGCAGTTTTTCCAGTTATTTTAGACACCTCTTTTCTCCAGGCAGCTTTGATCCTCTTTTCTGGATTTATTCCAATAAAGTATCTGAAAAATTAGAGGAGAAAAGTTTCAGAACATATTCTTGTGTATAATTTGATTTGGTCAAATTGAACTTTCTAACTAAAAACTAGCCGATAATTAAATAAGTCCACTTCCAGAACAACAATTCACAAATAATTTACTCACCCCCTTGTCATCCAAGATGTTCATGTCTTTCTGTCTTCAGTTGTAAAGAAATTATGTTTTTTAAGGAAAGCATTTCAGGATTTTTCTCCATATAATGGACTTGACTGGTGCCCCGATTTTGAACTTCCAAAATGTAGTTTAAATGCAGCTTTAAAGGGCTCTAAACGATCCCAGCTGAGGAAGAATCTAGCGAAAAGATTGGTCTTTTTTTTTTTTTGAAAAATAAAAATTTGTATACTTTTTAAACACAAAAGTTCATGTAGCATAGGCTCTGAGATGCACGTTCACGACACTACGTACTATTGAATCACGTTGAAAGGTCACGCTTAACTACAGACCCAGTGTTTACAAAGCGAACGCACGAAGACTAAGAAAGTACAAGTAAGTCAAACGCTGTTTACAAACAAAAAGGTACAACGATGTCGGATGATTCTGAAGTTATAAGAGAAAAATAAGATGGAGTTTTTCTCCATACACTTTTTTTTTTTGTGAGCCAGAGTACACAGACGATGAACTTGATGACGTGATTCATAGTAGTGATGGGAAGTTCGGACTCATTTTACCGACTCGGACCTTTGAGTCTCGTTCAGCAAAATGAACAAATCTTTTTTTGAGTCATTTCATTCATTTTGTTAATTTTAGCAAAATATAATTAAAATGTTACGTGTCACTTCCCTAACACATCTACTGCTTACACAAACGTTGATCACACTACAAACAAGACAAAACTATAATGCTATAAGAAACAGAAAAGATTCATTCATTGTTTAGCTGGGTCTTTAGTCTATGATTAGCTCACCTCACCTCTTATCTGACAAGTTTTCAGGTTTGAGTCGTTCGTTCATCACGTGACAGCCCCATAAGATGAACGAACGACTTGAAAAACCCGAAGACTCGAAACAGGTGAGCTAATTCCAGTGCAGAACCTAATAGGATGTTGCGCATGCGCAACTGAATGAATCACTCCCTGAGATGACTCATTCTTCCCGAGTCACATTAAAGATTTGTTTAAAATGAACAAATCGTTCAAGAACGACCCATCACTAATTCATAGCATCGTGAACGCGCATCCCAGAGCCTTTCCCTGCTGAAAAAAACAGCTTAAACCAGCTTGACCAGCTTAAGCTGGTTTAAGATGGTTTTTTCAGCAGGGATTAAAGGGTTTCCCAGGCTGGTCATAGCTGGTTTTTCAAGCTGGTTTTAGAGGGGTTTTGGCCACTTTTTTTTGGTTTTAGCTGGTCAGCCTGGCTGGTCTTAGCTGGTCAGGCTGGTCTTTGCTGGTTTTAGCTGGTCAGGCTGGTCTTAGCTGGTTTAAGCTGGTCAGGCTGGTCTTAGCTGGTTTTAGCTGGTCAGCCAGGCTGGTCTTAGCTGGTTTTAGCTGGTCAGGCTGGTCTTAGCTGGTTTAAGATGGTCAGGCTGGTCTTAGCTGGTCAAAATGTTTGTTTGATGATTGATTGATTACATAGTGTCTGCCCCAATTTTCCTGACAAATAATGCAACGAATAAGTAATATGTTTACTTTTAATAATCTGCAGGACCACAAGGAACCATTAAAACAATTTTTATTTGATCTTACAGCCCCTTTAATAACAAATATTTACAAAATATTTACAAAATAATTGGAATGATTACAATTCTAAAACTATATTAAGAAATAATGGTGAAGATGAACAATAACAGAAATCTAAACATATTATGCATTTTCATTTTTCTTTTCTTTTTATTATATCTTGTATTTTTTTGGGATATGTAATGCCCCACTTGTTTCTCCCTCTTCTCTCTCTCTCTTCTTTCAGGCTCCTTTTTTTCTGTCACTGAAACAGACTCAAAAAAGAAATAATGTAGATTATTAATTTTCAACAAGTAAAACTACTTAAAAAAAACAAAACTATTGTTACGAATCTGGTCGGTGACCTGCGGTCCGCTCACCACCAGATGTCGCTCTCACCTTGTCATAACACTCAGACTGTTGCACCACACCCCGGACTACATTCCCCGTCATTCAGCGCGCTGATTGGTTCAGCACCTGTGACCAATCAGCAGCGCTATAAAAGCCCCGGTCTTTTCCCTTGCAATCCACAGAGTATTGTGTTGAGTATTGTTTTCCTAGTTCCCTGTGCTTAGTTCCCTCGCCTGGCCATCTCGTCTCGACTGTCTCGCCGCCTGCCTACTGGACTCTAGCTCGTTGCTTGGATTATTCTCTTGTCTCGTCTCTTTACGGGTAATGTTCGCCGCTGATTGACCCACGCCTGCCTTTCGGACTGTTCTTGTGTTTTCCCCCTTACATGCCTGTTTGCTACTGTTTTGACCCTGCCTGTTCGACCATGTTTTTGTCTCGTCCTATTAATAAAAGCTCGCAGATGGATCTGCTCGCCTCTCGTCTCTCACCTAACGTTACACCTGTAGTGTTATGTCTTTGTTGCACATTTTCCTTTTTTTCCAGACATAGCCTGCAATCATTTAGAAACATGCCCCTGATAGTTGTTCCTTTTATTGCTAAAATAAAAATAAAATTGATATATCCAAATGGAAATGTGTGTGTATATATATATATATATATATATATACACTTCCATTTGGATATTTCTGTAGGTGTTTAATTAATGTAGCTATTTTATTGATAAATGAGTATACATGGATGAATATGAATAGGAATATCTTAGCATGAACAATTTTTAGCTGTTTTTAGCTAAATTGACTATGGTTATGGGGCTGCCTCCTGAGTTCTGATCATCAATTAACCATTAGTCTAATCAAAATTTCATTAGATGCTTAATCATAGAAAAAAAATCCACAGGAAGTGGTGAAGTCCATGATGTAATTCTGGCCCTAGGTCTCTATGAACTTGAGGGTGTCAAAAAACAGAAACTCCATGCTTGCTTCACAGACGTGAAAAATGTATCTATAGAAAGCGAAATGTCTACTTTTAAATAAGACAGTTAAAATGGAAAACAAATATTTTCAGATTGTGTAATCCGTTCAATCAAATGTGCACATCCACTGTAGAGATGACAAGTGTTACCGACTTTATCATTGCAGCCGAAAATACAGAAAACACATATTAATGAATTATTATAATGTTAAAGCAGTCTTCTTCGCTGTTTTCTTTACCTGACACATTCATAATCATTACTTCTGCCAGTGTTCTGTGGCAAGCTTTGTGTGCGCTTGAGTGCTGATGGGCTATAGGCAATTAAAGGTTCATTATTATAAATTATATAGTTTATTAATATGCAATTAGTCAACTAATCTCTTAAAAATAAATGACTAGTAGTTGACCAGAAAAGTTTAGTCATGGGCAGGCCAAATGATTACATATAGTGCATGCATGAATGAATAGAAAAATTAGATTACCTCATCATGTGACACTGGAGTAATGAAAAGACTAGAGTAATGATGCTGAAAATTCAGAAATAAATTACATTTTAAAGTATATTAAAATAGACAAAAAAAAAAAAAAAAAAAATTAAATTGCAATAATATTTCACAACATTACTTTTTTTTATTTTTCAATTAATTTTCTGTATTTTTGATCAATTAAATGCAGCTTTGATTAACAGAAGAGACTTATTTAATGAAAAACATAAAAAATCGTACTAATCCCAAACTATTGAACGGCAATGTAGATAATAAAAGAATATAATAAAACGAAAAAGGAGATCTTGGTATGTGTGTATGTCTTACATTTCAGAAATTCCACTGAAAATCCTTCACTTTGCAAAGAAGAGTGGCAACTTGAGTTCACATGTAATTCACATTAGTTTTAGCTTTTGAGATATCTGAATCGTTCTCCCTTAAAAATTGTCTCTCTTCTGGAGTTGAGAAAGATCTTCTAACATATCTACATGTAAAATTCAGGTATTCAAATTCTTAGAATGCAACCATTACCTTTGAATGAACTCCAAATCACCGTCTGTCTTCTCCTGGTTGTTACGAATCTGGTCGGTGTTCTAAATACTCCGTCATTACAGGATCCAGCAGCTTCACCCCCGGACATTCAGCAGATATGGACACAGACAGAATTCTATTCAGGATTAAACAAGGACCACGCACACTTGAACAATACACCCGTGAGTTTCTGGCCATTGCTAACCACTCTACCCTCCCGGACTGTATCATTATTGAAATTTTTTGCGATGTCATAAATCAGCCGTTAAGGGCGAGGCTGAGACGCGAGGGTCCGCGCTCTTCGCTAGCTACCTTCATGGACTTTGCCCTATTGTGTGCTGGCTTGCCGTTTACTGTGGGGGTTGCGGAGGAGGAACGCGACAACGCGGTAATGGCGGTCGCGCATCCCGCTCGGCAAATGGCAGCCGCGCCAGAGCGCGTTCATGCAATGGCGGCGACAGCGGTGCCCGTTCGCAAAATGGCGGCCGCGCCAGTGCGTGCTCACAAAATGGTGGCGACGGCGGAGCCCGTTTACAAAATGGCGGCGATAACGGAGCTCCGTCACGTCACAGCTGCTACCCCAGAGCCAAACAAAGCTAAAGCAGCGTTTCCAGAGTCAAGTCAAGTTACAGCTGCATTTCCTGAGTCAAGTCAAGTTTCCAAGTCCAGTCAAGTTGCAGCTGTGTTTCCTGAACAAGTCAAGTTTCCAAGTCAAGTTGCAGCTGCGTTTCCTGGAGTCAAGTCAAGTTTCAGAGTCAAGTCAAGTTGCAGCTGTGTTTCCCGAGTCAAGTCAAGTTTCAAGTCCAGTCAAGTTGCAGCTGTGTTTCTGAGTCAAGTCAAGTTTCTGAGTCTAGTCAAGCTACAGCTGCTGTTCCTGAGTCTAGTCAAGATATGGCTGCCACTCCAGAGTCAAGCAAAATTACAGCAGTCATTCCTGTGTCAAGTCAAGTTACTGCTGTTGTTCCAGTGTCAAATCAAATTACAACTGTGTTTCCAGGGTCAAGTCGAGTTAAAGCTGTGTTTCCTGCATCAAGTCAAGTCAGAGCTGCTCTTCCTAAGTCAAGTCAAGCTACAGCTGTATTTCCTCTGTCAATTCGAGTCACAGTTGTATTTCCAGTGTCAAGTCAAGTTACAGCCGTTCAAGCAAGCTACAGCTGCTGTTCCTGTGTCAGGTCAAGCTGGAGCTGTGTTTCCTGCATCAAGTCAAGTCAGAGCTGCTCTTCCTAAGGCAAGTCAAGTTAAAGCTGTGTTTCCTGTGTCAAGTCGAGTCACAGTTGTATTTCCAGTGTCAAGTCAAGTTACAGCCGTGTTTCCACTACTGATCCTCACAAGCCAAGTCAAGTCTCCGCTGGTCTTCATGTGTCAGATCAAGTCACTGCTGATCTTCACGAGCCAAGTCAAGTCACTGCTGATCTCCAAGAGTCAAGTCAGTTCACTACTGGTCTTCACAAGCCAGGCCAAGTCCAAGTCAAACCACAGCTGATCTTCATGAGCCAAGTGAAGTTATTGCTGCTGTTCCAGAGTCACGTCAAGTCCCGTCTGACTGCCCAGAGTCAAGTCACGTCTCGTCTGACCGCCCAGAGTCAAGTCACGTCTCGACTGACCGCCCAGAGTCAAGTCACGTCTCGTCTGACCGCCAAGAGCCTCCGCTAAGTCTCGCCTGACCGCCCCAGCCTCGCCAAGTCTCGCTCGACCACCCAGAGCCTCGCCGTCTCGCCTGACCGCCAGAGCCTCGCCATGTCCTCGGCCAGGAACGCCCAATGCCCTCGGCCATGTCTCGTCTGTCTGTCCAGAGCCTCCTCATGTCTCGTCCAACCACCCAGAGCCAAGTCACGTCTCGTCTGACCTCCCAGAGCCTTGTCACGTCATGTCTGCCAGTGTGATGGCGATCACCATTCTCAGTATGTGGGCCACACACTACACTCCAAAGGGTCTCGTCTGTTCACAAGCCCGCCCCTGAGGTCACGTCTGTTCACAAGTCCGCCCCGAGGTCACGTCTGTTAATAAGTCCGGCCCTGAGGTCACGTCTGTTCACAAGTCCGCCCCAGAGGTCCCGTCTGTTCAAGTCCCTCTGAGGTCTCGTCTGTTCACAAGCCCGCCCCTGAGGTCACGTCTGTTCACAAGTCCGCCCCGGAGGTCACGTCTGTTCACAAGTCTGTTCCTGAGATCACGTCTCTTCACAAATCTGCTCCAGAGGTCCCGTCTGGTCTCAAGTCTGCTCTAGAGGTCCCGTCTGGTCTCAAGTCTGCTCCAGAGGTCCAGCTAAAACCAGCCTGGCTAGGAGACCAGCTTGACCAGCTTGGCCAGGCTGGGAGACCAGCTAAAACCAGCTACTTCCAGCTTAAACCAGCTAAAACCAGCCAACCAGCTTAAGCTGGTTTTAGCTGTTTTTTTCAGCAGGGTTGCTACACAAGCTTTTGTGCTTAAAAAGTATACATTTTTATTTTTTGAAAAAAATGACCGATCATTTCGGTCAAAGACCCTTCTTCCTCAGCTGGGATCGTTTAGAGCCCTTTGAAGCTGCATTTAAACTACATTTTAGAAGTTCAAAATCAGGGCACCAATGAAGTCCATTATATGGAGAAAAATCATTAAATGCTTTCCTCAAAAACCATAATTTCTGTACGACTGAAGACAGAAAGACATGAACATCTTGGATAACAAGGGAGTGAGTAAATTATTTGTAAATTGTTGTTCTGGAAGTGGAGTTCTCCTTTGACTGAAGCCTCGGAATACACTGCACAAGTCATAGAAACTAATGTAGTAGCTTTGTTTTAGTGAAACAAAATGCAGACATATACTTACCAAGAAGGATCAAGCTAGGAGTCACAGGCAGGTTACCCATTTTCTCAAGGTCAGAAGGAGTGGCAGACATCTATTAGTAAAGAAAACAATTTAAAATGACAACAACAACAACAACAACAACAAACTAATGTGCTACTTGTTGCAATATTCTACAGAGGCAATAAAACTATTTTACTCAGAGTAGAATTCAAAACTGATAATTTTCCTATTTACTTACCCGTATGCTGATTTAAACACTGATGTCTGTTTGTCCCTACAATGCAAAAGAAAATGGGGACCAAACTTTAATACCAACAGATATACAGTAAATGGAGGATAAAGGTAATTAATGGTTTAGCCAGTTTTCTGAAGTGATTCAATTTGTTTGGGTGAAAACAATTTTGAATTTTGCAGTTCCAGGTTCTAATTTGTGGTTCTTTGGTCTGATATTTTGATATCAGACAAAATTACTGGTAATTAATCATACCTTTATGTTCCTTTTGGAGCTCGAAGGTTTGGTTCCCACTGGCCTTCCATATGGGCAAAACAGACATCAGTTCTCCAGGACAATATCTTCATTTGTCCTCCAAGAGAAAGTCCTATGAGTTTAAGACAGCATAAGGTTGAGTAAATAATGAGATTTTTAGTGAATGATTTCTTGAACAAACAATAGGCAAACTTACATTTTCTTAAAGAATGAGTCATTTGCTTCTCTACAAAGTCAGCCTTTGAACTACAAGGATAAGGAAAACATAATGTAAAGAATAGATAGCTTCTCTAGTTAACTAATTACAGACATCCCACACACAAAACATTAAAATAAAGTTTAAAAATAAAATAAAAACAGACCGATTCTTTCCGTCCATCTGCTGCTATTTTTGCAATCGCTAGCAGCGCTTTGAGTACGTTCACAGTAATCGTGCAAGAATTATGAATTTTGTTCATACACATGTATCTTTTGCTTAGATGAAGTTCGGAGCATGTTTCAGTTACATAAATTGTGTGATGGTAATAAATAAATAAAATGCAGTCGGAGTATATGCTAACGAGCTAACAATGCTATCATATCTTACTTGGTTACTGTTCCATGATTAAAACATGCTATCCTTTCATCAAATTATGCTTTGGTGGCTCTTTATAATGTCAATATTTAGAAGTGTATGCGGTAAGATAAAACCAAAAGTGTGGTTGCAAATAACAGCAGCAGATAATAGCCGGTTTGAACCTCACGCTAAAATTGTAACCACAAAAGAAAAAACAAAATCATCATTTCACAAAACGTCATATTTTTACTCAGATAAAGTTTAAGATGTGCGGGTTAGAGAAAAAAACAGTCTGTACAAAGGGCTGATACTCCTGTGGTAACTTGCTGATTAAAACACGGTCACGAATCCAATTTAAATCCCAAAAGCTTAATTGGATGTTGAAACATTATTTTTTAAAAGTAATAAGTACTTTAGAAATAAAACAATAAAAGGCAGAGCTGCAAAATTACCTCATGCAGATAAACCAAAATGTTAAATTTCCTTGTAAATTTACAGGATTTTTTTACAGTGTAGTAAAACAATATAAACACAAAAAATAAATAATAAATAAAAAAAAAAACATTTTATGTTCAGAAGTGTTTTGAGTCCCCCCTCGCTTACCTTACAGTGATTTGGTCCACTACCTGCTTTCCCCTTTTATACACACAATTCCGGTGGAAGAGAGCAAAGTTCTGTGTGTAAGTAACTTAGGCTGTTTTATTCACTTTAAACATCAGGTGAAGTGATTCTTTCTCTTTATGATGATGCTGGATCATTAATACATTAGTCATGACAAAAAAATGATGATATCCGATGTATTTTTCTACAAGTAATTATAAAGCTACCAAGCTTAGTTTGTTTAATACCGAAGCTTGTCACCCACTACAACTAACACACGATAAGCCTAACCTGATATTAGGCTAATTTGGGTTTTGCTCAATATGATGTTAAGTGGCAGATTAGTGGGCTTGCTGCGGTTTAATATCTAAATAAGAGACATCCTCAGTCTCAGACTAAACCTAAATACTATGTGGAGGACACAAAATAATTCAATAATTATAATGACCGTGTGGTGAACCTATGAACCGAACTCATTTTTAAACACAGTCTTCATGCTATGTACACATGCTGTGTACACATATCTATCCATAAAAGTACAATTTTGACTGTATTATTTGTGCCCCCTTCAAAAATTGCTCCTGAGAAATTTTATGTTTATTGTCCCCCCCTACTGTTGCTTTTGGTACAGCCCGGGCCGAGGCTTCATCTGTGCCCTCTCCTATTGCCCTGCTCCCAGGAGTGCTGGAGCCCATTTCACCTCCGCTTGGGGGTTTTGGTCCGTCCCCTCCGTATAGCATGTAGTCTCTGTGGAGGCTGTTCGCCCTATGTGGGGCCGGCCGTGGTACTGTGATTTTCAGTCAACTCCATGTACACTCATGCTGGGCAGGGATTTGCAAGTCTGGAGGCATGGGCATCTCGTTTCCAAAGCGTTGTTCAATTCCGAAGGGAAGTTGTGTCTCTAGGTTACATATGTAATCCTGGTTTCCTGAGGGAACAAGAACCTGTGTCTCGTAGCCATACTTCCGGCATCCCTGCAGCTCTTGCTTCTCTACCCAGAAGCTGCCGGCTGTATGCACCGCACATGCTTTTAAAGCTTCCTGGCCATTACGTCACCCGCTTGTGACATTCTGCTTTTCTATTGGACTGATTACACACGTTTCAGAGTGTGGTCACGCTGAAGCATTGTTCGATGCAGCATCTTGTAGAAACCAAAAGGTAGAAACCCCAGGATGGGTTTGCGATCCCAAGTGAAGGCAGCATCACAGGAGGAGGCAGCCTGGATTTCTTTAGAGACTACGGAGGATGTGGAGGGAGCCACGAGTCTTCCCAGAGTTTCCCCAAAGTTCATTACACCACCAACCAAGCGGTTGAGGGAATGTTTTTCCTAATGTGGAGACTTCTCGACACCCAAGAGCAGAGAGAGGAGCAATATCTGCGGGAGGTCCGAGATCTTTGTCAGTTCATCTTGCAGACGATTCTTCTTCTTCTGCTTAGACCTCATTTGATACGGAGAGCATACGAAAGGAGCTACCAACACAAGCACCAAAGGTATCCACAAGACACAGACCAGCTTATGTCCAAAACTCCTTGAATGTCACAGCGCCGAGAGAGCTGATGCAGTGGGCTGATCCAAAGATGCCGAAATTTCAGCAGGGGGAAGATATCAAGAATTATCTTTGATAATTTCTCACTCTCAACTCAAACACTCCTTTTCTGGTGTAGAATACGGTCTCTCAGCCTTACGAAGAGCGCAGCTCACATAGGCTACTACAACATCTCTGCTATTGTTATCTCTCTGCATGAGAGTGGCGCCGAGTACAACATCGCATGCGTCCGCATGGATAAACAAAGAAAGCGAAAAATCCGGAAATTTCAAGACAGGCGCAGAAGTCTGCTTGTCCTTGAGAAAATACATGGCAGCCTGTCATTCACTTGACCACATGAAGGGAACATCCGATCTGGTAAGAGCGAAAAGAGGCTCTGCATGGCAGGCATAATCGTGGATAAAGCGTCTGTAATAGCTTGTCAGTCCTAGAAACTGGCTGACTTGCTTTACGTTAGTAGGGATTCTGAAATCAGTTACTGCCTTAACTTTTTCCTTATTCGGCCGGACACCATCCGTGGTGACATTGTAACCAAGAAAAGGGAGTTCACTCCTGCAGAACTGGCATTTTTCAAGCTTAACAGACAACCCAGCGGATTCCAGCCAGGTAAGAACTTATTTCAGGTCAACAAGGTGCTGTTCAAAGGTAGGTGACGCCACCACAATATCATCTAAGTAGACGGCACACGACTTATAGATGAATCGCAAGGACAGTGTTCATAAGTCTTTGGAATGTGGTGGGCGCATTGCACAATCCAAAAGGTAAAATCCGAAATGGATATAATCTGCAGTGGGAGATGAAAGCAGTCTTCTGTTTCGAGTTCTCCGCCATCGCCAAGTCAAGGTTTTGCCAGAAAGTCAAGGATAGGAGTCTTTGACTGTGAGCTTATTTAACGTGCAATAATCCACACAGAATCTTGGCTCCCCAGATTGTTTTGGATCAGTTATGACTGGAGCAGCCCAAGGACCAGAAGCAGGTTCAATTATTCCTTCCTCTAACATATTCTTGATTTGAGACTCAACAAGCTTTTTTTTTTTTTTCGAAGGAAATGCGCGGTAGGGAGCAAGGTGAACTGGCCTCGCATCACCTTTGATTCCGTGCTCCACAAGGGTGGTGTGTCCAAATGTGCCCAAATGTCCATCGAACAAACCACTGAAGGTCTCGAACAGCTCAGTCAATTTGGATTTTTGTTTGTTATTCAGGGATGCTTCCTCGACTTTCATGAACAGCGTAGAAGAACTGACTCCCACACACAACAAATCAGGATTAGGTGTCATTATGTCTGCACCCTCAAACTCCTCAAGGGGCATTTGCTCATCTCTAAGCACCACAGTCCTGGATGTAACATGAAGTGTGGCCGAAGATCTCAGCATAAAGTCCTTTCCAAGAATGATAGGAAAAGAAAGACTTTGAAGAACAGCAAAACAATAATAGATGCATTGACCCAGGAATCCCAAGGATAACCAGATGACACATATGCAATGATTTTTCTTTTCTTTTCTTTTTTTGCAAATATGATTTATTCTGAAGCAATGTTCTCATCAGTTTTCTATCAGCTGTGACATCTGTATGTTTTTTTTTTGTTTTTTTTATTTAATTCAAGGGCATTTTTTTACCTTTATAGAGGGCATTTTCCTCCTAACTTCCTTAATACTTCATCTTCATTTCAAAGTCTTACATTTGATCTATAAATTCTATTGCAATAATATGAATATTATTATCTATACATTTGCAAATTAAATAATTTACATTGAAAAAATACAAATCAATTAATTAATGTTATTGTTATGGAACACAGACTCAGACGCGAAAAGGTACGGTTAACCCAGCGGGTATGTTTATTTACAAAAGCTGATGCTGAATGCGGCAGGTGAATGAACGATAATGAACAGTCTTGATAGAGATATTTGTATGTTACCAGATGGATGGAGCATGTACTGCACAGATAGATCAATGTATGGTCTCCAGGAGCTGGGAAGCAGGTAAGAGGAATGGATGGAGTTCTTGTGAAACAAGGATAAACACGGGGGAGCCGTAATAGTTATGAGATTGTTTTAAGTATTTATTTTGAATATACACAATAAATTATGAGAGGAAATGGTACTTTTAAACAAAATTAAAACGCCAGTAAGTGATGGCAAGTGTCTAATGAGTGAGTCGTTCAATGATTCGACTGATTCATCAGATGTTTGTGCATGGGATAATAAACTTTGGCTAAACTTTCACATGTGAATAGTTCACACTGACACTCCTTGCAAAGATGTCAGATTAGGAAAAAAAAAAAAAAAGTCTGCTCTGTTATATTATGACACAGCGCAATGCAGTTCAGTAATAAAATCACAGTTCAGTGATCCATAGGGCAAAAATGTCCATAGGCAGCCAGTCCATGAAGAAAATATAAGCATCAATCATAGAAACGCATTCACAGTACCTGGAAATCAGTCACGCGCCGACTGCATGGTGTCCGCAGTTAGCAAACTAGTTCGCACGACCTGGTGGCTGCAATGCAGCAATGAAAATCCTCCTCCAAAAACAGCGCAAGAAAAGCGAATATCCCCGTAGAACAAAAGATGGTTGGTATGAATCCAGTTGTTCGTGCACCAATTTGTGACGTTTGCCAGAGAGTCCACCCGGATGAAACAACAAGAAACAAGGAAAGATAACTCGAGGCAATCAGTCGTTCGATGAGCCTTTATAGTTGTTCGTGCTAGTGCACTCCTCTTACACACATGTGAGTGGGCGAGTACAAAACAGTAAATAAAACACTCTGGTAACAAACAAAACGAAGGAAAGTTAGAGCACTGTAGTAGTCAGCAGCAGAGCGACCATCTCTCTCCTCACTCTCGACTATATCTCTGTGTGTGCGCGTTCACAAAACAGCGTTCAAACTTAGAGTAAAATATATTTAAAGGGACCTTAACATAAATAACGTTAAACATTAGGTGGCCGTTACAACTGTTAATAGACATGAAATGAGAGCACTCTTGGACACCTGTCAGTCTGTCAACTATGTCAATGTTGAAATCATGCTTGAAATCATCAGCGGCTTGAGAAGTACCTAGGTACCCCAGGCTCTGAGGCCTCAGTAGAGGGTCTTGAAATTAATGGCTGGAAGGTCCCAGGGAAAACAGCACAGCTTCAAAGGGAAGATGAAAATTTAAACCCTTTTTTGTCAAAGCTGTGTGGAAAAACATCAAGTCTGTGATGAAGAATATGTAGTGATGAATGGCGTGTTGTAGAGTAGAGCTGAAGATATTTGCCCGAACCCGATGAAACCCGACGGGACCCGACGGGTTCGGTCGGGGTCGGGCTTAATTTATATCATTTTACACGGGCTCGGGCCGGGCTTGGGCTTGCGCTCCGGCTTGCCCGGTAAATTAGCGGTCATGTGATGCGTTTCGATTAGCGTGAGAAAGATGCGAAAATGGATGCTGAGGAGGTGAAACGGAGGCTTGCCTCTGGTGATTACGTTTTGGCAAAATTAGCCAGATCAGTACTATGCATCCCAGCCAGTCGCAGCATAAGTAAAAGGGTGTTCAGTGCTGCTGGACACACCATCAGTGAGCGCAGGACCGCGCTGAAATCTTAATTTCGTTATTGCCAAAAACCCATCTTAATTTAGAACTTATCTTAATTTAATTAAGTGTACGCCTATTTAGAGTGCTAAGATGTTACGATGTTACAGAGGACTTATTATATTTCTTTGTTCCAACTTCCAAGTGGCCTATAGCCTACGTTAGTCATTAATAAATTATGTTAAAACATGTATAAATGACCCATTCTTGACAAAAGGCAAAAGAGCTGTGTGCGCACATTTGAATAATGTCGGGCTGTAAACGGGTTTGGGCTTTTAAAAAGCTGTCAATCAAAATATACTTGTCGGGCTCGGGCCGAATTCTGTTGGGCTCAGGCCCTGTCGGGCCTAACTTTTAAGGCCCGATTACAGCTCTATTGTAGACTTGTCAAAAGGTACCAGGTTCGGTACTTTCGTTACTTACATTTTTAAAAAGTCAATTTCCCGCTCACATTTGAGCACTGTTGAGCCGATTTTTAAACATTGCTGATTGGCCATAGTGTTCACGCACTCAACATACATGACTGTGATTGACTGCAAGGATAAGCGCTTCACGCTCCTTACCAAGCGTTCATACATAAGCACGATGGGAGCGTTTGAAAGCCAAGTGTGTCAGCGGATCCCTAATACATCTGCACATAGACGGATCCACTGACAGACGCAGCTTTCAAACGCTCCTCCTAAGTTTTGTCAGAGGCCTGGATGGACTGAACTGTCCCAACGCACCATCACGCCAACATCCTTGAGAGGCTGGTGGAACCCTTGAAAGAAGAGATAAAGCTGATGAATGAGCTAGGGTTAACCCTTTAGGCGCCAGGTTTTTTTTTTGAAAAATGCTGAATTTTGACATTAAGATTTCAAAAGCTTGTGGCTTGAAAGGGCTTATAGATAGAGGTCTACTGTAAATTAGAAGAATGTTGGGCATGACCAAAAGTTTATGTGGGGTGTAAATGTACTAATCTAATTTGCATATTATGACGTCATGAGGGGCAATATTTCTCAATATTCAGGAAATAGTAGATACTGAATTGATGTTTGAACTTATTTGCATTTTTTTTTGTTTTTTTTTTGGTCTTTTTATCCTCATTCCAAATTATCAGAAAAGAGGAAACCAACAATAACACAGGAGAAAGCACAAAATTATTACTATATTACTATACTAGTAGTAAAACGTATGTGAACAGTAGCCTACTTTTTGATCAACTCATCAGTAATATTCAGGAAATAATAGATATTGAATGGATGTTTGAACTTATTTGCATTTGATTTTTTTGGTCTTTTTATCCTCTTTTCAAATGATCAGAAAAGAGGAAACCATTTGAACTTATTGGCATGTGGGGGTTTTTTTTGTCTTTTTTTTTTTTTGGTCTGTTTTTTATCTTTTTATCCTCATTCCAAGTGGTCAGAAAAGAGGAAACCAACAATAAAACAGGAGAAAGTACTACATTATTACTATATTACTATAATATACAGTAGTAAAACGCTGCTGAATCCAGAGAGCTAGTGCTACTTCCAGCCCCACGTTCACCCCTGCCACCCCCTTCCCCGTTGGGCAAAGGGTCGAAATGATTGCTTTTTTTGTGCTTCATGAACACTCTCGCCTTGATGGCAGCACCATTGCGCTGCAAAGATGTACCGGGAGATGCGCGATTATTAGACGACCGATCGTCATTTCCAAAAGGCAAATATTCCCCTTCAAAGTCAGAATCGGCGAATAACGTGCAAAACATCCTTACAGTACAACTTTTTACTTTTCATTTAGCGATTTTCTCTCACAAATCTCACAATTCACTCGCACGCTATGAACTGAACCGCTTCCGCATCAGAGATACGATAGCTCACTTGCTCTGCTATTTCCTCAAACATGTTGAATAGGAACATGACGTAAATTTGGTCTAGAATCAAAGTACTACATGTCTGCCATCTAGTGGTAGGGAATACAAATGAGATATTACACCATATTAGAAACTACAGTATGTTTTAGTGAGTATGACGTCTTGTCGCAATTTTGCGACTTTGGCGCTTAGAGGGTTAATCAAGCCTTCAACAAGTGAGTGGAGCAGCCCAGTGGTGATTATACCCAAGAAAGATGTATCCCTGCATGTCTGCATCGACTTCCCCAAGCTCAATGCCCAATCTAAGTTTGATGCATACCCTATGCAAAGAATGGATGATCTGCAAGAGAAGATTGGATGAGCCCAGTCCATCACCACCCTAGACCTGTGTATGGGGTACTGGCAGGTACTCCTCAACCCTGAGTCCAGACCCTACACCGCATTCCAAACACCTCTAGGACTATTCCAGTTCACAGTCCTTCCTTTTGGCCTTCACAGGGCACCAACCACCTTCCAGTGGCTGATAGACATGGTCGTCCAAGGCTGGTCTGTGACATACCTGAATAATCCACAGCAACTCTTGAGCAGAGCATCTTCAACACAAATTTCTAAAGAGGATACAGGAAGCAGGATTAACTTTAAATGTTTCAAAATGCGATTGGGCAAGGCAAGAGGCAAACTGCTTGGGGTATCACCTGGGCAACAGACAGCTGAGACTACAGATAGACAAGGTAGAGGCAATTTGAAGGAACCATCACGAAGGAAGTGAGGTCGTTCCTAGAACTGGTGGGCTGTACAGGAGATTTGTGCCAAACTTCATCTCCATCACGGCTCCTCTGATCAACCTACTGTCCAAGACAGTGACAAACTCTATTCCCTGGACACATGACTGTGAAACAGCTTTTAATACCCTCAAAGATAAGCTGTGCTCCCGCCCGGTCCTGCAGAGTCCAGACTTCTCTCAGAGGTTTCTGGTGCATAATCGACTAATCGTGGTGCATGAAACGGTAGGATCTACAGAGAATGGTCAAAGCCATGTAAATACGCATAAATATTAGATGTGTTCATTCATTCATCCATTCGACTTGGCTTTACTACATTACACTTTCTCTATATAGTTACCAAAAGCTTGACTGTCTTAGTACTGCTTAAAGGAGAAGTATTAATGTACTCACCCCCTTGTCATGCAAGATGTTCATGTCTTTATTTCTTCAGTCGTAAAGAAATTATGTTTTTTCATTAAAAAAAATACAATATAAATACTTTTTAATGTCAAACGCTTGTCTTGCCTTGCTCTCCCTGAACTCTGTGTATTCTGCCTCAAGACAGACACACCATAAAGCGATTCCCATTATGGGAAGCACTGCAGAGGAGGAAATCAGTTCAGGAACAGGAGGGGTGAGGTGAGTAGGTTTGGGGATACCGGCTGAGCGTGTAGACGTCAGCGGTGCATCCCTCACACTGGCTACCAGACTGGGACGTCGAAGATCAGTCCTTGAAGATTTGGGTGCAGTGAACAGGACGTGGCTAGACTCAGGACGATCAGACGTGACATGGTGTGACTCTGGACGATCAGACGTGACATGGCTTGACTCTGGGAGGTCAGACAAGATGTGACGAGGCTCTGGGAGGTCAGACGAGATGTGATGAGGCTCTGAGAGGTCAGACAAGACGTGACGAGGCTCTGGAAGATCAGACAAGAAGTGACTTGACTCTGGACAACCAGCTGAGACGGGGCTTGACCCTGGATGATCAGCTGAGATGTGACTTGACTCATGAAGATCAGCTGCGACTTGACTCCTGAGGATCAGCTGTGACATGACTTGACTCAGGAACAACAGCTGTAACTTGGTTCAGGAACAACAGCTGTGACTTGACTTGATTCATGAAGATCAGATGTGGCTTGACTCAGGAAAAGCAGCTCTGGCTTGGCTTGACTCAGGAAACAGCTTTGACTTTACTTGTCTCAGAAACAACAGCTGTAACTTGACGACTTAGAAAGAGCAGCTCTGACTTGATTCGACTCAGGAACAACAGCTGTAACTTGACTTGAATTGGGAAGAGCAGCTCTGACTTTACTTGTCTCAGGAACAACAGCTGTAACTTGACTTGACGTAGGAAGAGCAGCTCTGACTTGACTCAGGAAACACAGCTGTCCGAGACTCCCACAGTGAATGACGAGCCCACACACAGCAAAGCATAGTCCATGAACACAGTGAGTGATGAATGCGGACCCTCGCGTCTAAGTTTAGTTCTTAGTGGTTGATTAACACCGTCGCAAAAAAACTCTATCAATAAACAGTCCGGTAAATCAGAGTAATATGCAATGGCTAAAAACTCTTGAATATAGTCCTCGAGCAATCACATGCCCTGCTAGAGGGTTAATAATATTCTTGCAGTGTCCATACCTGGCCAGTGTCCGCCAGCTGAGTATTCTGTTTCTGAGCGAGGGAGACGGGAAGCAGGCGGATCCAAACGCAAAGCTTTAGTGATCAAAGACATGGTCAAACACAGGCAGGGTCGAACATCAGCAAACAGGTATATTAGAGCAAGACACAAGAGTAATCCGTAAGGCAGGCGAGGGTCGATCAACGGCGAACATAATCCAAGGGACGATGCAAACGGGTAGAGTTCATTCGAGGGGAGAACAGAGTCCAAAATGACAAGGCAAAGGGTTAAATCCACGACAGATGAAAAGTCCAGGGCAAACAGAAAGTAAACACAATGAAATAACCAGGCTAGGATAACACGACAATAAACAAGACTAAACTAGAGACAGGATACTTGGAAATGGCTCCGTACTTGTGGCTAACACTAGATGAGTGCTAAATGCTCAACAGTACTTGGCGAATAGGAAAAGGAAGTCCAAGGCTTATATAGAGTGTCTGATTGGATGCAGCTGTGTGTGTGTAATCAGGGCAAAGGAACGTAGTCTGGGGTGTGGTGCAACAATCTGTGTAATGTGAGTGTCAATGGAATGAGAGGGCGACATCTGGTGGTTAGCTGACCGAAGGCCAGAGGCTGAAATGTTTCCCTCAAAAAACATAATTTCTTTACAACTGAAGAAAGAAAGACATGAACATCTTGGATGACAAGGGGGTGAGTACATTATATGTGAATCTTTGTTTTGGAAGTGGACTTCTTCTTTAAGCTATAAATAAGTTTGTCTTATTTATTTATTTATGTACTTACTTATTTACTCACCATAACAGAGCACAAGAATAGGGATCTAGAAGTAAAAAGAAAAAAAGGCAACAGCTATTTACACTAACTCTCCCCACAAACTTGTGGTTGAGCTGTTGATTAACAGCTTCAGTGGTGTAGGCAGTAAAGCGTGTAGCAGTAACTTTTTTGACACAATTGACCCAAGTTTGAATTGCCAAACTCATTCTTCTCCCTTTTCAAATCACATGTCAGATTGGAAAGGCATTTATTTTCAATAAAATGAAGGAAATAATATAAAAGTGTGAAATATAGTGCCTCACAGGTGTTTATGGGTTAGGGTTAGGGGTAGGTGTAGGGAAGGCTTTATTGTCCTGACAAGGCCGCATCCATTAAATAGTTTCAATAAAAATGAAAATTTACAGTCAAAACGTTATTATTGCATACTGTTTTATATTGTACTATAATACTAAGGTGCAAATATTTGCCACTTGCACAAAGCAGTATAAATAGCAGCTAACTAATATTATTGCAAAGAAAATACTGCTATTTTTATATAATGTTAATAGAATATATTGCTACTTGCACTTAGTGTAAATAGCATATTGCAAAGAATATACTGCTATTTTCACGTAGTGTAAATAGAATCCATTGCTATTTGCACTTGGTGTAAATAGCAGCCGCTGCCAAAAAGTCACTGTTACTAAGGGAACAAGAATTATGCTCAGCAGTGACCACCCCTTCTCATAAACCACTACAAATTATGTCACTGAGTCTGCAATATCATTATAGTTGCCCTTTTTTTAATAATCTACAGTAAATGTATATAGCCATGATAGCCATTGATAATTATTGACCGTATGATTATTGCCTCATACATGTTAAGTACGCAGTCTTGCACCTTTGCCTATTTTATTTTCAAATGTGCTTTTGCTTCAATTTAAAGGTTGTAATATTGCAGTTCATCTTGAAGGTGGTTGAAGCTGATTTAAGTTTAAAGCAGCATTTTGTTTCTTTTCCCCAGGCTGCAGATGTCACCACATTCAGGGCAGTTTCTAGTGTGCTGAGTGAGATCATGAAAAACGAATGCCTCATTCTCGCTTTCCACAAGCGTCCTACACACTGTCTATTTATCACCGCAGCTGATGGAGATAAAAGACGGCCAGAGTGTCTTGTTACTGTGGTGGGGAAACAGAGCTCATACATTACCAGACTTGTGTAAAATGTCTAAACTAATGGTTATGTCTGAGACTGGTATTCCTTTAACAGAAAAAATTGGCGTCCCTATATGTAGTCTAGTTTCATTTTACTGGAGAAAATGAGGAGCATTGTATTACATCCTAGTCATATGAAGAAAGAGACCAGTAGAAATGTAATTTGGATGAATTATGATCCTGTGCTATGTGGTTTATAATAACTTTGTACACATGGAAGCTCAACAAAACATACACAAACAGATAAAGAAACAGCCAATCCAATAAACACATATTACTGTATTCATCAAGCATGTTCAAAAGTTAAACTAAAACAAGAGATGAGCTTTTTAAAGATTTACAGAAAACATACACATTTTCAGTTTTATGCCAAATGGATATGTCAGTTTGCCAGATGTTTGCGGCTCCTCACTGGTAGTAGTATCCTGTAGCAAACCTTTGGCAAAACTAGACAGTTTGTCTCTACTGGCAAACAGTTTTTGGCATATATCTGCCACAACTGGCACACATTTTGGTGAACATAGCGGCAAACAATTTTGTGACAAACCTGAGGCAACAGTGGACAATCCATGGTAGTAGTCAAACTCTCATTATGAATGGAAATATATACATTTAAATCAAGTTTAAGCAAAGGCAAATGTTTCTTCTATGGCATTGCTGTGAAGAACCTTTTAAAGCACCTTTATTTTTAAGAGTGTATAGCTTTGAAGAAATGGCATCTCTCCCTACTTCTCTGGTCAGTAATGCGACAAAGACACAATTAACACAAAATTGTTGAAACAGCATTTGAAAAATGCAAAATAAAAACTCTCATTGTGTGACTTGAATCGACCATCCTTATACTGTTTCTTGTTTTAGAAAATGATATAATGTCATGCATTTGAAGCTTAGACACTGAAATTTGTTCCATAATGTGATGTTAGGGAAGTTATACTCTGTATTCACAATGTTTTAATTTACTTCCACCCATCTCATCTCCATAAATACGCTCCAGTGTCTTGGACTGTAATGGCATAGCATTAACATTAGAACAGTCAAGCAGTGAGATCCATTTGGTGCATGCACACAAACCGTCATGTTGATGAAAGCAGATGGCAGATTTGTTTTTTTTTTTGTTGTTTTTTTTTTTTAACAGGCTCAAGACTGGCTTCATTTCAGCAGGATATTCACACTGTGAATATTTTGTGCACTATATTGGGGATGTTTAAAGTTCCCTTTGCTTTTTTACCTGATGTTATCTAAATCAGCTTTTTAATAATGATGACAATAATGCTTTTGTTTTAATTTTATTTTTACTTATTTATTTATTTATTTATTCATGCATTGGAACAACATGAAAAACAGAGAAGGAAAGTCAAATCTAATACTATTCCACACAGACGTTTTGAGATCTCTCCACAGGTGTTTTATGGGATTCAGATCTGGACTCATTGCTGGCCATTTCAGAACTCTCCAGCGGTTTGTTTGTAACCATTTCTGAGTGCTTTTTGAAGACTGTTTCGGGTCATTGTCCTGCTGGAAGACCCATGGCCTCTGGTGGAGACGCAGCTTTCTGACACTGGCCACTTCGTTGCACCCCAGAATTCTTTGGTAATCATCAGATTTCATGATACCATTCACACTGTCATAGCATCCAGTGCCAGAAGCAGCAAAGCAACCCCAAAACATCTTTGAACCTCCACCATGTTTGACTGTAGGGATTGTGTTCTTTTCTTTGAAGGCCTCATCTTTTTTTCTCTAAACAGTGCCATGATGTCCTTTACCAAAAAGCTCTACTTTTGTCTCATCTGTCCACAGTATGTTCTCCCAGAAGGACTGTGGTTTGGTCACATAAGTTTTGGCAAACTCCAGTCTTGCTTTTTTATGCCTTTGTGTTAGCAGTGGTGTCCTCCTGGGTCTCCTACCATAGTGTCCCTTTTCATTCAGATGAAACCTGTGTACCTTGTATCTGCAGATCAGTTTGAATTTGTTTGGAGGTTAATCAGGGTTCTTTATCCACCATTTGAAACAATTCTTCGTTGTAATTTTTCATTAATTTTGCTCTTCCATCCACATCCAGGGAGGTTAGTTACAGTGCCATGGGCTGTAAACCTCTTGATGATATTGTGCACAGTGGACACAGGAACATTAAGATCTCTGGAGATGGACTTGTAGCCTTGAGATTGTCCATGTTTTTCCACATTTTTTTCTTTCAAATCCACAGACAACTCTTTACACTTCTTTCTTTGCTCAGTGTGACACACAACACAAAGGTTGAGTCGATTTTCTCGATTTTAACTGGTTGCAAGTGTGATTACTATATTACCCACACCTGTTACTTACCATAGGTGTGTCTAAATACAAATTACAGGAGCATCACATGCTTGAAAACCAATTTATTTTTTTTTTACAATTTCGACAAGGTGCCAATAATATATATATATATATATATATATATATATATATATACATACATTTTTTTTTGTGTTGTTGCAGTGCAAACAAAAACAATAAGCATGTGAATATCAAAACATTTGCAATTGGAACAATTTTCTGAGAAGTGTTGCATTTTCTGACAGAATTGCAAGGTGCGATATCTTGCCCATGGCTGTACATGCCACTTGCCATACATTTGCCATAAGTCATCGCCATTTGCATCTTTTATTTCAATTTTTTTAATATTTATTAAAAAAACATTGCTAATGTTATTTCCAGCTGTTTTCTGTTTTGGCACATTTTGGCAAAAGTTTTGCTGGTCTTCCAAGTATGAAGAAAATTTTAATGTTTTACACAGAATTCACACTACAGTACACTATTCAAAGCGTAGTTATGGCTTTGCCAGACTGTGAGGTAAACTACATGAGATTTGTTATTTAACAAAGGACAAGTAACAAATTTGTTTTCCAAAAAAAAACAGCTCAGCACACACACACACACACACACACACACACACACAAACAAACATTATTTTATTTCTGGTTGAAATCTGTTAAAAATGATTTTGCACCAAGAAACATATTTGCAGTGGCTATATTATACTGCAAAGTACCTTATTAAGAATCTTGCCAAGAGGAAAGAGTTGGTATGTGATAGAGGATGGACTAGAGTTTATAATAATATTCTATAAAATTCTAATAAATAGTGTAGTTTTTGTGAGGAAAGCAGTCAGTCAGAGTATATTTAACTAACAGTGTTTAATTCAAGTGCTATTTTCCAGTATTGTCCATTGTTATTATCCAAATATTTGGTCTGTGCTTATGAATTGCAGAATATTGCACAAAAACAGTTTGTTCCAATTATTTAACAGCTAAAATGGACCAGTGAACTATGTGTCATGTTTTGTAAACAGTATGAAATGAGAGTACAAATGTCTATGACTTGACATTTACATTGAGTTTTGTTTTTACCTTAAGTTGTTAAAGTAGATATCTCAGTTGTATAAAAGTTCTTCATATTATATCTTCATATAACGGTCCTGTAGTGACCATTATGTTTTATTTTATTTTATTTTATTTTATTTATTTATTTTTGCATGTTTTGAGACACTTCAAAGTGAAATGCTCTGTGTGTGACACAAAAAGAAAATTAAATTTTATTTGAAAAAAAAAAAATAAAAGTAAAAAATAAATACATATTGTGAATCTCACAATATTTTATCACATCAGATGTTGTTTGCATCACAATACATGCTCTATCCCATTTAAATAATGCACCATCTACACTAAACCCTACCCTAATCAATAGTGTTAACTAAAGCAAACCTGAGGAAAAAATGTGCATTTTCTGAAAAAGCTGTGCCATTTTAGCTTGCTTTTGCAAGTCTTTATGCTCTCTTATTATGACTTGTGTTTCAGAGGTTTTGTGCTCCACATTACAAGTGCAATACTGTACCAGGTGAGCAACTTAAAGCAAGCAATGAAAGACAACATAATTTCCCCTGTGGTGTTCATCACCTCATTAGCTGTAACAGGAATTATTTATTTATTTTATATTATTAATTTTATTATATAAATTTTATATAGAAGTATTGTTAATGTACTTCATATGAAATGCATGATGTCACTGTGTATATCACAACAAAACTCTATAACTGTACAAAAGCATAATACACAATATGTTTGCAGATTGGGAGAGTGGGGACGGTTGCAACAAGGGGCAGTTGCAACATGGCTTATTTCTTCAAGCAGGAATAAGCTACAGAGATGATATTCATACTACACATGCTTTATTGATCCCCCATCCTTCCTGGAAGAAATTAGCCACATGTGACTATTCTTTCTACAAAAAATCATTTTCATGATAATTTTCATGATTTTTTTTTTTTAAACAGATTTTTATAGTGTCTAAGTTGTTTGTGTGATGCATTGTAAAAACATAACATTTTAATCAGTGTTTTCTGAGCTTCTAATACGCATAGTGTGTGTCAGTGATATTATGTCAAGCTAATATACCAAGTTGTATCACGTTTATCAGTGTAGGGACAGTTGCATGCTGTCCCTTACCAACAACAACATTGATCTAAAAGCTTGCCATAACACTATAAAATTGTAATTTTGGCATAACACTACATAATAATGTAATATCTTTTTATTTAAGTGAATAGGTAAAAAAAACAAACAAACAAACAAACAAAAAAAGTCTACTTTTTTGTAATGCCACGCCAGCAGAGGGAGCCCTTGCTCATGTACTGACTGTTACCGCTCCCTCTGCTTCATCTTTGGTTATTTCCTGTCATTTAAGGAGGGCCATGCCAAACAGGAGATTGCAAAGTATTGTTTTGCCTGTGTGGACTCTACCAAGCATTTTCCTCGATTCACTGCGTTATTTCCATGGTCATTGTTTTGTTTCATAGTCATAGTTTTACCTTGTTTCATTGCCTTGTTCATTTGATACTTGGACTGCTCTCTGGTATTTTGACCTTCTGCCTGTTTATTTTATTACGCTTTTGTCTTGCCCTGGATATCACTATTTGTTTGGAGATCGACCCTGCCTGTCTTGACCACGATCTGTACAATAAAGCTCGCAGCTGGATCCATTCACGCTTTTGTCGAGTCCCATTACATATTTACATGAGAATGTTTTTCCATTTACTATTCTTTGGTTTTATACAGCCAATTTACCTTATTAAAGACCCTGTCTGTGCAGTGTAAATTGTACATATATTATCATATGTACACATGTTGCAGCAATGTGTGTGAGTAGCTGACAGATGTGGCTTTATTGTATTAAAATTGTGGCTTTCTAATACAAACAGTCTCTGAGAATATAAAAGGAAATGAAAAAAAAAAAAAAAGAAGTGTTGCAACCGTTCCTGCTCTCCCCTATTACATGTTAAGTTCACATACTTATTTCTTTAAAAAAAAAAACAACAATACTAATTATTCTACTTTGAAATGTGTTCTCTGTCGGAACGTCTGTTTTTGTTTTGGTCTGTGTGCTTCTGCCCACTGCCAATTTACCCAATAGTATTTCAAAACCCTGGATTTCCAGTTGGCGAGAAACACAGCATATTGCAGCCATTGAAGCCAGCAAACAAACTTGGTAAGAGATTACAGATTCTTTGCATCCTAAAAGAACTCAGCATCTAAAAAACTCTATAACCAGAGACATATAAAAACCAAATTAATCAACTCATCCACTTACAGTGTAATACTTGTTGCCTGTTGTTATTGTCAACTCGTTCCTGTTGCATGCCCTTAATCTAGCAACCTGCGTGAGCATCAAGTCTCAGGAGAGGAGGGTAATTTTGGACTAAATATTTTGAATTTGGACTGCAGTACTCATTTTAACAGCTAGCTGTCATTATTACATACTCCACCTTTAAAATGAACCACAAAGACTTTTGCCACCCTGGGTCACAAACGTAAAAGTTAACTTTACTTGCGCAAAGTGTCAATCCCATGTTCCCTTTGCTAACAGACTCAAGGAAGGGTCAGTTGATCACTTTTGTTTGGAATGTCCTACAATTGGCATCCCTTTCCATTCATGGTTGCAAAAACACAGTTGGGAATTGTGCTTACTGTGTCAAGTTTACTATCATTACAAAGAACTAAATAGTACTATCTAGGCACCACAGAATGCACACTTGAACGGACCACATCACTTTCTAATGAAAATGTTCAACCAATGTCAACATGTAAACCTCTCTACAAGCAAAAGCACTAGGCTCACATATATGGCTGTAACATTTGTCAGTTCAAGAAACCACAAAAGTAGAGGTTTCATGCTGACATAAACTAAAAGACAAACAAACATATAAAGATATAAAGATATTCAGTGCATTCTATCACAACCACATGAACTTCGTTTGTGTTTAGTTTGTGTTTTTAATCATATTAAGACAATGTCCGTGCATTCATTTGCCTTTTTAAGAAAGCTTTTTATTTATTCTTTTTGCGGCGCAGTTTCCATGCAAAGGATTTGCGGACCTCAACAAGTGATCTAGCACCACCAACTGAAATGGCCGAGTGCACACAGAGAACCACGATATTACTCATTCATTTTAACAAACTTAAAAAGTTGATGCAGCTTCCAGACGCAACTTTCTTCTTATTTTAATAGTTTGTTTGAGGTGGTTTCTATGGCATTACTTTAACGACAAATGTCTAGAGCGTATATTGCAATGCGGGGGCGCATCAAAATGCGCAAGCACAAATCTCTTCTCGCAGGTGGATTCTCTTTACTCTCATAAAAAAAAGACACGCTTTCTCTTAGTTGCATGTGCACGCTCAGAAACATAAATCAGCGCATTGATAATCAGTGTTGGGGAAAGTTACTTTTAAAAGTAATGCATTACAATTTTGCATTACTCCCTGAAAAAGTAACTAATTACGTTACTTAGTTACATTTTATGTAAAGTAATGCATTACGTTACTTTTGCGTTACTTCTAACGCAAAAGTAAATCTGGGCAGGGCTTGCTTCTTTGTTTTAATATAAAACAATTCTAATGTAAAAGCCATTTTACACCAAAAGTGAAATGAATACACCTAAGGCTGAAAGAAAAGTACATTTATGCAGGAGATCACTCTTCAGCTATACAAAAAAAAGTTAGTTATCTAAAGTAATTTTTGCTTATTAGTATGGTTGAATTGCATCATCGAAAGTCAGCAAAGACACAGGTTAATAAAATGGGATTAAATACATAAAGGATATTTGTTTTATTTCACATATTTAATCATTGCAGGGTTGTGTCATATTCTGAGTTTACATTTCACTGTTTTTATTCATTTTGAGGAATACTGAATCTGTTTTTTGTGAGTGAGATGAATTAATGCATGTTCACATTTAGTCTAGAATTCAGTAACATCATGTTTACTCCCAATTCTTCGACAGGAGACTTGTTAATCAATAAATGGGGAAAAAAGTAACTGCCGTTACTTATTTGAAAAAGTAACTCAGATATTCTCTTAGAAATTCAAAAGTAATGCGTTACTTTACTAGTTACTTGAAAAAAGTAATATTATTACGTAACCCGCATTACTTGTAATGCGTTACACCCAACACTATTGATAATGGATGTAATCAGTATTTACATAGCATAACAGTAGAAAATGTATAACACGTGTCCCACAAAATCACACCTATGTCCCGCAACAGATCTATTGCCAGGTGGTCACCCTAGTTCATGTGTGTCTCATGATTATCCTCATTTGGTCTGTGTACTTAAGTTCCAGTTTGCTCAGTTTGTCAGGTCTTAAATGTCTATTCCTTGTGTGTGTCTACCTGCCCTGTCTGGATTATGCCTGGGTGGATTATTAAAGCCTTCTCGTTATCTGAATCTCATCTTCGTATCCGTTCCTTGACACAGTCATGTGACAGGTAGTGTCTCTACCTGCCCTGTCTGGATTCTACCTTTGTAGATAATTAAAGTTATCATTATTGTCATCTGGATTTTGTGTACATTCACATTCAAATACATTTTTTTCAAAGTAGCATACATGGATTCTTGTTTCAGAAAAGTTATTTATTTATTTATTTATTTATTTATTTTTAACTTTATTTATTTAGTTATTTATTTATAGATTTGTAGGCTATATTGTCTGATACAAAAGCTTCATGTCTTCAAGCAGCACCAAAAGTATGAGAGGAAAAATGATGCAAAAATGAGGGCCGGAGTTTGTGCGAGAACTCTTATTTTACTACTTCTTGCTATTTTACACTCTGAAAATTAAATGCACTCCAGCTCAGGGTCTGAGAGCTCTGTAATGTTGTCAGAGTGCTCACATTTAATTTTGGTCTGGAAATTTCTAGCCACTTCTAGCCAATTTGTCTGTTAATCAGTGTGTTCATATGTATATATATATATATATATATATATATACAGTGTGTATATATATGTATATATACAGTGTGTATATATATGTATATATACAGTGTGTATATATATATATATATATATATATATAAAAATTAGTATTTTCTTTGATCAAAGACTCAGTAAAGCTCTGTAATCACAGCTACAAACAGAATACAATAAGAGTAATAAATAAAGAGCATGTCCTATAGAAATACCTATTCTGTGTGTAAACTTCTCTTTTTAAAAGGAGAGTTACATTTTCCAGAGCCAGAGCATCCACTTTAAAGCTGTGTGCAGTTCACAGAACTCAGATCAAACTTAAACCATGTCACATCTCATGAATGTGTGATAAAGAAAGTTTAAAGAGCCAGATTATTACAGCAGAATTCTTGCCAAAAGATACTTGCCAGTAAGTGAGAATTGCTTTTTTAATGTGTTTTTCTCATATGGTAAAAATGTCTTATTTCCCAGAAGAATAACATGACATTCTGATTCCTGTGGTTTTCTTATGAGATAGGAAACAAAGAATTTATTGTATTTCTCAAACTGAAGAAAGCTGAACCAGATTACCATTTAGGTTTCCCACATTAACATGAATATTTATGCATAGACTATTTATAAATTTTATTTAATAGCAAATCTAAACATTTACAATTAACAAAAATAAATTACAGGTTAAATTCAAAGCTTAAAAGCACGAGAAACAGATTAATTAAATGCCTAAATATTCATTGCCTTCTAATATACTAAATGAGAATTCCTAACTTTTATCAGGCTAGTTAACTCCTATTCATGATTAAGTACATAGAGAGGGATAAAGAGAATGCTTTGTTTGAAGATCAGTAAACCTTATTTGCTGAATGGGTAATTCTTAGGGAATGTATATTACAGTTTTGAGTACAACATACATTATGGGATATGTTAAAAGATTGCAAGGTCAAGTAACAACCAAGGAACTTTCATCATTTTGTTGTTCAAAAGACTACACCCCAGGATGCACCAGTAGAGCTGAACCTGTTATAAGTGTACTATCTAGCTTTAGCTAAATTATGTTAGTCACTGAAATTAGTAGTCATTAGTACGTATAAAACTGTTTAGAGGGAAAACCATTGGCTCAGTATGCTCATTAAATGGCTCATTAAATATAATAACAATTAAACAAATAAACACAATCTTAACAAAACAACAAGCACAACATTTTATAAAATGTGAAATAGATGCATTTTCTCTGAAGAAGCAAGAAAGCATTGTTTCCTCATAGAAAATCTAATGAAAAAAATAAAATAAAATAAAATTGACAGTAGAAAAATAAAACAAAACAAATATGACTAAATATGACATCAAATAATAAATAAAATATTAATGAATAATCATTAATATAATATAAAATAAATAATCAATTGTTTTTATAAAGCAAAACTGTCCAATAGCTACACCAGTGGATAAGGATTAAGAAGGAAGCAACACGTCTTCTGGCTCCTTTGAGCCCATTGTGTTGTCATTGCCCACGTACACAAGCAGCTAATACGATTGTCACTCCTACTGCAAGTTTAATCTTGTTCTGTACACATAAAGATTGGTAATTTCTCAGGTAGTTACAATTACATTTATATAAAATCTGCATAGGTGTACAGAATCAAACTAAACAACAACCAGCTGGCAATGTGGTGGCATTCTTTCTTTTGGGCGCTGACAGCTGAGGTGCCAACAAATCAGAGGAACACAGGTACGTGTCTTGACTAAAAGTTTCTCCCACTAGTTACACAGTCTCAGGGAATCAGGAAGAATCTCCAATCTCAGATATTACTTTGGTCCACAAAAATAAATAAATAAATAAATAAATAAATTATATATATATATAATATAATTATTATTGTTTGTATATATATATATATATATATATATACACACACACACACACACACACACTCAGCATTAAACCATCCAAGATGTAGGATGTAGATGACTTTGTATTTTTACTAAAACAGATTTTGAAACATTCAGCATTACAACACTCGCTCACCAGTGGATCCTCTGCAGTGAATGGGTGCCGTCAGAATGACAGTTCAAACAGCTGATCTCCAGTCTCCAGTCCATGAATTAATATCTTGTGATGTGAAAAACTGCATGTTTGTAAGAAACAAAGCCATCATTAAATTGTCAATATATAGGTCCATAATAATTCTTCCTCTAACAAAAAAAAGTCCATGTTGTCCTCTCACATCAAAATACACCCACATATTAGTTTAGAACTGTTTCGGGCTGATTTTGCTTGCAGACAGTGTTTGATCAGTGAACACAGTATTTCTCTCATCACTCTTGTTTCACTGGAGAAATCAATATTATTAAAAAAGAACTCATACATTAACTGATGGACTGGAGTGGTGTGGATTATTGTGATGTTTTTATCACCTGTTTGGACTCTCATTCTGATGGCACCCATTTACTGCATTGATCCATGTTAGGCTAAATTTCTCCAAAAAAAAAAAAAAAAATCTCATGAAAAAACAAACACATTTACATTTAGGATGCTCTGAGGATGAGTAAATTATCAGCAAGCTTTCATTATTGGATAATCTATTTCAGCGTAGCATGAATAGGGGTAACTGTGAAATACAGGAATTCTGGAAATTTCATCTTGTTTGGTATTGAAAACATAAACATGTTATGATGTTGAGAATATGGTTTAAAACCCAACACACTCTAAAGTTGACCATTATCTATTACCTGACAAACCTAAGTGCAGTTAACACCTATGCACAGTAAAGCAGAGATGATCCCCATAGCAGCAGAGAGTACATATCCCAAGCTTCCTTGTGCTCTATGAGTGTAGTCCCTGTGCAACCTCCAGAGCCTCCAAGCACGATGAAGTTTATCATTAGACACCGTGAGCGCAGGTACTTCTTCATGCGTCATTTGATTAATAGAATAATTTCTGGGTAACGTCCTTATACATTGTTGTCTCTGGTGGGACTCAAAAGCGAAGTGTTGATTAATGGGAAGAGGCATGGAAATGGTAATCTCCACTTTTGAAATTCATGACCTACTTTTTTGCACTAGTTTTAACTTCACCACATTTATAGGACCTGGGTCTCTCATTTCTTATCTTTAGTAATAGAATATTTCTGTCAGGTCACCACCATAGTTCCCTTGAGTCAATGCTTTACACTATATATATAAAGAAAAAGTATGGGTAAATCCCTTGTTTGTGTGTAGTTGGCTTTGGAGAGAGGACTTTCACATTTGCCTTTTATTTGCAATTCCAACTGTGAGTCATGCTATAGGAGAGCTTCAAATCTTAGAAGCATCTAATATATTTCTATATAATGTGTATACAATCTTACTGTGTATTTTAACCTCAGGTTCAGATATTCACCTTCATAGAAAAAAGGTCAGTCAGCAGCTCTTTCCTCCATTAGAGCTTGAGACAATAATGAGTTATATTGTTTGTAGTTGATTCAGCCATTTAATATTTCTTATTAATTCAGAACCTTAACAAGTAGTTGTAGGCATCAGGCGATCTTGGCCAACATGTCTGTTGATCAGAAACTGTGCTCTGCTTTCAAATATGCACTAAAAATCTGTAAAAAAAAAAAATCTGTAAAATTTACGATAAAAAAAACTGCATTTTACCGTAAAAATATGGTAGCAACGTTTAAGGTTGTACAGTTTTAACTTAAACTTACATTTAAATACCGGAATTTGATATACTGATATAAAGCTATTGAAGTACTGAAATCTGTTTTGTACCTTTGTAATGCACTGATAACCACCAAAAGTCGGTGGTGATGAGAAAGTCACATGATAGATAAATCAAAGCCGCTTTTAAATACTAACATATATAGAAAGTGCATAGTGTCATTCACACAAACACTAAACACCATCATGGTAAAACACATGGAACTTAAATAATGCATTAAACATTAATTTAACAACATTAGATGTAACATACAACATAATGCACAAAACTGATTCACTGACGGTTATTCACTGTACATAATACATTATTTTTCACTTCCAAAAATGGTATACTACCTTAAAATTTCATGCAATGGCCAATACAGTTTTTCCCCGTATGTAAGAGGTACTGTTAACTATTTAACAGGTTTGTACTGTAGCATTTTTACAGTCTTTTACCGTTAAATTCGTAAATATTAAACATGTTTGACATTTACAATTCTTAATCGTGATACCCACAATCTGCCAATGAGAGTGAGCAAGGTTTACCAACCGGATGTTGTGTGCTTCTAGCTGAAACTTGGCAGCCACATACTTGCCATGAAAGTGGAGAACTGTGAAAGAACATCACCCATATTCTTTTTCCTCCTTTGTTTTTCTTCCTGTAAAGTTCAAAGCCAGGAGAACCAGTTGACATGTCAATCATTCACCATTTGTTTTTCTTCACAAACCACATTTAACGTTGATCTTGTCTCACTGTGAAAATGATACTACAGTCGGCAAGTGTGAGGTCTTGTGGCCTGGCTGAATTGTGTAGTATATGTTTAGAGGACTATAAACATAGGTTGAAACTGTTAAGCCTGTGGCCTCCACCAGTTTTACAATCGATTAAGATTTGAAAATCGTCTAGTGTATCCCAGACCTTAGTTTTATCACTTGTGAGCAAAAGTTGTCTGTCTTTTCCTTTCCAAACCGCCATCATTCAGAACATGCATCAATATCTCAAAATCTGAAAATACCATTTTTCTTAACTGCTATCTGTAGGGGAAAAGAACAGAAGTTTAGTATATTTAAAACTTCATACACCTTTATGCATCACACTTGCCATAGGTTGCTAAGACAAAGATCAATATTTCCTCTTCTAGGCTTCCAAGCGTTTCAGGATGCTGGAGCTAATTAAAATTGCCCTGAAACCACAAACTGACATCTGCAATATTATTTTAGATCAGCATAACCTATTCTCTGCAACATTTCTTCCAGAAGTATATACTCTAAAATTGATTTATTTAGCACGGCCTAGCCATAGCGCTACAGAGAAAATTGCATCATTATGAGGAGACATCCCTTTAGGAGTTTGTAGAAGTTCCACATTGTTTATAGTTCTAGTTTAACATGTCTAAACATCTTTGAAAAGGTCATCAATTCTGCTTTGTGTTCTAGATGGTGATATACATAAAAAGGTGATTAACTGACTGGACAGATGTCTGCATTATGAAGGATTATGAAGGAACTCCAGTGCAAGACTGCCTGTGCATCTTATACAATAAACCAAATTAAGGTAATAAATGTAAGGAAATTAAAAGTAAATAATTTTAATAACACTATCCTGCTAAAGTACAATAAATAAAATGCATTTTCTTGCTTGTTTGGCATAAAAAAGGAACAAAACGCACAATAAGATGGATTATTTACTCAACTCTGGCCCTCGGGGCCCAGTGGACTGTTTAATCCAATCCCAATAAACAGGAAATAAATGCATTTGTCATTTATTTTTTGTTATCCACTGAAATGGTGCTGATTCTCATACTGGGGGTTTGGTTAAATCTTGAGCCTGACTGGACCTGTGTGGAACTTCGAACCTCAGACTTCTGCTCCATGTTTACAATAGCCAAAAAACATTGTGATGGACTCCTTATAACCTGCCTATAAGCAAACAGTACAGACAGAGTTATGAAAACATATTTAACATCCAAAGTAAGTAGATTAAGTATAAGCGGTTTCCATCATGGAAACTGATAGTGACTGACACATTTAGTTGACTGACTTCTCATCTTTGTCTTACGTTGCGTAAAATAAAATAATTTAATGGCACTTCAAAGACTTCATAGATTAAATAAAACATAAATCTTTGTTTTACTGAAATGCACTAATTCAGCAGTGCTGAGAACTGCTCTCTTCAGGATGCAAAATGCACCAAGACATGGCTTACTAAAAACTACACAAACCATCCAAACAACTGCATGGCAAGTCCCCGGCAACTTCCCATAAAAACCCAGCATTGTGAGCAACAAAAAACTAAATTTTAATATACAGTTTCACCCTCAGTCCGCATTATCTTGCAAACAATAAAAATTTTAATGACAGAAAACAGGCTGTCAAGACATACCATCTGATTGGAATAACAATTCGAGACATTTATAATACATCTGTTTCACATGTTCATTAAGCACCATCTTTACAACAAATCATTTTTTCTTGTCATATTTTTTTCCCCCCGCTTATTTCTAAGGGAACGACAAACCCTGGTGCGCTACATTTAAGTTTCTCCCAGATGGATGCCAAATGCTTTTACAATTTTAGCATTTATTTATAACAAGGACAAGCTGCCAAAACATGACAGCCTTGCAACGAGTGCAAAATAAGTTTAGCATGATAATCTTGCCATAAAATCACAGCTACATTATTAAGAGGAGAGCTGAAAATGCACCGACTTAAAGCAAAAAAAAAAAAAAATAAATAAATAAATAAATAAAAATAAAATAAAAAAATACTGTCATGCACACATATAACCAAAGAAATTCAAACTACTGACCAGTAATTGCAGCTCAGTAATAGGAGAGGAGAACTATCCTGCGTCTGGTCAAAGTCTTACTCGGGCAGATTCATTCATGCATAAAAATACATCTCCACATATGTACGGATAACACTAAATGGCATGCCTTTCAAATCATATATGGTATGCTCTGCTCTAGGGTTACTGAACTGCTTTCTGCAGTCGGTAATTTAATAAGGAATCCAAGAAATCAAAGAAAGTTATTAATACTCAGAACCATATGAAGTCCTTAAAAACTCTCACTTATCCTCCACATATATGAGGTTGGCAAGGTTTCCATTAATTTATATTTCTAAGTTACCTATCTACAACCCCAATTCCAGAAAAGTTGGGATGTTTCGTGAAATATCATAAAACCAAGAATATGTTATCTGTTCATTCTCTTTAACCTTTATTTAATTGACTAAAGTACAAATAACATTAAAAAAATATTAATAAATAATAAAACAAAACTTCAGATGCTCAGCAGTCTGTGATTGTTGTTGTCTGATTTCCTTTATATGACTGGTCACAATTCTTTACATTTTCAATACGCCCAGTGTTGAATTAGGCTAACTGAAGTGTTTTAATGCAAAAAAAAAAATGTGTATATATATATATATATATATATATATATATATATATATATATATACTATGGCAGCTACAAAAAAAAAAAAATCAAAATCAAAGATGGCGCCATATGTGTACTAAAACTTGGCTACCATGTTAAAAGCTGCAATTACACAATAAATAAATTTAAAAAAATAATAAATAAATAGCCTGCCATGGCAGCAAATTTTGCATGCTTTTAGATCTTGTTGTACCCCCTCAGTCCTGAAATTCAGCTACTGTTTTCTCTCCTTTCTCTCTTTTTTACTCTCTGATACGCATGTTTAGGCATGAGGTTGCTGGCTCAAAATTATATAAAATGTTTAGGGTTGGATTTGATTTGCAATTTGGATTATTTTTATAAGATCCCATGATAAATGCAATTTCAGCTAATTCGGAAGTGGTTCTTGTTTGAAATGTTTTTCTGTTAGACTTGTGTATGTATGTTTTTTCCCCCTTTGTTAAAAGCTGTTCAGTTATTAAGCAGTATCTCATATAGGTTTGTTTCCCCTTGGATTCTATGTGGTAACCACTGGGGGTGCTCAGGGCATGTATTTTTCTTTCTTAGTTTCTTCCCTGACGTGATGTTATGTTGCAAAGCAAAAGTAAAAGTTTCATACAAGTTCCCTGCGTTCTAACAGGACAGAGTGCCATGCATTTATTTAAAAGCAACATTTATTTTATAAAGAACACTGCTTTCTTACATAACGCACTGAACCAGACCCTGCATAGAGTGAATAATCCATTTTTGAGCTATCGATATGAACCAATTCAGCACCACGGCCATGGACAGCACCCAGTACTGTCGCACATAATAAGGTATATTTTAAGCAACCTCATAAGGTATAGCTCAGGGAACACACCTAGAAAAGGTACACCTGTAGTTAAGATATACCTTTAGAGTCTTCGTAATGTGCTAAGAGACAGCGTTATTGGAAAACGCAGCCCAGATCTGGACTGCAGACAGGACAGTCTAGCACATTCAGTCTGTGTCTACGAAACCACGCTGTTGTAGCACATGCTAAATGAGACCTAGTATTGTTTAGATCTAATAACCATGGACTTTCCATGAAAGACGTCATCTTGATGGCAGTGTATGTGTCTGTGCAATCCCAATACATGCCTCCATTGCAATGTTACCTTTGCACATATTCCAGCAACCAATGCCATTTGCTCTGTGGCACCCCCATACCATGACAGTTGTTTGCTTTTGCATCTGTCGCTGATGAAAGTCTGGATGGTCCCATTGGTCTTTGGTACTAAGAACTGGACGCCCATTTTTCCCAGAAACAAGCTGAAACATGGACTCGTCTGACCACAGCACACATTTCCATCGCCTTTTTGACTATGTGAGATGAGCTTTAGCTCAGAGAACCCCATGGCATCACCACATAGAATTGATGTATAGCTTTCTGCTAGAGTAACAGGAATTCAGGTTGCATTTATTGATGCAGCTGCAGAATGTGTTAAGTGACAGCAGTTTGGCAAGTACTCCTGAGCCCATGTAGCTACATATAAAACTGCAGGATGACGGTTTCTTATGCAATGCCACCTGAGGGCTCAAAGGTCATACACATTCACCTGAGGTGTCTTGCCTTGGTCTACACAGCCTGACACTTCTCTGGATTCCCTGAATCTTTTCACAATATTATGTGTGGTAGCTTGTGAAATACCTAAATTCTTTTTCTATTAAGAAATGTGATTTTTGATTCATTTGAAATTTGGAACAAAGTGATGAGACATCATCAAACTTTGCTTGCAAGGACTGAAATGCTCATTTTATACCCAAACATAGTATCCTTACTTGTTTCCATTTCACCTGCTTACTGTGAACTGTTTCAAAGCAGCTTAATTTGAATAATCTTTAACCTTTTTACTTATTTTGCTTCTGTCAGAACAACGTATTTGGAATGTGTTGCAGCCATGAAAATCAAAATTTGGTTATATTTACAAAATAAAATTAAAGTTGGCCACTGAAACCATTGGATTTTTTTTTTTTCTTTGTACTTTAGTCAATTAAATAAAGGATAAAAAAAAATGAACAGATAACCGATGGAGGTACAGTCAAGTCCTGAAGATCATCGCTGAAGCCATCAGCACAGGAGTTGAAAGGGCAAAGCAGTCTTGACCCTCCAAGCAGAGAATTACTTTCGTCAGAGCTGGAGAGTAGCCTACTTCAATGGAAAGCAAATCTCCAGTTCTCACCACTCACAGTTCTGTGAGTGGTAAAAATAGAGTTACATATGAACAATATGTCGGCATGATTGCACCAGTGATGGTGATCCCCACTGGGGAAGGAGCATAATTCTACTAGACATGATCCATGCTAAGGCTTTGGCCTGTGACTGTCCTGTACCTCCACCTAGACATAGCAGGAAACTAATGGTGAGCAGCTCCTAATGCTGTTCCTAAAGTCAACACCCTCTACAGCAGGTGTTCTTTGGTCAGGCAGGTATGTGAATATGAAATGCTTTTGGCCACTGGCTGGGGAATTTCAAGTAATGCCACTTGGGCTCTGCAATGCCCCAACTACCTTTGAGAAGCTCATAAAGAGAGTGCTGGCAGCTGTTTCCAGCAGTCACTGTGTGGTGTATTTTGAGCCTATGGTAAACTGTCTTATCCAGGGGTGTCAAATTCAGCTCCTTGAGGGCCACTGTCCTGCAGATTTTAACTCTAAGCCTGATTAAACATACCTGATCCAGCTAATCAAAGTCTTTAGGAGTTCTAGAAACTTCCAGGCATGTCTGTTAGAGTTGGTTGGAGCTAAAATCTGCAAGACAGTGGCTCCTCCTGAGTTGAGTTGACTAATCCACTAAAATCATCTTTGTGTTGGAGCCATTGCCTTGTAGGTGATCAGTCAAAAATCATTGCAAAAAGGCTCAGAAAGGTGAAGGAGATGCCACTTGCTTTGATAGTTTGCTATTTAATGAAATGGCACTGAGAGCTTTTTAAATGTGTTAGTGTGTCCACATAGCTCCAAATACTTATAAATACACATTGATACATTTTAAATTAATTAGAGATGAACTTGTGCTTCCTGTGGAGTCTTAAATGAATCACCACTGGTCTCGTCTTAGAGACTCTGAAGGAGCTACCATCAAATTCTCAGAGACCTGTTCTACTTCTCAAACTTCCCAGCTCAATACAGTGATCACGTTTGTAGTTAGCCATGAAATTGTCTCTCACACCAGTGCAGATGAAGGTGTGAGACAGCGAGAGATGTTGTTATTCAGCACAAATGTGCATCTGCATGGAGGAGATAGCAGACAGATTGGCCAATCAATTTTGTAGAAGCAGTTAAACACACAAACTCTCAACTTGGTCGATAGAGAGATTAGACCTCAGGGAAGGCTGTATGCTAAATTAGATGTCTGAGTATCTACCAACCGCTTGAACACTATAAAAATGGTCTCTTTCATAAAGAATTTAAACCATTGTTAATGACAAAGTTATCAATAAATAAATAAATAAAATAAATAATAATAATAACTGTAAAATGTGTTTTGTAAGTCACACTTTTTTTTTAAGGTATGTTTATTTTAAATATACATTTCTGCACAGACTACAAAAGCTATTGAACATTTAAGTGACAGATACAGCATCATACTGTCACTCTTTGTAAGTTGTCACAATGGCCAATTATAGGCTTTTTGACAAAATGCATACAGTAAAACAATGAAAGAGCTAAAATGTAAAAGGGTAGCATATAAAATCTCAAAACATTGTTTTGGCCAACCAAAAGTGCAGTTGTATAAAGTTATGTGACAACTTGTCCAAAGACCAGTTCAAATAAATAAATAAATAAATAAATAATAGTAATAATAATAATAATACAAAAATACTAAAATATAATAATAATAATAATAATAATAATAATAATATAGTTTGACTCCAGTATGCTATTATTATTATTATTATTATTATTACTATTATTATTACTAATTTGAGGAAATTAATTTGAGGTCATTTTAACTGGCATTTGAAACCAACATACAACAACACCACTAGGGGAAAAAAGTAATTAGACTTTTGATTCTAAACTTTATAGCTGATATAATAAGCTACTTAGCAGACAGAAACTGACAATTTCTCCATGTCTCATCCCAAGTCTCCCCTATTATATGCACATTTGTCACTATGTTCAGGGAATTTGTGAAGTAGCCTACATTTCCCTATATTTATCTAGTAATATCCACAGAAAAGTACCTGTAAGCAGATGAAAGGTAGGCTGTGTGTATGCTAAGTTTGAGATAGCAGCGGTGTAGTGCTGAAATAGTGGAGATTAATCTGCTTTTGCATTACGGCATTTATCCTCAAACATGAAAGGGACACATCCACATTCACGAGCTTAACTTTACCAACGCTGCGTTTTATTTGCAGACAAAGAAACCAAGTTTTAGAGTATTCTTGTGAGCTGCATTTTTCCACCACAATCTTGCTCATCATTCCACTAAGAGGCGTCAAAAGAACATCTTGGATTATTACTGTGCAAGAAGAGAGATCCTTTTTTAAATAATCCTCCTAATCTGTAAACACGCTGGAATCCTTTCAATTCAATTGCTCTTAGACAAGAAATCCCCCAAATCATCTTACTGCCAAACAGTGTCTTAAGCTAAACTAGGTCGTTTCCCTTTAATTCGTTCATTACACAAACCTTTTCATTTATTTTCAACAACCTAAACCACAATTCTAAAATAGGAACCACAATCTGAAGCAGAGAATGTGAAGACATTGTTGGAATTAACAGGAAGCATGGAAAGTGAATCAGGAAATTTCCATTTAATCTGAAACATGTCCCTGTCTGATGCATATTAATTGCAACAGCACAATCCATTCATACAGAGGTGCACAAATTAAAGACACTCATCATCTGGTGTTCTATAAAGGCAGGTTCATTTTCTCAAGAAACATCAATGACATTCTCTACGACCTCCCATCAGCTCACGTTAAAAGATATAGGGGGTTAATTCACTAAAAGCATCTCTTTAGCAAAAATTATATCTTACAAACACCAATGCGATTTAACCAGGTCCTAAATGCACTAAAAATGATGGGCCATAAGTAATAAAAACATTAAATAAAAACATACAAACTTCTTTTTAGCAAAAATATGTTTCCATGTGTTCTATATAGGCTAGTTATAGGCAATATAAAACAAAACACAAAATTCACAAAATTCTTTGTGCCTACCACAGTTAATGCTGCACTATTGTTGGCCACAAAAAGCAAGTAGCTATGTTTGAGTTAAAAAAAAAAAAAAAAAGATGTTTGTGTACATTGTGTAGTGGTCATTGTGGCAACCGTTGGAGAAGAGCATTATAACTGGGCAGATATCCAGATGCTTGGTGTAATAGTGCACTTTCCGAATTTTAAAGAGATGATTGACATGCATGCCTAGATTTAGTGGACTGATGCAGTACAGTCCTAGTAATGTATGCCAGATAAGCTACTTTGTCCTCCCCAGCTTGCAGTAGCTCTCACAACCAACCCATAAGATGGTGAACTGCATTATGATATTGCTTTTATACAACAGTTCGTTAACAAATAACTCATACTGAATAACTTATGTTTCAGATAAAAATTGTCCAGTTTGTATATTTCTTCACTGACAATAAGAATAGTTCTGAAAGAAGTCATCAAGCAATGTATAATGAAAGTAATTCTGGAACGGTGTTTGCAAGTGGATCTCTGCGACAGAGACTTCCCCTCCACTGCTCATAGCGTTCTGTAGTCACTTGGCTCCAGCTGTACTGTAGGTTTTTCCATTTGTCATTTGCCTACTCCTCTCTGCAGACAAAAATCACACAACTCTTCTCCCCACTCGGCTTCCACTCTTCCACAGGAGTGAATAACCATCCAAGAGAGTACACAAATCAAGTACTTGAGTAATGGTACAGATACCATAATAAAATATTACTCCAGTAATAGTATAATTATTTATGTACGTATGTAAGTATTAAAAGTGAAAAGTACTAATCGATGTACCATGTTTATTTATTTATTTATTTATTTTTTCTAGCCAGCATTAGTTTAAAGTGCTCCTATTATGCCTTTTCAAATATGACCTTCCATGCAGTGTGTCATGTAGCTGTATGTGAACTATCTGCAAAGTTGTGAAGCCGACAGTGCATGATACATAAAGTTATTGTCTATCAAAAAAAAAGAGTCGGATCACAATCGCCTGAACGAGTCGTCAGGAATTTGAATCTTTTTCTGTTACGGCTGTACGTCCCGAAGTAACAAATTTGCATAATGTCCGCCCACATTCTACTTTGCGAACAACTTGCCCGCCCACAAAAACAGTAAAATTTCCATGTGGTTTACGTCATGTCGAGAAGACGCTGTATCCTAAGTACAATGCGGGATTCACCAAAGGCTTGCTCTTAAAAGATGGATCAGTGCCCAGTATATCTTGCTCCTCTGAACACCTACCTGTAAGTGTGATTAATAATTGATGGTTGTATTTTCTAGCGATTGTTCAAAATACGTAGTTGCGTGTTGTGTCGTGTAACATTATGTCATGTAACATCTTGGATGACATGGGGGACATTTTCAGGACATTTTTATTCTTAAAGTGGAGTAATCCTTTAAAACGTGTTGCTCTCATGTAATGTTGCTCTGTATCATGCAAAATACCTATTTAGTTGTGTGTGTGTTGTGTTCGCTCCACGCAGCTCGTAGGTCTATGGCTAACTGGCTGACAGCTTTATCTGTTTACTGGAAATGTGTCAATGAATAGTGAATGTTTGTCATTCTTATTACTTTAAGTTCTGATAAAGAATAAAACAATACGTTGGTGTACAAGCTGCAGTGCTTTATCAATACGTTTCTGCATTGGGTTGAAGCATATACTGTGGCTGTTTGGGTGTTGTTGTTTACCACCGATTTGTGGGCTAGAGTAACGGTGATGGGCGTTCCGTGTTTGAAATTCGCTGCACGCAGTAACGTTAAACCAATCACAAAAGACTGGGTCATCAGACCAATCACCGCAGATTAGTGTCACGCAAAGGAGTGGTTTGGACAAATGATTCGTTTTAACGAATCGTTTGGGAGTCGTTGAGCAAATAAGGTAAAAATAAATGCATATTATAAGACATAAAATAAAAGTGTTTTTTGACCTTGCATGCATGTCAACTTCTTGTTGGGGACTCCGAAAACCAAAATATGAACCTTTTATAATCCATAATAGGGGCACTGATCTGTAAGCACTGATAGAAATAATTACATACATTAGTATCTGCAAATAATATATATATATATATATATATAAAACAAAAAACAAAAAAGAAACACTTATACACTATTAAAACTGTAGTATTTCATTAATTTAAATGACTGATAAGTCAAGTATGTAAAAAACTGAATATGCCATATAAGAAAAAAAAAACTAAGGGGAAAAAAAAGTCTACATATGTGGCAACAAATAATATAAAATTCCCGGATGTCACATGGATAAAATGTGTTAACATTTTAAGAGGAATGGCAAACACATTAGCTTTATTATATCATTGTTATATCAACTGCTACTGCAACAAGGAATATGTGTGGGTATTAATTTGTGTTATTTTACCTAAAATAATGTCCAATTGTTTCAATAGGCTTAAACAATGCACCCTTTTACAGCAGATTTACTGTACAACTCACAGTAATGACTTAAATATGACTTACATTTACAATAATCAGTACTAAAATTCAGCATTGTTAACTTACTTTTTATGCCATCAGTCACACGTACATTCAGTCTCTGACCAGATCATTGAATCACTGAGTTGTTGAATCAAGAATTGGTGCCATTGGACAAATCTATAGTTCAGAATTGTAAATGTTGAGACACATTCATTATACCACCAACGCTCAGTGCATAAATCAAGCAAACAATGCAATGGAGAAGAATTTCAACTTAACAAAACAAGAAATTATGCCACAGCCTTTCCTGTTCACTGACAAAACTCACTTGTGTTTTTAAATCATACTTTAAATATTTACAGTAATAAATTATTAAATGAGAGGAGTACTAGAGGCCTTACAGTGATCCACACAATAACGTGTCTCAGACATAAATTCTCTGTGGCACAATTCCAGTAAAAGAAAAAAAAAAATCTTTCCATTTCTTTTAAAATTATAAAGACAACACACTATTGTGTCCTCTCCATTAGAAGTAAAGGAGCTTTGGTAGAACGTTTCCCCTATGTTATTTAACTCCTATAGCTGGTAGCATGACAGCCGGTATACTTCCCTTGCAGGGCCAGGGTTATATGCACAGACACAGAGCATGATCCTCTTATGCCTGCTACAGCTCTCATCTTCCTACACGGATCATTCAGTTAACACAAGCAGCCTCTCAGTGCTGTGGTCTCTTGCCAGATCTCGCCTCTTTCAATTGGCGTTCCTTTTCTTTCAGTTTTTTTTGATAGAAGGAACTTTTGTATTTTGTTGTAATGTGTTTGGTTCAAGAGACAATTAAAATTGTCCTGTGTCCAGTTTCTGTGTGTCCTGGTGTTAAAGTTGAAAGTCTATGATCATGTCTTTACAGTATTGAATTTAGATGCAGCCCTAGTTGCTATTCTTTCACTGTATTTTTTTTTTGTACAATTAATTTTCTAAATGACAGCTGTGTATCTTACCCCACTACACTCTAAAAAGGGGTAACTTGCAGTTGTTACGTTACAGGGATAGTTCACCAAAATATGTACATTCTGTCATCATTTACTCATCCTCAAATTGTTCCAAACCTGTATGAATTTCTTTCTTCAGCTGAACACAAAAGAAGATGCTTTGAATAATGTTGGAAACAAAACAATTCTCCATTGGCTTCCATAGTGATTGGCTTTCCATACTATGGAAGTCAGTAGAGACCAGCAACATACCTTTTTAAAAATATCTTCTTTTGTGTTCAACAGATATATATTTCTCCGCGAATACGCGGAAGGGATCGCGGAATCCATTCATAAAAACGGATTTACTCTATAGCGCGGAATGCAGCGGAATTCGTAAATTTTTGGATGAATAAATAAAAAAATATGTCTCTCACTTAATTCGAATCGCGATACGGACTAGTGTCCGTATATATTAAAACGCAAAAAGACGGTTTAAATATAAATCCTCCATGTTCCGCTTGGCTCTGTATGAATGAATGGCGGAGAAGCTCTTTTGTTTACTAGACAAACAGTGAAGCACACGTGACGTGAGGCTCGCGGTGATTTTCGGCCTTTGGGTCTTATATGACGACATAAATACATGAACTTAAACTCCAGAGATGCTGTGAGAGTCACTTCATGTGCATTTTACGGTTTCATTTGAGAAAATTAGCGTCATATCATAGTGTATACACACAAAAACTAACCGGCAACCTGTCAAAATAAAAGTGCGATTTAACATGTAACAGAAATGTATTAGTCTTGTATTACTTTAGTACAGTATAATGTAAATGTTTATATATTCCTATTTCTGGCAAACAAACAAAAAAAAACAAACAATTAAATGCTATCTATCTATCTATCTATCTATATATATATATATATATATATATATATATATAACAAGAAGATTAACCACCTAATTGTAGAAAAAAAATCTACAATTTTTATTACATTTTTTAAACAGAATATTCACACAATTTTTCTTCCATGCATTAATTTTAAAAGATAAACCTTTGGCAACAAATAAAAGGGTTTAATTTTAATTTAATTAAAAATAAATACATGTTTATTGCCTTCATTTAATTATCAGAAAAATTAAAACAAGAATTTCTAATAAAAAGAAAAGAAAACGATTGTAGGGCCCTATTGTTCAAAATGATGAAATTTAGATTGTGGGCTTATTTTTTTCACTGAAATAAATGTACAGAGAGTAAAGAGTAAAGTAACTGTTATCGAAAAAAATTACCGTACCGTACTATTGGTACAGCCGTACATATGAAAAATGTATATAGTTTTTGTCAGTGTTTATTTAAAAACATACAGTTATGCAGAATTGTAAAGATGGTAAATATTTTGTGGATGAGTTGTCAATACGATATACTATAATATACGATATACTCTCCCTGGTGGCAGGGAGAGTCCTCACAGTACAAATCAGACAGTGCCCACCAATGGCTGGGAGGGTCACTGTAAGAGGGAGCAAACTGCGCCTCCTAATAGCTGAGAGAGTCATTACAAGAGAGGGCAGGCTGCGCTCCCTAGTGGCTGGGAGAGTCATTGCGGGCGAAGTCTTACAGGAGCCCCTCTCTTAGGAACGGCTCCTGACGTTCCGTTGGGTATGGTTGGAACCTTGGCGGTAGAATTCTCTGATAAGTTCTGGATCTAAGATGTCCCCAGCTGGCACCCAGGACCGCTCCTCTGGGCCATAACCCTCCCAGTCAACTAGGTATTGGACTCTTCCACAGACTCGATGTGAATCCAGCAGTCGACTGACAGTATACGCTGGTTGCCCACCAACGATCTGGGGTAATGGGAGGGGGGGTTTCTTTGCTGTGGACAGAGGAGAGCAGACAAAAGGTTTCTAACGTGAAATGTGAAAGGTGGGGTGGATGTGCATAGACCTAGGTAGGAGTAGTCGGTATGACACAGGGTTAATCCTCCTAAGGATCTTAAAAGGGCCAATGAATCGGGGGGCCAGTTTCCGAGACTCTAGATGTAGTGGAAGATCCTTAGTTGACAACCACACCCTCTGACCCTGACGTAGTGTTGGCCCAATTCTACGGCGCTGGTTGGCCTGTCTCTGCTGCCGTTGCAAAGCTTTTATCAAGGCTGCATGAGCTCTCCGCCAGGCCTGACGGCACCTCTGGACTAATTTGGATGCGGCTGGTACTTGGACTTCCAGTTCCTGTTCAGGAAACAAGGGTGGGGGAAATCCAAATTGACATTCAAATGGAGACATGCCCAAGGATGAATTGTGTAGTGTGTTATGAGCAAACTCAACCCAGATCAGACGGGAGCTCCAGGTGCTGTGATTATTGGAGACCAGGCACCTGAGAGTTTTCTTGATCTCCTGGTTGACCCGTTCTGTCTGACCATTAGACTGTGGGTGAAACCCAGAAGACAGACTGATAGATGCTCCAATTAGACGGCCAAAAGCCTTTCAAAACCGAGAAGTAAATTGTGGCCCCCGATCAGAGACCATGTCCTGAGGAAATCCATGGATCCTAAAGACGTGCTGCATCATGAGGTCTGCCGTCTGACAGGCTGTGGGAATCTTAGGCAGAGGTATCAGGTGACATGCTTTAGAGAATCGGTCTACCACCACCAAAATGACAGTGTTACCTTGTGATTTAGGAAGTCCAGTAACAAGTCCAAGGAAATGTGAGACCATGGACGTCTCGGGATGGGTAAAGGATGAAGCAGACCTTAAGGGTGGGCCTTAGGTTCCTTATTTTGAGCGCATACAACACAGCCTGACACAAATTCATTGACATCTGTCTGCATACTGGGCCACCAGAATCGTGTCTGGATATGCTTCAAAGTTCTTGTAACTCCAGGGTGACCCGTAAGAAGAGATGCATGTCCCCACTGCAAAACATCAGATTGTACAACATTAGGAACAAAAAGGCGCCCTGGAGGGCCATTACCTGGGTCAGGCTGTTTTTGTTGAGCCTTCTTTACTGCCAGTTCAATTCCCCACTGAACTCCTGCCACCACCTTTGAGCTGGGAATGATGGGCTCAGGTCTGTCCTCCATCTCTGGTGTGTCAAACTGTCTCGAAAGGGCATCAGGCTTGGAGTTCTTAGAGCCTGGTCAATAAGAGAGGATGAAATCGAAACGGTTAAAAAAAGAGAGCCCATCGGGCATGGCGTGGATTCAACCCTATAGCTTCCCGGATGTATGTGAGGTTTTTGTGGTCTGTCCAAATGACAAATGGGTGTTTGGCCCCTTCTAACCAGTGTCTCCATTCCTCGAGTGCCAGCTTTACAGCCAACAACTCCCGGTTACCTATATCGTAGTTCTTCTCGGCTGGTGTGAGTCTACGAGAAAAGAAGGCACATGGATGAAGCTTATTATTGGCCACTTGAGACAAAAGAGCTCCCACTCCAACATCTGATGCATCCACCTCTACTACAAAGGGCAGCTCGAGATCAGGGAAGGTCTGAATGGGTGCCGAGGTGAATTGTTGCTTGAGCAGCGCAAATGACCGATTAGCCCTTTCTGTCCATTGGAATGGTCTTGAGGTCTTCCTGGTAAGGGCTGTAAGTGGTTCTGCAATGGAGCTGAATTTCCTTATAAACCTCCTATAAAAATTTGCAAATCCAAGAAAACGCTGTACCTGTTTGACAGAGCAGGGTTGGCGCCAGTTCAGGACTGCACGGGTCTTGACAGAATCCATTTGAATGTTTCCATTGGGGACAATGAACCCAAGAAAAGAAACAGTAGGTACATGAAATTCACTTTTCTCCAGCTTCACAAAGAGGTTGTTGCTTAACAGTTGAGACAAAACCTGTTGAACATGCTGGACATGCTGGAGCATTGACTAGCCCAAAGGGCATTACCTGATATTCATAATGGCCAGTCAGGGTATTGAAGGTCGTCTTCCACTCATCCCCAGCACGGATCCTAACCAGGTGGTAGGCATTCCGAAGATCCAGTTTTGTGAATATAGTTGCACCCTGTAGGAGTTCAAAGGCTGTAGTCATCAGTGGCAGTGGGTAGCGGTTCTTTACTGTAATGTGATTTAGACCTCGGTAATCAATACATGGCCGGAGTCTGCCGTCCTTCTTCCCCACAAAGAAAAACCCAGCTCCTGCCGGTGAAGTTGAAGGGCGAATAAATCCACTGTCAAGGGCCTTGTTAATATATTCCTCCATGGAGGCTCTTTCTGGGGCAGACAGAGAAAATAGTCTCCCTCGAGGAGGACAAGTGCCAGGAAGCAGTTCAATGGCACAATCGTAAGGTCTGTGTGGTGGAAGAGAGGCAGCACGGTCCTTGCTGAACACTTCACAGAGATCTGCATACTCCTTGGGAACACGGGATAACTCAGGAGAGGCAGGGAGGTCACTGAGAGTCTCTTGTTTCAGTTTAGAAATGGCCAGCATCTCTGTGGATGGGACTGGTGATTCAGGCAATTCTGGGAAGTTTCCCTGTGACTCGAGAGAATGACACAGAGACAAGCCAGACACACAGCAGTTAGGCCCCCACTCACTTATCTTATTGGTAGACCAATCAATTCGTGGATTATACAGAGCTAGCCAAGGATACCCAAGGATCAAAGGGAACTCAGGAGAATTAATTATTAATTAATTAATTATTAATTAAACTTTATTTTCTCTGTATGAGAACCCACTTGAAAGTGGAGGGATGTGGTGCACTGGCTTACCTGACCAGAACCTAGAGGCCTTCCATTCAATGTGGTAACAGTCAAAGGATCATGAAGAGTGATGGGCTGAATCTTTAACCGTGCGGCCAGTGTGAAGTCCATCAAATTTCCTGCAGCACCCGAGTCTATGAAGGCCATAAGCTCATGAATTTCATTACGCAAGGTGAGTGAGACACCAATCAAAAGGCCAGAAGCTGCCGATTGGGGGTAAGAAATTACTCTCGTCCCAGGCCCCCTCTTCTTGGGCGAGAGCTGCCCTTTCCCATTAGTTTTGGGCAGTTGACGCGGAAGTGCCCTGACTGACCACAATACAGGCAGCACTTATCTCTCATGCGTCTGTCCCTCTCCGCCTGTGATAACCCTCCCTAGCTGCATTGGCCCTTCAGAACACCCCATCAGTGAGGAAGGTTCCATAGAGGTGTGAATCTCAGGCAGTCGAGTCTCACAACGACGTTCACCTTGACAGTCTCGGATGCGGTTGTCCAGTCTGATAGCAACGTCGATCAGAGACTCTAAATCAGGGGCTGAATCTCTGTAGGCCAGCTCATCCTTTAACTCAGGGGATAGGGCATGATGGAACGCTGCTTTCAGGGCTCGCTGATCCCACTCACTCTCTGCAGCTAGGGTGCGGAACTCGATAGCAAACTCAGCCACACTGCGTGTTCTTTGTGTGAGCTGAAGCAGTCGATTATTCACCTCTGCTCCACTAACAGGGTGGTGAAAGACCTTTCTCATCTCTGTTATGAAGTGCTCACTGCTGGTTGTGAGGGGAGACTGCCGTTCCCAGAAAGCCGTGGCCCAGTCCAGCGCCTTTCCCACAAGAAGAGTTGTCATATATGCCACTCTGCTGCTCTCTGTAGGAAAACTGTTCGGCTGCAATTGAAAAGCAAGAGTACACTGTGTAATAAACCCCCAGCACCTCTCTGGGTTCCCATCGTACCTCTCAGGGGCTGGAAGTTTAGGCTTGAGTAGGAGACCTGCTGATGGGCCTGGCTGAAAGGTACCTTGAGATTGGGGTGGTTGTGGTGGGGCAGCTTGAGACACAGGCTGAATTGATGAGACTGGAGAGGCTTGAGGTCTTAGATGCTGGAGAATCTGAGATGGGTCTTGAACCCGGGTCTCTCAGTCACAAGATACAACTGTTCAACCTCTGATCTACTTGGGAGGGCTGTTTGTAGAAAACCCATGTGCAGAAGAGAAAAAAAAAACTAGGAGGCTCAGGTAACTCCAAAAAAAACAAGCAGTCTTTACTTGGATTCAATCTTCAATATAAACAAAAGGCAGTCATTGCTTTGCTAACAAAAACATAAAGATGACCAAATGGCAACAAAGAAACAGAAACAAAGTAGGCTCAAGACTGAACACAGCTCAATGAAACTGCCAGACTTAAATAGAACAAAATACAGGTGCAACAAATTAACTTGATGAGAGGTTCACATCAGGTGGTGCCACCTGGTGGCAGGGAGAGTCCTCACAGTACAAATCAGACAGTGCCCACCAATGGCTGGGAGGGTCACTGTAAGAGGGAGCAAACTGCGCCTCCTAATAGATTACAAGAGGGGGCATGCTGCGCTTCCTAGTGGCTGGGAGAGTCATTGCGGGAGAAGTCTTACAAATACAATACATAGGATATGATTTTACTGCACAATTCAACATATTAACATGGAATGATAACTGCAAATCGGTGTTTCACTGCCTGGAGATCATTTGTTTCTTTGAATTACAGTGATTAATTTGCTTCTCTTTTCAGTAGATTTCAGCAGTCTGTAAAAATATACCTCAGATTTCTTGTCAAATCTATTTGTACAGTCAATTGCAAAGCTTGTTCTGCTTTCAGAGGTGTTTTGTGTGTTCTGTCGCAGCATTTACATTGAAACTAATGCTGCCACTCAGTCTTTTTGCCACTCAGTGGGCAGAGCCGCAGCCACTCCAGCTGACAGTGACGTCACATCTATTCTTGCCACTGTAATAGTGCATACTGTGTAGATTGCAAATTATAATCAGACTTACAAGTAAACCACAGTAAAGCTAGCTTGTTTTCTGTACATAGCACAGTGCAACCAGTTGTGCCATTACTACACTGACTTGAGTAAAATTAATAAATAAATAAGGTATAAGCTCACAGCCAAACAAACACTTGACACATTACACTTCACCTTAAAACCCCTATTATTTAACAAAGCAGACCAACACAGTTGCATTCTTAGAATTTTTTGTGTTACTGAACATATAACATCAAGAAGTGCAGACTAATTTCACATTACAGTTACTTATTGAAATCAACTGCTATTTAATATTTTGCTTACACTTTATTTTGATGGTCCACTTTAGACATTCTACTAACTATAAGTAACTTGCAACTACATGTCAGCTAATTCTCATTCATTTGCAACTACATGTCTACTAACTCTCAGAGTAGACTGTTAGGTTAGGTTTAGGGTTATACATATTTCAAAGTTTCTTATAGTCAGTATGTTATATGTTGTATGTTGTGGACCCATCAAAATAAAGTGTTAGAGAAGAAAGTGTTAGTTAGACAGACTACTAATACACGAATGACTGCTAGTTGACATGTAGTTGCAAAGTTTTACTGTGCCCTTAGCAGACAGAGTTAGTTATAAGAGCAGTGTCAATGTGACATAAGAACCTCATTTAAACCTAGTATTAACATTCACCTCAGGTGATCCAATTAGCACCAAGTACAAGTGAGTCATGTTATTTTGATTACTCAAACCACATTCAGAGATGATCAGGGACACATATGGCCACATTGCTTTTGTAGTGTAAATACTATTGTGTCCTAAACAACACTGAAGACAACAAGGGCTTTCAACTTTGTAGTATTTAAAAGAAAACTATCGTAACTAAATAGTCCCATACACAAGACTTCACAAAACAAGTCTGAAATTAACATGCATGGACACTCTGACTTAGACAGTGATATATATTGTGATGAAAGACCCTCCTATCAATGATACCTAATCACAAGTGCTCACTAGAGAGTGTTTAGGACATATGTTAATTTAAGGTATAAAATGTAATATGTCTCAGGTGACCACTTGTGATCAGATCACCCTTGATGGATGTTAATGCCAGGTGTAAATGGGGCCAAAGACTTTCCTTTCTAGTTTTATGAATCAAGATTGTTGTCAACTTAGGCGAGATGTCCAGTGAATTGCAAATAGCTGACAAGCCATGGTGCAGGCCTCCAACTTGTCTTTGAGTTATTTTCGTCCTTCAGAGGTGTTCGGCCTTCATGAGCCTAATGCTTATAAATTCAACACTTCGTATCCATCGCCACATGACCTACAACATATTGCAATAAATACAACTTGCAAACTGTAACAAATGCTGACCCATAATCATATATACAGAATAGACACATACAATGCATTTAGATGAGACAGCAGAAAATATGCATACGTATAACACGGTATTTTAACATGATGTTACTAAATTAATCAAATAGAAGCCTGTATTCAAACTGTCAGTTGTGTTTTGGCTGCTTAATAAACACAGTATATATTTAAAAAAACTCAGATGGGTTCTATCAAGCAGATTTGCTATATTCTACACAGGCTTTGGAAAAAATGTGCTTGTGGTAATGTCTCTGCAACACGTTTTGTGGCAGTTTCAAAGTAAAATGGCTAGTGAGTGGTGCTACAACGTGTGTTCAATATGTGACTGTGACACGTTTTTAGTACATTGGTACAGGCACGTATTGGAGTCCAGAATTAAAATATCTGGGGAGTGTCTCTAAAAGGTTAATCCTCTATCTTGTTGGAAAATAACAAACCCCCTACACCAGGGGTGCTCACCCCTGGTCCTGGAGATCGACTTTCCTGCAGTGTTCAGCTCCAACCCTGACCAAACACACCTGAACCAGCTAATTAGGATCTCAAGGAGCACTTGATAATTACAGACAGGTGTGTTTGATTAGGGTCGGAACTAAACTCTGCAGGAAAGTCGATCTCCAGGAACAGGGTTGGGCACCCTTGCCCTACACCAAACCCAACCGTAAACTTACCCGGCAGTATTAACAAATGCAAAAGTGATATAAAAATGCATAGTATAAAACATTGTATAAAACATTGGCCCATATATACTTTATATATATATATACACACTGATGACAAGCTCATGAAGACAAAAGACAGAAAAAGGGATGTCTATAATCAAATTAAAAGTCAAACTAAGGGCCAGATATACTAACAGCTTGTTCCAGCGCAAACCTTTTTCTCAGTTTGAAAAAACTACTCTCAGGATTTACTAAAGATGCGCAGTGAAAAATTTGTGATGAAAAGGCTTGAACACAGCAATTTGAGGCTGACCTTATTGCACAAGCATTTGTAGTTGTTTCCATTTCAGACACAAAGTTTGTTAGGAGGAGAACATTTAAATGAATCAATTTTCTTTCCTTTTTTTTTTTGGCATGTTGCCATTAAATCACTGGCAGAACTTTCCACCCCCACCTGTGGAATTGGACTCTCATGCTAATTTGCCTTGTTTAGTGAATTTGGCCCCACAAATTTAACTTTAATGTACAATTTTTCTTTAATGTAAAATTTCATTTTAATGTACAATAAATAAATACATATATAAATAACTGTAATGTGTCCATATTACATTTAAAGTTAATATATTTTAACTGTACTAACTTGAACTTTATCATTGCAAATGTAAATTGCAAATATATTCTGATTTAAATTTGTCAGTACATCCTGCACTACACTTTAACCATAGTTTTAAAGACAGAAGTAATAAGAGTCAGAATGTCCAAACAGCTGATAAAAACATCATGATAATCCATAAGTAATCCACAAAACTCCATCAATTAACATCTTGTGAAGTGAAAAGTTGGATGTTTGTAAGAAACAAATGCATCATTGAGATGTTAATTTAACCATCGCTTCTGGTCAAATTTCCAGTCCATATTCCATAATAATGTTTCCTCCTGTGGAAAAAGTCCATCCCCTGTTGTCCCCTCACATCAAAATCCACTGACATATTTGTTTAGATCTGTCTTGGGCTGTGTTTTCTTGTAAACAGTGCCTGATCTGTGCATATGTCTCTCCTGATTCAGACTTGAGGATACAGAGGAATTTGTTTAATTAGTTTGAAGTTAAAGCATTTTTTAATGATGGATTTGTTTCATACAAACACACAGCTTTTCACTTCACAAAATGTTAAATAATAGACTGGAGTCATGTGGATTTCTTGTGGATTATTGTGATGATTTTATCAGCTGTTTGGACTCTCATTCTGACAGCACCCATTCGCTACAGAGGGTCCTACAGATCTGTTCCGATGAAGAAACAAATTTACCAACGTCTTGGATGGCCTGAGAAGGGTCATTTTTCAGCAGCATTTTAAAATTTTTGGTGAACTGTTCCTTTAACCTACAATTTTTGTATGTGTCCATGCATGTTAGTCCTACAGTTTTCATGTATCCAAATCATGCATTAAAATAATAAAAAAAAAAAATAAATAAATAAAAAATAAAATAATGTCTAACATTGTTTAAAGTGTTTAAACACACAACCAGCACAAATTCTGTAAGGCAGTGAAGTGAAGTTTAAACGATTTAGAAGCTAAATGGCTTATAGCACTTTTCTGTTGCATCATGGATTTCTATCCGTTGTTTTTATGACCTCAGCCACAGTTAGACTTTCAGTAGCCATTTACCAGAGCGTGCATCATTATTCCATTTTGCTCAATCACTTTATAACCCTCACTAAAGTTTTAAGAGAGAACCTTATTTTCAGTCATTGTGGTCTCTTCTCTGATTAACTGTCCACAGACTGGTTTTAATATGGTAGAAGGATACAGAGATCAAGGTATATCCACTTCATAAGTACGGTTAGCACTGCGCTTTTCCATTTCAGTTGCCATTATAGGTAAAAGCTTGTTAATATGTAAATTTGTGCTATAAGGGTATCTTCCTGTCATTAGGGAGTCATCAAACATTCTTTCCACATTATGCTAATGAAGCATGGAAATGACAAAAGCAAGGGAACAACAACATTAAGTTAGAATAGAGGCAGAGTGCACAGCTTCGCTTAATGTGACATAGACTAGTTCGTAGAGACACGATCATGGTCTGTAGACATATTGTTTTTTGAGATGAACAAGTTCAGCTGACCCACTGTAATGTGGTGTTTGTATTCTTTCTAAGCTGATTAAATGGCACATTAGAGAAACAAGTTAGAGAAAGTAATTTTAGCATGTTATTTCTTTATAAATTGTGTCTGCTACTGCACAGTGTTGCTAGTACAGTATCCAGATAAAAAAAAAATATATATATATATATATATATATATATATATATATATATATATATATATATATATATATATACATATAATAAAAATCGAATTGAATTGAATACAATATACAATAATCATGATCCCTTTTCACATTTCCAGGTTCTCAAGTGATAGCCATCAATGGCTAGATGAGAAAGCTTATATAGTGGTGAACAGGAGACTACAGCAAATATGGTTTGTGTCTGTGTGTGTGTGTGTGTTCTCATTTGATCCAATAACAAAACAAACAATCTATAATAGCATTCCCACAACTTTCCAAGAGGAAAAAATAAAGACAAGATATAATTGAAATTTACCATCACTCCCTCAGTCATTGTATTAGAAAGACTTTTGCAGCAGTTAACATTTTATGTATTTTCATGACAAGCTAATATAACACAATGTATAGTGTTAAATTTAAGTGGGAAAGAAATACATGACATTAAGAACTGTGGAAATGTATCAGCACAGTCTGTGAAAAGGGTCCATTACAATACAACCCTCTAATATTATGTTCCAATAAAATGTAAGGTGTTATATCATGTATCATCACTTTTTGGAGAACATTAGAAGGAAGAAAAAAAAAAAAAAGAAATAGTCTGACCAACTAGCAGTTTGCCAGGAGGTAGTGAGTGTTAATTTTCAGATTACTATTAGATTTATTTATGTATTTATTTATATTTATTGATACCAACTAGGTATTGTTATTTTTATATAGCCTATTATTGGATTAAATGTTAACTTTACTAACATTTAAATCATTATCTTCCAAACTGCTTCCAAAACATTTTGTTAGCTCTTTAACAAAAACACTTATCAAGTAAAATCAAGGTGCATTAAGAACAAAGCATTACGCAACACAGTGAAGAATGCAACTATTTAGAACAAAGCAGTATGCAACACAGTAAACATGCACTTCTAATTAGTAGCATGCAGTTCTAATTACTAATGCAGAAAATTGTACAAACTGTCAGACAGAGGTTTTGTTTGATGTATATGTAGATTGTTCTCTTTTTACACCTATATATGGGTTTGAATATACAAAGCAAATTTTCACCTCTGGTTGTTACTATGCCTTGAGTTAATAATTGTCATTATTTACTCACCCTACCCATCATTCTTGGCCCACAAAAGGAGAAATTTGAAAAGAAATGTCCGGCTTATGCTTGTCTGTATAATAGTTGTGGTAGGTGACCAGCTTTGATATACAGTGCACAGCATAAATGAGTACACCCCCTCTGAATAAATATAAAAGATGTATTTTCTTAATGATTATTAAAATAATTCATGGAAAGATGGCAAAATGGAAATTTACTTAACTTAATAAAAACAACTAAATATATGCCAGGTCAGGGAGCTCGGGGATCCACGGCGGAGCATACAGTGCGGGGTGCCATGGCGGATCAGGGAGCTCGGGGAGCCACGGTGGAGCACACAGTCCATATGGCCATGGCGGGTCGGGGAGCTCGGGAAGCCATGGCCGAGCACACAGTCCATACGGCCATGGCGGGTCGTAGGCAGGCAGCTCCGGCTCTGGAGGGCGCGCTGGAGGCAGCTCCAGCTCTGGAGGGCGCGCTGGAGGCAGCTCTGGCTCTGGAGGGCGCGCTGGAGCAAACTCCGGCTCTGGAGGGCGCGCTGGAGGAAGCTCCGGCTCAGAAGGGCGTGCTGGAGGCAGCTCGGGCTCAGGAGGGCGTGCTGGAGGCATGGACAGAGCTGGCCGCGAGCGGAGTCCGAGAGCTAGCCACGGGTTCTGGGGGTTCCTCAGCCTCCGGGCTGAGGAAGCAGATGGAGCCTTGGACCAGGGGAGTTTGTTTGGGGCGGGGCAGGCGGTCCGAACCGTTGGCGCGGCATGTGGGGGTTCCCAGCATGGCGTGAGCTGACACGACACCGCGTGCTTCAGAGGGGGTTGGACGACAAGACATGTAATCCTCTTCGACTTCTAAATCAGATCCATTTAAATAAAGGACTACATTAATCAGTTCGATCAGGGGATACTCACAAACGGGAAAATCGCAACGGATTGTCTCTTCGTCCAGCCCCAGCTGAAAACACGCACCTAAGGCAGCGTCGTGCCAGCTCAGCTGGTTAGCTAGCTTGAGGAATTCCTCCACATACCGCTCCAACTTCCGACCGCCTTGCCGCAAACGCCACAAAGCTTCCTCAGCCCTCATGTTGTTTGTGGTCGGTTCTTCTGTCAGCGTTGTCGTGTGCGGGGAATGAGGAGTAGGAACGAGGAGCTCAGAACATAGAGTTTATTATAACAATAATCCACAGGAACGAACAGGAACAGCAGGGAATCAAAAGCAAACACAACGTACAAGACTTGAAGAACCGACAATCAAACGTGGAACACAACCAAACTTATATACACAGACTAATCAGGGGGAGACAGGTGTAAACAATCAAACAATGACGTGATAATTTGAAACGGAACAGGAAAGACCAAATAAGGGCATACACCGGGAAAAACACACAAAACAGTCAACAGGGGTGTGACAGTATCCTCTGTAAAATAAGTAAATTAGCTAATTTTGTTTAAATAAAGGATTGCAGGAATGAGTACACCCTACACTGTAAAAAAATAAAAAAATAAACACAATTTGTTGAGTCAGCTTAAAATAATTTGTTACCCTGCTGCCTTAAAATTTTAAGTTCAGTCAACTAAAATAAGTTTATTCAACTTGAAATGTTAAGTTGTACTAAGTAAAAACTTAGATATTTGTGTTTGCTAAACTTAATAGATGGGTAAGTAACCCAGCTGCCTTAAAATTTTAAGTTGATTCAATTCAAATATCTAACTTGTAACTTATTATAATTTAACATTTCAAGTTGAATAAACTTTTTTTTGAGTTGACTGAACTTAAAATTTTAAGGCAGCCAGGTTACAAATTATTTTAAGTTGACTCAACAAATTGTTTTTTACAGTGTAGATGTAATTCAGCAATTTGTATACTATTCTAGTACTTAGTATGTCCTCCAGAACTTTAAGTATACTGCTCTGACTCTTCATGACAAATTTTCACATCTGTCCTATTTAACTCCTGGAGGACAACCTCCTTAAATGTCCTGGTCTACACTTTTGTTTTTTGTTTTTTTTTGTTTTGTTTTTTAAGTTTTATTTAGTAACTATCAGGAGGGTGAACACATTTTTGCAACACAACATTTTATCACTTTGATAAGAAAATCTTATTTTGCTAAATAATTTTGACATTCTTTGGTAATTGATCAAGCAGGCTTGGTGGAACATTATATCTCCAAAGAACCCTAATATGTCTTGCAAGTAAAGAGTAATTGCTCAATTTGTCAAGTTTTAGAGGGGGCGTACTCAGTTATGCTGTGCACTGTATATATACAGTATCTAAGTGTCCTGAAGACATATGATAGTGTTTGGGTAGGTCTGTAAGAGACCTGTCTGCTGGCCAATTGTAAAAATGCTGAAATACCTGTGCATTTAGGGTGTCTTATAAGTGAATGGTCAGCATGTCGAACGGTTTTTATTAGGCAGAATTCTATTCGGTCATTTAGATCCTTTGATAACATTCTCTACTAAGTAAGCAAAGTGTTCTAGACCCTTTGAGAAACTTAAGCACTTACCCTTTCATCCTTTTAAAGTGTTAAAATGAAAAGTGTTTTATAAAAACTGCATTGTTGTGTACTACTGTAAGTCTTTCCCATTAGATTTCATTGATGGGCTCACATCCATTATAGGCCTCTGAGGCTGGATCCTTTAGGTTCTCCATTCCATTTATATGCAGATGATGTCCATTCTGTATCTCTCTCTTTCATAATTGGGCCTATAATCTGTAAAAGAGAAGAGTAGACACGGCCTCTTATCTTCCCTGCACGTGTGGGAAGTCCGGATTCCCAATCATCTTCACAGAAAATGAAAGTAAATGGGTTTAAGGGAGATTTTTTTCTTTTCTTTTTTTTTTTTTTTTTGTCTTTATGTGCTTGTGGGTGAGGGGAAGGGGTATCTTTTCCTTATCCTTTTTCCTGTACATTGATCCTTTGTCACAGACATCTGTGGAAATGCTGGCTGTGTCAAGGTTACAATGCGTTCATAGAAGGACGACTAAATGTCTGTATCAAAACCCACCTAATTTGAAGGTTTTCCACTTTTCAAGGTTTCATTTGGTCTAAAATGCTGTCAGATTTCCTATTTACCTTCAATATCACTTATCTGAGTGCCCTCATGATAACATTGTTGAAAATCAATAAGAGTTCATTCTTGCAAAAGGACACACAAAACAACTCGATAACAAAGCCACTGTCTGAGACTTGACACTGACAGAAAAGTTTTCTTCAAGAGAGTTAAGCAGTTGAGAGATCATGCACTGAAAAGTGAAATGACCATGACATTTATTTAAAGGGAATTTTTATTTCTGGTCTATTGAAAAAAATCATGGTTTAAATTTAAATCAAGTTTAAATCTGTTTTGTTCATTTTGGCTAAAAGCAAATAAAATTCCCTATGGAAAGGAAGAAAGAAAAAAAAAAAAAAAAAAAAAAAAACAATCAGAATAAATTTTAGGGTCTTTCAAAAATAAATATTTTCTTCATACTAATTAAATTAAAATTAAACATGGCTGACTTTTTTTTAAGTGGAAATTTTACTTTCATATATTATAGCTACTTTAGCTTTTGTTTGTGGTAAAATATATAGTCATGGCCACAATTATTGGTATCCCTGGAAATTCCAGTTAGCAAATTATCTCTGAAGTATATTTATTAGTGCTGTCAATCGATTTAAAAAAAAAAAAAAGAGAAGAAAATTAACCGCACTTTTTTTTTCCTGTAATTAATCGTGATTAATCACAGTTAATCCCACCTAACATTAAAGTTTGTAAATATACTTTTATATTGCAATAATTTCACATTCAATCTTCAAATAAATGTAGAAACAACATAATTATTAATGAACTATTTTGGTAACACTTAAGGACCAATTATCACTATTAACTAGTTGCTTATTAGCATGCATATTACTAGCATATAAGCTGTATATTTGTACTTACAAAGCAAATATTAATGCCTTACTTCGCATGGTCATAATTCAGGTCCTTTAATCCACCCCATACCTAAATTTAACAAATAATTTACTAACTATTAATAAGCAGCAAATAAGGAATTGTTCAGGGAGGAGTAAAAAAAAAACCACACTCTATGTATTTATTTGACTGAAGGTGAGTACCACTGATACCAATATTATTGATGTCTCTAGGAAATTGTTCTTTTTTCCTAATATTTAACCATTTCCTAATATATAGCCATTCAACATTACAGTATAATTGAGAGCTATCAATTTTAACATTAAAATTGACTTTAAATAAATAAATAAAATTTAAGTAAACTTAAAACAGTCTTCACATAAACCCATTATTTACCTGTACCCTTCAGCAAGTAGAATATACAGAAATTGAATAAAGTTATTAAACACACAAAAAAAAAAAAAATAAAAATAAGAATATAGATGAATCATTACACAAATCCGCCTCGTAGAGGATGCGTGTCTATATTGTCTTAAAGCAAGACAAGCGTCACAAACACACATACAAACACGGAGGAGACGTGAGGTAAGTAGCAATCCAATCCAGAGTTTTATTGACAAGTTAGAAGGTACAACAAACGGAGTGAAACAGCGTAAATGAGTTCTTACTGACTGTCCTTGAAATGTAGAGTAGATGCGAGTTCCAGAGAGTGAGCCACGCCAAACACCAGAGAGCAACGGAGAGATCCACGTGGAGAGGAGCATGGAGTCAGAAATAGCGTTAGCAAGTGAACGGTAGACCAGACAATGGGGGAAATGTGAGAGTGTCTCTTATATAGGGCGTGGCTCAATGAGGATCAGGTCCAGACACTTAGAATTCGGGTGATGATGAACGAGTGGGCAGTGCAGCTGGAGGTGGCTGTGGTGAATGCCTGACACTACCCCCTCCTCCAGGAGCGGCTCCCGACGCCCTTACACGATGTCGAGGGCGACCACGACTGCAATGGGCAGGGCGATCCGGGTGGCTCCTATGGAAGTCCTGTAGCAATGTGGGATCAAGTATGTCATCCCTGGGCACCCAGGATCGCTCCTCAGGCTCATACCCCTCCCAGTCGACAAGGTATTCCAGGTGGTCCCCCCGACGCCGTGAGTCCAAGGACCGTGAAGATGGAGGGTTGGTCCAGGACTTCCGGAGAAGGGGGTTCCGCTTCAGCTCCCGTATGGTCTGTGGCAGAGGGAAAAGAGGGTTTTAGGAGGGAGACATGGAACATGGGGTGAATGCAGTACCTGGGTGGGAGCTGAAGCTGGAAGGTGACATCGTTGATCTGCCTCAGGATCTTGAACGGACCAATGTTGCAGGGACTCAGCTTGCGGCAGGGCAGACGTAGACGTAGGTCATGGGTAGACAGCCAAACCTGATCCCCAGGCTGGTAAATGGGAGCAGTCCTTCTTCTGGCGTTGGCGAACCTCTTGTGCTGTCGAACTGCCCGCTGGAGATGGCTCTCTCAAAACCAGTGGTCTACAGCTGGAACATTAGAGGGTTCCTCCGTCCAGGGAAACAGCTGAGGCTGATACCCGAGTACGCACTGGAAAGGTGTTAAGCCGGTGGTATCTTGGCGGAGGGAGTTCTGTGCGTACTCGGCCCACGGGAGGAACCTGCTCCAGCTGTGTTGGTCCTCGTGACAGTATGCCCGGAGGTAACGTGCCAGCTCTTGGATCTTTCTCTCTGTCTGGCCATTGGTCTGTGGGTGATAACCAGATGAGAGATTAACAGAAACACCAAGTGGCTTGAAGAAAGCTTTCCAGACATGTGAGATGAATTGAGGTCCCCGGTCCAACACAATCTCCTCGGGCAGGCCGAAGTGACGAAACACCTGCTGGAAGAGATGTTCAGCAGTCTCAAGTGCCGTGGGCAGTCCCTTTAGAGGGAAAAACTTCCACATTTTGGAGAATCGATTGACCATGACTAGTACACAGGTGTTACCTTCCGAGCTCGGGAGATCCGTCACGAGGTCCTCTCCTATGTGGGACCAGGGCCTCTGTGGGATGGGTAGTGGCACCAGCTTTCCTGTGGGTTGACGGGGAGAGGTAGACATAGCACAGACAGAGCAGTTTTGGACGTACCTGATGGTATCATGGCGCATACTAGGCCACCAGTAATGAGTTTGAAGGAGCGAGAGGGTCCGTTGGCTGCCTGGGTGTCCAGAGCCCGGAGACTGGTGAGCTGTGCCCAGAAGGGGTAGACATTGGGAGCGAGGCACGAAGATCTTCCCTTCTGGGCATTCCGGCGGAGCGGGCTCCTGGAGGGTGGCTTGTCTGATGTTCTCATCCTGATCCCAGAGGATAGGACTGACAGTCAGGTTGGAGGGAATGATGGGTTCAGGTTCAGATGGGCTGTCAGAGGAGAACTGTCGAGAGAGGGCGTCAGCAGAGACATTTTTGGTGATTTTGAAGTCGAAGCGTGTGAAGAATAGTGCCCAACGTGCTTGTCTAGGGTTTAAACGTCTTGCTTCCCGGAGATACTGGAGATTCTTGTGATCCGTGATGATTGTGAACTGATGAGCTGCTCCCTCCAACCAGTGGCGGCACTCCTCCAGGGCCAACTTGATAGCTAGTAGTTCTCGGTTTCCTACATCGTAGTTCTGCTCCGCTGGAGACAGCTTATGTGAGTAGAATGCTCAGGGATGGAGGACAGGAGGCTCATCGACCGCTTGGGATAGCACCGCACCCACTCCAGAGGTGGAAGCGTCGACCTCAACCGTGAAGGGGAGTTCAGGATCTGGGTGATGTAACAAGGGTGCGGTACTAAAGATGTCCTTGAGCCGTTGGAATGCTTCATGAGCAGCGGGGTTCCAGGTGAGATTTTTAGGTTTACCCCTCAGGTTTACCCGCTGGATGTGCTGGCGATGTTCGGCCAAGTTCTGGGAGTAGATCAGAATATCGTCAATGTAGACCACAACGAAACGATGGAGGAACTCCCGGAACACCTCGTTCATAAACGTTTGGAAGATGGATGGACTGATAGATAAGCCGTATGGCATGACCCGGTACTCATAATGCCCCGTGGGTGTTACAAAGGCTGTCTTCCATTCGTCTCCCGCACAAATACGAACGAGGTTATACGCACTCCGCAGGTCCAGCTTCGTGAAGACTCGGGCTCCACGAAGCTCTTCGAGGGTGGCTGGGACCAGAGGGAGCGGGTAGGGTTGTTGTTTGATCTGGGAATTGAGTTGTCTGTAGCCAATGCAGGGACGTAAACCTCCATCCTTCTTGCCCACAAAGAAGAAGCTTGAAGCGGCCAGCGAGGTAGATGGTTGGATGAAACCTTGACTCAGAGCCTCCGCTATATACTCCTCCATCGCCTGGCACTCCGGGATGGACAACGGATATATACGCCCCTTGGGGAGCTGGGCTCCAGGCAGCAACTCGATGGCACAATCCCATGGCCGAGGAGGTGGTAGATGGGTGGCTGCTTGCTTACTGACTACATCCTGGAATGCCGTGTACTGAGCTGGGATCTCGGGAGTGAAGGATGGTTCCGGACTTTCCACCTGGGTCGAAGACAGCTGAACTGGAACGGAATGAGGGTGAGGTAAGTTGACGAGGCATTGGGTGTGACAATGTTCACTCCAGCGGATGACATTGCATGAATAACTTACTGTCCCACGCCCAAGTGGTTTTCCTTGAATGGTCTTAACAGAGAAAACTTGAAAATGGCGACGACGGGAGAGTTGGAGCTGATTTAAGCAGTCCTGGGAGATGAAGTTGCCGGAGGAGCCTGAGTCAACCAGAGCGGACACACATATAGAATAATTAGAAGCATGCAAGGTTACTGGTAACAGTGCAAGAGTTGTAGTTTCAACCTCTGTAGAAATGGTACTCACCACCGGGCGTGGGGGTCTGATGGGGCAGGTATGTAGGAGATGACCAGATTGTCCACAGTACAGACATAATTCACTTGAGATGCGGCGATTACGTTCGATGCGTGAAAGGCGAGTTGTGTCAATTTGCATCGGTTCTGGTACTGGGAAGCTAGCAGCCACCGAAGCAGACTGAGGAGCGGTAACTGATGGCTGGCAGGCGGCTAGCCGCTGGGAAACTCTGGTGGTTCTCTGCAGAAAGGATTCCAGTCCAATACTGTCGTTGTACAGAGCCATAGCGGCGCGGATGTCGGGGTTGAGTCCTTGTCTGTAGGCTTCCAGCAGCGCGGTCTCGTTCCAGCCGCTAGCCCCCGCCAGCGTGCGGAAGTGGAGAGTGTAATCATTCACCGAAAAAGACCTTTGTTATAGACGGAACAGCTGATCGGAAGTGGTGAATGTACCGGTAGTCGTACTGAAAACCTCCGAGAAGTGACTCGTAAATTGTTCATAGTAATGAATAATGGGATTATCAGAGTTCCAAATGGCTTTTGCCCATTGGAGGGCCTTACCGGTGAGCAGAGAGATGAGGAAGGCGACTTTAGCATTCTCCGAGGGAAACTGTCGTGGTTGCATTTGGATGTACAGAATAACTTGGAGTAGAAAACCACTACACTCAGCCGCCTCGCCCGCAAATGTGGTGGGCATGGCCATGGGTGATCCCGAGGCAGATGGTGGCGCAGGTGTGGGTTGAAACGCCGCCTTAAAGGCATTCACCAACTCGGTGAGAGGATCCAATGCAGCTGGTGTTTCGGTGCTCATGTTTGTATCGGTCTGGTCTTCTGTCACAAACACACATACAAACACAGGGGAGATGTGAGGTAAGTAGCAATCCAATCCAGAGTTTTATTGACAAGTTAGAAAGTACAACAAACAGAGTGAAACAGTGCAAATGAGTTCTTAACTGACTGTTCTTGAAATGTAGAGTAGATGCGAGTTCCAGAGAGTGAGCCACGCCAAACACCAGAGAGCAACGGAGAGATCCATGTGGAGAGGAGCATGGAGTCAGGAATAGCGTTAGCAAGTGAACGGTAGATCAGACAATGGGGGAATGTGAGAGTGTCTCTTATATAGGGTGTGGCTCAATGAGGATCAGGTGCAGATACTTAGAATTCAGGTGATGATGAACGAGTGGGTGGTGCAACTAGAGGTGTGGCAGATGGAGGTGGCTGTGGTGAATGCCTGACAACAAGAAGGACAGTTTGAGTGGTGAATGACTCTCCAAGGATCACAGCTGGAGAACTGCAGCAAATAGCTGAGTCATGGGGTCAGAAAGCCTCAAAAAATCATCAAACAGCATCTACATCACTACATGCAGGGCTCGCAAAATCGCTAGCCCGACGTCCCGGGGCTATTGTGTCTTCCAGTCGGGCTACCAAAATGTATCTCCGTCCTGCCCGTCGGGCTATCTTACAGGGAGGAACAATATATTTTAATGCTTTTGCATTCTCTTACAAATATAGTTGGGTAATTATGTTCTATGTAGTTTTCCACTATAAATATGTGGAATATTGAAATTGCGTTTGAATTTGCGCTCGCTTTTTTTAATCTTACTTTCACTTTTGATTCGCCATTGCGCGAACGGCGTATAAGGAGCGGCAGTACTGATTGGTCAGGGACGTATTTGTTGTGCACCAATGCCTACGAGATCGTCCTGTCAGTCATTACTATCCTCACTTGACACGTGAAATCTCTCGCAGCAAGCTTGTTTGCGCAGTGGAGAGAATTTCGAATATCACGTACGTTTATGTGTGTGCGTGTGTGAAAATAAGCGCATGGATTTACTGAGGTATTTTAGTTCTGCTGGGCCAAATAAGACAGATCAGGGTGAAGAAGGGACAGCCAAAGAAACGCAGACTGCCACAAAGCGGAAAAGTTCAGAAAAATCAGACTATGAGGCAAAAAGAAAGCACAGCTTTTTGGTTTCATGGACAAAAGATTTTCTGTGGCTGGAACACGATAAGCTAAATAACTTAATGTTCTGCTGGGTGTGTCGTGAGTTTCCCTTGATTTCTGACTCGACAAGTGCGTTTGTTACTGGGACCAGTAATTTTAGGAAAGACCCCATCAGAACCCATGAGAAATCCCTGCATCACAAGAAATGCATTGGTGCTCAGTCTGCAGCATCTTTCCCAGAACAAACACCAATTGCAAAAAACATACTAAAAATAAACCAAGCACAAAAAAAGCATCAAAAAAACTTTTCAGAACAGCATACTACATTGCAAAAAATGGATTGCCATTGGCAAAATTTAGCAGTCTTTGCAAACTTCAAAAAGCTAATGGCCTAGACCTTGGTTCCACTTACCTCAATGACCACGCTTGCAGAGAGTTTATTGGAGCAATAGCACAAACTTCAAGAGACCAGATCGAAAAGGAAATTCAAGAAAGCAGGTTCTTATCTATTCTTGCAGATGGCAGTACAGACACTGGTATAATAGAACAGGAGTTGGTTCATGTCAGGTATGTGAGAGATAATGGTGACATATCCACATACATGATCAAATGTCAGCCAATCAAGAGTGCAAATGCTGCAGGTATTTTAGAGGCTATTGATGAGGCAGTGAACACCATGAGTATCAGAGAAGACACATGGAAAAAGAAAGTAGTGTGTGCGAATTTTGATGGTGCTGCAGTGATGATGGGTGTGAAAACAAGTAGCTGGGAGACTGAAACAGAGAATACCCCACATCATAACAATCCACTGTGTGGCACACAAATTAGAGCTAGCCGTGCTGGATAGTGTGAAAGGCTGTGAGTACCTGGTGAAATTTGAAAATACGCTGAAAACCATATTTAAGATGTACTACTATTCCCCAAAGAAGCAAAGAGAACTGACAGAAATAAGTGAACTGTTAAATGAGAAAATGGCACATTTCAGTGGCCTGAAGAGCATACGATGGCTTCCAAGCCGGCTGAGATGTCTAAAGGCTGTGGAAAAAAAATTACACTCCCACTGTTGTTCATATGGAGAACATGGCAGAAGGAAGTGATATCAAGTCAGAGGATGCAGCCAAAGCAAAGGGGGTGGTGCAGGAGATGAAAAGTGAGAAATTTGTTCGCTTCCTGCATTTTATGTTGGACTACAGTACCATCTTATCCAAGTGCAGTACTGATTTTCAGCATGACAACTTGAACATCACACGAACAAATCAGTTAGTTGAGAGCACCACATCACGCTTAATTGGCCTGAAAACAAAACCAGGAGAATACCAGAAAACTTTGGACACAAAGTTCACAGTGAACGAGGATGGCAGCATTTGCTACTGTGGAACTCAGCTCACAAAAAGCCAGCGACCTGCTAGAAGAGGTGAGGGCACAGACAAAGACACCCTTGGTGCAGAGATTCAGAAGATTATTGACAACACAGTCAAGTACATGGACAGCAGATTTAAAAATCTGTGTGAAAAGCCTCTCTCTTGTTTTAAGGTTTTTGACCCTTCCACTCTTCCCTGCCTCAGAGAAGAGCTGGCAAATTATGGGGATGAAGAGGTGAATTATCTTGTCACACATTTTGCCAGTTTGCTAGATGAGGAAGAGAAGATGAAAATTCCACAAGAATGGATGGATCTAAAAATGTGGCTTGCAGAACACCGGGGCAGCAAGCTAGATTGCTTGTACAGGGATCTCCTCTCTGAGAATCCAGAACACCTCTCGCATATCTTGCTGCTGGTGAAATTAATGCTGACACTTAGTCCATCGACAGCCATCTGTGAGAGAGGATTTTCCTGCATGAACCGAGTAAAGACAACACATCGTACCTCTCTACAGCCCGAAACACTGAATGACTGAATGCAACTCTCCATAAATGGAGAATCAGTTGAATCTTTTTGCCCTGACAAGGCAGTTCGGTTCTGGATGTTTTCTGGAAAAGGCTCAAGACACCTGGAACATAAAACCCCGACAAGAACAAAGAGCAGAGAAGTGGAGACCGATGCACAGGAGGAGAAAGGTGATGAAGGAGATGCTATGCCCTCAACGTCGAGTGGCATTGCCTCATCCGTGACCTCAGTTGAAATTTCATATTCAGAATCTGACTGATTCATGTTATACATTTTTCTTACAAGTTCATAGAAATTTCTGTTCAGTTAGAACCAAATATTTGAGTTGATGATTGTAATTTGACTGTTTTATACGGTTGTTGTAATTTGTTTTGAAAATGTTTTTGATTAATGTTTTGTTTCCTTTACAATATTCTACATTAAAAAAATCTCTTTATTTTATTCGGGCTACCTACATTTATTTCGGGCTACCAAAAACTGAAGAGTGCCTGCCCGAAGGGCTACCAGGGATTTAAAAATTTTGCGAGCCCTGACATGTTGCTTGATCTAAAAATCAAGAAAAGAAAATAAGAGAGAAAAAAAAAATCAAGCATATTTAGTTGTCAGACACTACTGGAACTTCAAACAGGACTGGGTGTTATGGGTGTCACGTGTCTCTGTAATAAAGGACCCAGATTCTAGCAAGAGGCTGGCCAGTAAGTGCGCACAATCTGGGCAGTGACAGAATCAACTAAATAAATAAAAAGAAACAAAAAACAACACAGTGTAACTCATAACTAAAAAAAATCAAAACAAATGTGCGAGTGAAGCATGAGAAACAAAACACACTGGCAAAGGAAAAGGTGAGAGCAAGAATCTTAAGTAAAAAGAGAATTGATAAGAAAATAACAAACAGCTGTGAGTACGTGCATGGTCGCGCTGATTGCGAAAGACAATCAGCTGAATGCGGTCAGCGCGTATAGACAAAAACAAAAACAAAGCCTTATGCAGGAGAGAAGAGAGGTCGATCAAACTGAGCCCTGACAGTACCCCTTCTCCCAGGAACGCCTCCCGGTGTTACACTTGGCAAAGGAGACTGACGACGATGGAATTCCACAATGAGCGCGCGGTCCAGGATGTCCCAAGCCGGGACCCAAGATCTCTCCTCCAGACCGTAGTCTTCCTAATCTACTAAATACTGAAAACTCTGTCCACGGTGCCTGGAATCAAGAATCCGCCTGACGATGAAGGCAGGTGCACCCTCAATCATCAGGGGAGGAGGGGGAACAGGGGTAGAAACATGAGGAGAATGGGGAGAACATTGCATGGGTTTAACACGAGAAACATGAAAGACAGGGTGGACATGACAGAGAGAATGAGGCAACCGAAGCTGCACCGCCACCAGACTAACGACCTTGGTAATAGGATATGGCCCTATAAATTTAGGTGCCAGCTTACGCGCTGGAGCCCGAAGCAGCAGATCTTTGGTAGAGAGCCACACCTTTTGCCCACAAATATACCTGGGTGCCACAGTTCGGTGGCAGTCAGCAGCTCTTTTAGTGCGCCCCTCAGACCGGACCAACGCTAACCTGGCCCTCCTCCAGGTACGATAACAGCGCTGGATAAAAGCCTGGACCAAGGGGAGTGCAGCCTCGGCAGCCTGAGAAGGAAACAAAGGGGGTTGATAACCAAGGCAACACATGAACAGGGAAAGCCCAGTCGACGACACCGGTAAGGAGTTATGGGCATATTCAGCCAAAGTTAGCTGCTGACTCCAGGAGGAGGGGTTATGGGAGGCCAGACATCGGAGCATCCACTCGAGATCCTGATTAGCACGCTCGGTTTGGACGTTGGTCTGTGGATGGAATCCTGAGGACAGACTGGCGGAGGAACCCAGCTGCCAACAGAATTCCCTCCAAAAATGGGACATGAACTGGGGCCCCCTGTCAGAGACCACATCCTCCGGAAGGCCGTGAATCCGAAAGACGTGGTCAATGACCACCCGGGCCATAGCTGAAGGGAGTTTGGGAAGGGGAATGAAGTGGACCGCCTTAGAAAAGCGATCCACCACGGTAAGGATCACAGTATTGCCACTGGATGGAGGGAGACCAGTGACAAAATCCAGGGCAATATGTGACCAGGGGTGGGAAGGAATGGGGAGGGGATGAAGCAGACCAACGGAAGGTTGATTGGAAGATTTGTTTTGAGCACAAACCTCGCAAGCACCCACGAACTGACGGATGTCCTCAGCCATGGCCGGCCACCAAAAATGCTGACGGATGGCTGCCAGTGACCTCCTCACACCAGGATGACACATGAGTTTGGAAGAGTGACCGCATTGCAATACGGCAATGTGGACCGTATCAGGAACAAATAACAATCCCGCCAGACACCCCACAGGCACCTCAACCCCAGCTTGCCTAACCCGACCTTCAACACCCCAGGCGACAGCCCCCACCACATGGCCCAAGGGCAAAATGGTATCAGGAGGAGGCTTGTTGACAGGTGTGTCAAACTGCCGGGACAGAGTGTCGGGCTTCCCATTCTTTGAATCCGGTCTGTAAGACAGCACAAAGTTGAAGCGCCCAAAGAAAAGTGCCCAGCGGGCCTGTCTGGAGTTCAGTCGTTTAGCTGACCGAATATACTCCAGATTCCTATGATCCGTCCACACCAGAAATGGAATGGCCGCCCCCTCCAACCATTGATGCCACTCTCCCAAAGACAAGCGTACAGCCAGCAGTTCTCTATTACCGATGTCATAATTTTGTTCTGAGGGAGAAAGGCGATGCGAAACATAAGCACATGGATGTAACTTATTATCGTGAGGGGATTTCTGGGAAAGAACTGCTCCGACACCCACCTCTGACACATCAACCTCCACCACAAATTGCCTACTAGGGTCTGGCAAAATAAGAATTGGAGCCGTAGTAAGCCTAGATTTTAAATCATCAAAAGCTGCTTGAGCAGCACTAGACCAACTAAATTTGGTTTTGGTGGAAGTTAACGCTGTCAGAGGAGCCGCCACCTGGCTGAAATTTCTTATAAAATGCCTGTAAAAATTGGCGAAACCCAAGAATTGTTGCAAGGATTTTCTTGAGCCTGGTACCGGCCAGTCAGAGACAGCCCTTACCTTCGCACGGTCCATGCAAATCCCCTCTGCCGAGATGACAGACCCCAAGAACGAAACCGACTGAGCATGAAAAGTACACTTCTCCGACTTCACGAACAACTGATTCTCCAGCAACCGCTGAAGCACTCGCCTAACGTCCGCGAGGAGGAGAAGTGCCGGGAAGGAGATCAATAGTGCAATCATACGGTCGATGGGGAGGAAGAGATGCAGCTCGGGACCAACTGAAGACTGCGCAGAGATCGTGGTATATAGCAGGAACCCGGGAGACATCCACCTCCTCCTCCTGCAACACAGAAGAAACAGAAGACGGAGCAGACACAAGACAAGAAGCATAACAAAATGAACTCCAAGAAAAAAATAGTGTTTTCAGCCCAGTTAATATGGGGATTGTGGAGAGAGAGCCAAGGATGACCCAATACAATGGGAACAGAAGGAGAATTAAATAAATACAATTCCAATTCCAGAGGTACTAAACTCACCGGACCAGTGAACCGAGTAACTTCCATAAGTTGGTGTCCATTAAGAGAGTGAGCGGTGATAGGAGAGGAAAGAGAATAAACAGAAAGGCCATTTTGGTGAGTCCATTTAGAATCTACAAAATTCCCCTCCGCACCAGAATCAATAAGTGCAAGACATTTAACTCCTGATCCATTCAGCAACACTGAAACAGGAAGGAGAGTACGAGAACCAACTGATGGAGAGATCGAAGTACCGCCTGCTAGAACTCTCCTATCTACTGACGGGCGTTGGCTTTTAATGGACATTTGGCTGCGATGTGACCTTGACCGCCACAATATAAATAAAGGCCCTTTGACAGTTGACGTTGCTTCTTTTCAACAGTAAGACGCATTCTCCCAACCTGCATAGGTTCAGGGTCATGCAATTCAGAGACATGGGGAGCAGGAGAAGGAACAGACAATTCAGCCCGCGACCAGCTGGTATTTCCCCGAACTCTGCGTCTTAGCTCTACCCGCGAATCCAAACGAATGGCAAGATCAATGATGTCATCTAGCAGCTCCGGGGGGTCACGGGCATATATCTCAACTTTAACATCCTCCATCAATCCATCCAAAAAACGTGCAGCCAATGCTGCTGGATTCCACTCACTAGTGGCTGCTAGCGTCTTAAATTCGATGGCATAGTCAGCAACTGATCTCTTGCCTTGGCGCAAAGCAGCCAATTGTCGAGAAGCCTCCTTTCCGAACACAGATCTGTCGAATACTTTAATCATCTCAGCTTTAAATTACTTGTCCTTACTGCACGAAGAACAAGAATCCCAGATGGCAGCACCCCAGTCATGAGTTCGACCAGCCACAAGAGAAATCACATAAGCAACTTTTGATTTATCAGAGGCATATGTCTGAGGTTGGAGTGAGAACACCACTTCACACTGAATGAGAAAAAAACGACAGTTAGTAGGTTCACCGGCATAAACAGGTGGATTATTAATACGTGGCTCGTGACTTGTCATCGGTTGAGGCACTGTTTGCGTGGTATTAGACTCAATGGCCTGCAGATGGTGCAGTTGATCCGACAGTTCAGTAACACACGAGACTAGAGCGTCCACAGCGTGACGAGCATGAGAAAGTTCCTTAGCCTGCCGGCCCAACATCGCACCCTGAAGTTCTACGACGGCTCGGAGCGATGAATCTCCTGCTGGGTCCATACTGGCCAGTGTGTAATGTCACGTGTCTCTGTAATAAAGGAGCCAGATGCAGTTAGATGCTCCAAAAAAAATTTATTATAGTGAATAAGCTGGAAACAACCCGCCAAGCCACCAATCAGCCGGACGATGAGAAGATGATCAGCAATCAATCGAGGGTCAGAAAGTGAGAGGACGATCCGAGCAGCGCAGTCCAGGAAAAGTGCAACATATTCCGTCGGGCGGAGATCAAACACCAGGCGAGCGGCTGCACAACAGAAAGTAGCGCATCAGGGTTCCACACAGACGAAAACCAATAATCATGTTCAATCCAGGCAGAACAGTGCGAAGAACCAGAGATCAGAGTCGAAGTCAAAAGCGGGAGGAAGGCAAGCAGCTGGCCAGTAAGTGTGTACAATCCGGGCAGTGATAGAATCAACTAAATAAATAAAAAGAAAAATAACACAACGTAACTCATAACTAAGAAATCAAAACAAACATGCGAGTGAAGCATGAGAAACAAAACACACTGGCAGAGGAAAAGGTGAGAGCAAGAAATTTAAGTAAAAAGAGAATTGATAAGAAAATAACAAACAACTGTGAATACGTGCATGACCGCGCTGATTGCGAAACACAATCAGCTGAATGCGGTCAGCGCGTATGGACAAAAACAAAGCCTTATGCAGGAGAGAAGAGGGGTCGATCAAACCTGAGCCCTGACAATGGGTAGATGGAAAAAAAAAGAGCTTTTTGGTAGCAAACATTCAAGATGGATTTTGGTTCATACCAGAAACCTTATAATGGGCCATGTTGGATCTTCCAACAGGATAATAATCAAAAAACAAACATTGAAATCAACACTGAACACAAAACCAAGCTTTTGCCATGGTCATTGCAGTTCACTGACCCGAACTCTATAGAAAATGAGTGGGGTGAACTGAAGAGGAAAGCACAAACATGGAGCTAGACATTTGAAGAGTCCGGAGTGATTCTGTACAGAAAAATGGTCTCTGATTTCCTGTCATGTGATCTCCAAATTCTTCAGACATTATAGGAAAACACTCAGTACAAAAAAAAAAAAAAACATAATGAGATTTTTCCCATTTTAAATGCTTATACTTTGTAGTGGACAGCACATTCCAGGGCCCAGATTATTGCAAGGGGCCCTCCCTGACCACAGTAGTGGACAGAGGTTTGCTACATTTTGATTGGATCTTGGTGAACTAACATAAGCAAAGTGTCCAACGTCATCAGATAAAGATGCCAGGATAATAGCCAGACATCTCTTAGAGGGCAAGAAGAAAACCTTTGGTACAAAGCCCGGGAAGGACAGAACTTGCTATTGGTCAAAATGCAGTTTCTGCCCTTCACCCACCTTGAGACTGATTCCTAAGGGTTTGGCCTGTGACCGACCATAAAAATTCCTTAGGACCTCCAGATGCAGCAGCATTGGGTGAAACAGAGGAAGATCACAAAGATTCATCCAAATCCAATCATAACTAGGTTTTTAAATCCTAAAACTGATGCACACTACAACACACACATCTTGTACTTATTCAGAGAAATAAGCATTCTTAGTGACAGTGATGTGTAGTGCAACATCTTACACAAACTCAGCTGTTAATGGACAAATGAATGCATGCATGACAGCTCAATCTTTTCCCATCATGTTTGGAAGTAATGTGTTCGTAACATTGCCAAATGCATTCTGGTTCTGGTTTGGAAAGTGAGAAATGCACCGGTAAAACTTTAGTGACACTTTTCTAACCCTGTGTTTGGACTATGCAAATAAATTCCACAGGAAAGAAGGGTGGGCCACCACGTGTCCCCCCACTCTGATGGAACCAGCCAATCACAGCACGGGAATGGAGAAGTGCCAAATTGCAATCTCCTCCTCATTGGAAAGGGATAAAGTTACCCTTCCAAAAGACACTCCTTGTTCTGAGTCTCAGTCTGTTAAGGAAAGGACTGTAACAGAACAACTTTGTTCTGAGTCTCCGACATGTCTAAGAGACACAGACAGAGCACCAAAGTTCTGAGTCTGCTACCTGTGAAGGAAAAGACACAAACAGGACAACCAGTTCTGAGTCTGCCATCTGTTAAGCGAAGAGACTGCAACAGATCGGCTTCGTTCTGAGTCTGCCGCCCGTCAAAAAAAGGACTATAACAGAACAACAACGTTCTGAATCTCCGGCCTGTTACCAGGAAGGCGGAAACAGAAACACCCCGTTCTGAGTCTCCGGCATGTCCAAGAGACACTAACAGATCAACCAGTTCTGAGTCTGCGACCCACAAGGGTGAGACAACAACAGATATCAAGTCTGAGTCTCCAGCTTTTGAGGCAGCAACAGACACGTTCTCACATTCTGAGCCTCCAGCCTGTGAGGAAAGAGATAATCTACGTTTAGAGTCTTCGTCCAGCGAGACAACAGCAGATGCAGCATCCTGAGTCTCCATTCTAGGGAGACAAAGCAGATTGACCAAGTTCTGAGTCTCTAGCCCAGAGAGGCAGAAGACACATAGACATTTGCAACTAGGTTAAGCTCCGGCGAGCAAACCTTAACTTCAGGTACTTTTGCTTGCGTGTTCCAAGCTAAGGACCTTCAGCACCTACTCCAGGGCCACATCTGCGTGTTCCAGATCTTAGGACCCTTTGGTGCTCCAGGAGATCAGCATCCTATAGCGCTTCATGTTCAAGGCTGTTGAAACGGATTCCTGCTCCTTCCCCGACTCTACCGCCACCAGCGCAACCAGTCGTCGCCACCACCGGACTGCTCACTCAAACACAGTGAACATAAATATCACTTCCAAACCTCTTCCAGAGACCTTGGCATTGTTTTGTATTATCAGTATATGATTTTCTAATTTACATTAGGTATTATATAGCTGATTGCAGTTGATAACAAATCTTAACACATATTTGTTTGATGCATAATAAAGTTCTTCACTTTATTTGTTTCAGAGTAGCAACAGTTTATCTTTCTAGATAATGTAGCTCTGACATAGCAACACCCAACATAATCACTTGCATTTTATGCATCTTGTGCACTTTATTCCTTTCTCATTCATGGTATTTATTTAGTAGTTGTTGATTACTCTTGTCTATCTTTTGTTAATAAAATCCATTTTATTACAACTTGTGTCTTCCTTGTGTTGATAATACAGTAAGAGGTTCTACAAGTTAGAGATCCCACCAATCTTTCTTATGTGATGTACTCATAACCACACATTAATTGACACGTGATCCAAGAATCATAATGTCAGCTGTGACGTGAGTGCCCGTCACTACCCTATTTCACCTCCCTAGGTTGGCGAAAGCAAAATTCACTACATTAATTGGTGTCCCTGGGTTGGCAAAAGCGAAATTCACTACAACTTCAATGTTTAGCTTCATGTTTAGACTGTGTGTGTGTGTATGTTTATATGATGATTTTCTCCAGACTCCAGACTCCAGACATGGAATGTTTAATATAGAGAGGAGTCAGTTAAGTTCTTTCAACTGCAAAAACTTCAAAACCATGGAGAGCCCATGGCAGCTGATAATTTCCTTAATTTTGGAACCCTTGTGGCTCAAAGTGGCTGGAATGATGAGTCTATCAGGACTGAATTAAACACTGCAGGCTAAAATTGTTTGCAAAGATGTGGGCACAATCATCCAATTTTCAAACCAATTTGACAACACATGGGGGGACATTCTGTGCAGATTCAATGAACAAAGCATTTGAGAATTTAAAAGCCTGCTTTAATCATTCTTTACTGTTCATTCTGGAGGTAGACATGTTTGAGTGTTGAATTGGAGTGTTATGCTCTCAGTGGCATAGATTCAAGAAAGCTAAAACTCTCCAAGCAGAATTATGATGGAAGTACTCAAGAGTCACTCAAGATGAAAGCTTTTGAGAAATGACAACTCTAGCAAAACCCTTTACGGATATGTTAAATCAGAAGAATTATTCATTTATTTATTTATAACAAGTCAAGAAGAAAGTCTATGTGCTGTGGTCCAACATGATGGTCCCTCATTACAGTTTATTTTAGAAATCATAATATATATATATATATATATATATATATATATATATATTTATTTATTTTATTTTTTTTCCCCAAAGCTGTTAGAGATTATTGTTTAATCTCTCTTTATGTGTATTTCTTATATTCCTTTTTTACATTTTGTTTGTGTTACACAGGGAAAAAATAATGCCAGTTTGGGGGTGGGTAGATGACACGGTTTTCCGTAAATTATCTGCAGGTGCAACTCGATTGGAATGTCAATAGGTTAAAGTGTTTTAGACAAACAATTTCATACCAGCTTTACTGGTGCAATTTATCAAGTGTTTATTTTTGGAAGCATTTTGGTGCATTAAAAAACACTCAAACTTAAAAGTCTGAGAGAGCATGTGCGAGTTTGGTCATAAAAGAATAAAGTTTGGTTTTGTAGTTAAGGATGTGTGATTGTTTACCTTGAAACTGAGCTCTCCACCAATTGAGTAAATTCTTTCTCCCCCCGTTCCCTGAGAAAGAAAGAAGTGTTGATCAATCATTATGCCACAAACAGACTGCAACTGACACGTATGCCAGGTGAGCCTTAAAATATACATGCAGCCATATATCAAGGGCATGACAGGTACATTAGAGAAAGTCACCGGAGTACGACAAAGCCCATGTCAAGCTAGTCTAGAGTCAGAGACTCTGTCAAATAAACACTTTATTTTCTGCTGTCCGTAAACAAAGAGCTAAGAGAATGTGATAAATATATCCCTATAAGTACAATCTTATTTTCTCCTTTTTGTCCCCTCGCTCTCTCTTTTTTTTTTCGAAGTAGAATATATTAAGACATTGCAAATATATTCCTCATAACTGAACTAAAATATGGTGACTATTTCACCTTTTAGTGGACAAAATTTTATTTAAATTTCTTTTTTTTAAATCTATGAATGTTAAAAAAAGGACAATGCTAAGAAAACAGTTAATAATTACTGTAAATAGCAAGCAGTTCTAAAGAAGATTTTTTTGTTGTTGTTGTTTTATCGTTAATTTACAAAAACACATTACAAAATTAAAACAAAATAAACATGAAAATATATGTAAATATATTTAACAAATACATTTTCTATTTAATATTTTCACAAACCGGTTATACTGTTTACACAATTACAACTTTTCATATGTTTTGTTATGTTTGTGAAGGGATTTTCAAAAAATTGGATCAATTAATTATTATTATTATTATTATTGTTAGGGAAACAGGTCGATTTAGGTCAAAGGAAATCATTTAAGATTTTATAGGGATGAGCGAGCCGTATAACATGAAATCTGCAATGGATACTAATATCCAAAATATAGTGAAAACACTAGTTATTAGCACGGTAACAAGGTCAGCAGTTTAAGACATTAATTTATAAGCACAAAACACAAGATACTTCTCTTTTCAATATGAATAAGAATTTATTGGATAAACCTAAGACGTATAAACTACTCTAACACACATCTAGACACACATCACTAATCTAGACACGCATTCACACATTCATACAGGTTGCAAAAATAGAGAAAATGAGGAAAGAATGAGTTCGGAAGAGTGAAAATATGAAAAAAAGTGAAAATATGGAATTTGGCTCTTTGGTTTCAAAAATGTTCTGATTGAATCTTCAATTTGTCTAATTCGCTCTGATACCCTACATTATTTTTTTAATCAACTTGTTTTCTTTCAATTAGCACAGGTTTTGTATCGCTTTTTGGAACTGGCTGATCATAGACATAATTGATCTAAACTTATGCACCCCTGTTTTTGAGTGAGCATTGCCAGAATGATCCACAATAGATGCATGAGTTCAGTGAAGCCTACACATCAGTTACAAAAAGAAATACAAAACCTGTGCTAATTCTGCTTCGACGGTAAAAGGGAGGTTGGGATCGGGATGATGTAATAGAGGTGCAGTACTGAAGAGCTTCTTGATGTGTTGGAATGCTTAGTGGGCCGCGGGGTCCCAGGTGAGGCGTCTCGGCTTACCCCGCAGGAGGGAGGTCAGAGGAGCTATGATGGAGCTGTAATCTTTGATAAAGCGACGGTAGAAGTTAGTGAAACCCAAGAAGCGTTGAAGAGTCTTGATGCTGTCCGGTTGTGGCCAGTTCTGGATGGCGTCAACTTTCCCCTGATCCATAAGCACGCCCTCGGAATTGATGTTGTAGCCTAGGAACTGAACTGATCAGAATCAGAATCAGAACAGCTTTATTGCCTGATAACTGATGACTTGTGGAACTCACATTTTTCCAGTTTGAGGTAGAGCTGATGATGACGGAGTTTCTGTAGGACCTGCTGGACGTGCTGGCGATGTTCGGCCATGTTCCGGGAGTAGATCAAGATGTCGTCAATGTAGACCACCACGAACCGATGGAGGAACTCCCGGAACACCTTGTTCATAAACGTTTGGAAGACAGAGGGACTGACCGATAAACCGTACGGCATGACCTGATATTCGTAGTGCCCAGTGGGTGTTATAAAGGCGGTCTTCCACTCGTCTCCCTCACGGATACGAACAAGGTTGTAGGCACTCCGCAGGTCCAGCTTCGTGAACACCTGGAACCAGGGGGAGCGGAGAGGGTTGTTGTACAATCTGAGAGTTAAGCTGCCTGTAGTCAATGCACGGACGTAGACCTCCATCCTTGTTACCCACGAAGAAGAAGCTCGAAGCGGCCGGTGAGGTAGATGGGCGGATAAGTCCTTGGTTTAAGGCCTCTGTGATGTAATTCTCCATCACCTGGCACTCCGGAATGGACAGGGGGTAGATCCTTCCTTTAGGTAGTTGGGCTCCAGGCAGCAAGTCGATGGCGCAGTCCCATGGCCGATGAGGTGGTAGATGGGTGGCTGCTAGCTTGCTGAAAACATCCTGGTACGCCCTGTACTCCGCTGGGATCTCTGGCATAATGACCGGTTCGGGGCTTTCAATCTGGGTGGATGCAACAGTAGTGGGGATGCTGCGAGGATGAGGTAGATGAGACAAACAGTGGGTGGAACATTTCTGACTCCAGCGGATGATGTCGCATGGAACCCAGCGGATCTCTGGCTGATGTACCTGTAACCAGGGACGTCCCAGGATGATATCGACGGTGGAATTCTCCAGTACCAGAAACCTCAAATCCTCGTGATGAAACAGCCCAATTTGCAGAGAGAAGAATGGAGATGACGTACTACCCCACGCCTGAGTGGTTTTCCTTGGATCGTAGTGACTGAGTAAATCTGGTGATGACGATGGTGTGGTAGTTGAAGTTCCTTTAAGCATTTTGTTGAGATGAAGTTGCCGGAGGAGCCTGAATCGATCAAGGCAGATACAGAGAGAGAACGATTATAAGTATACAGGGTTGCAGATAACAATGTGAGATTAGCAGTTTCAATATCCGATAGGATAGTACTCACCCCCGGACGTGGGGGTCTGATGGGGCAGTTACGTAGGAGATGTCCTTGCTGACCACAGTATAAACATAATCCTTGAGACATACGGCGATTCCGTTGGGAGCGTGAGAGCCGTGTGGAGTCAACTTGCATTGGTTCCGGTACTGGAGAGCTAGCAACCACCGAGGCGGACTGAGGAGCGGTTACCGTTGGCTGGCAGGCGGCTAGCTGTTGCGCAACTCGGGTGGTTCGCTGTAAGAAAGATTCCAGACCAATGCTGTCATCGTATATGGCCATCGCTGCACGGATTTCCGGGTTAAGACCCTGCCGGTAGGCTCCCAGCAAGGCCACCTCATTCCAACCGCTAGCCGCCGCCAGCGTGCGGAAGTGCAGCGTGTATTCGTTGACATCGGTTGACCCCTGATGTAAGCGGAAGAGCTGATCTGACATGGAGAGAATTCCGGTAGCCGTGCTAAACACCTCGAAGAAATGATTAGTAAACAGTTCGTAGGAATTAATGATGGGATTATTAGAGTTCCAAATAGCCTTGGCCCATTGTAGAGCTTTACCGGTGAGGAGGGATGTGAGGAAGGCTACCTTAGCTTTCTCCGAGGGAAACTGTTGTGGTTGCATCTGGATGTAGAGATTTACTTGTAGAAGAAAACCGCTACACTCAGTCGCCTCACCCGCAAATTTTGCGGGGACAGCCATGGGAGATCCTGAGGCAGATGCAGATGGCGGCGTCGGAGTGGGAATTAAGAGAGCAGACTCCTCGAACGGGGCATAAGGAGTCAGGAGCAAACGTAGGAGGTGAAAACGGTAGACCCGACGAGGTGCAAATGGGAGAAGTGTGCTATTTATAGGGAGGAGTTAATCAGAGAACAGGTGTACGTGATCAAAACTCCGGTGATGAGGAACGAGTGGGCGGTGCTCCGGGTGGTGTGGCAGGTGAGGGTGGCTGCGGTGAATGCCTGACACTGTTGTGTGTGTTTTTTTTTTGTTGTTTTTTTTTTGAAAAGGTCCTGTTCACACATTATGTCTTAACGGTAATTTTCCTGCAATTTAACAGTAAATTGAATAAATGCAGTGTTCAATGTTCCAAATTTACAAGCAGTTTTTAAAAGGCTGGACATTTTTGACAGAGAGCACCAAATTGGGGATTTAGTGGTCCAACTAATGATTGGGATCACCAAACATCACATTTAGGTTTGTTCATCTAAACATTTTTGGAGGTTTTGGAGTTGTGTAGTCATATAGATTTATCCTGTATTATTATGGTAATATAGTTATATAAAGTTATACAGATTATTATAGATTTAAAAAGAAAACATCCATAACTCTTTCAGTCCTCCATTATTAAAAGTCTCAACACCATCAGAATGCGTCAATCAAAAAGACTTCACTGCTAAATAACTGCTAAAAATAATGACTTTTCCAATGTGGTGCATTAGCATAATAGAGAAATATTCAATAAGATTTAATTAAGGGTATTACTGAGAGGGGAAATGACTGAAAACATCTTTTCCATTCATCGTTGACAGATGTGGCATGATTGTGATGGCAGAGCAGTGGCATGAGCAGCAGAGCTGTTTTTAGGGCCGGAGCAGAGCGTGGGGGAGGCGCTCGTCTGTTCCTTTGTCCCTCCTGTCATTGATTGAGCGCAGAGTGGCATAACCTCCACCGGAAAGGATCAACCTTTCATTCTTTCCAGCCTGTGTCATTATCGGACACTTCAGAGACATGTGGGATGGGAATCGTCCTTTGTATTGTAACGGGACATGCTGTAACACATACCTCTAAACATCTTTTGTTGGCCATCACTTTAACACTATGCAAAAACATGCATTTAAAGGGCCACTAATTGCCAAACTGTCACAGCAATTTGTACAGTAACAGTTCTATAAATAAAAAAATAAATAAATGTTCTGTAACTTACAGCAGATAGAAGAAAATTAATTAAAAGGAGATAAGGTCCAAGTTCCCAAAGGGAACACTAATTACCATAATGGTCACTTTAAACAAAGGACAGCTATTTGCATTATTATCCCACAATGCAGCACATTATTATTTTTTATTTATTTATCTTTTGCAGTAATTTGTCATGTTATGGCAGAAAATGACCTGCAATAAAATCCGGTGTTATTTCAGTGTTATAGATATACTATTATAGTTAATATTTTGAATCAGTTTATATATGTATAAAATGTTTTAGATTTTCATTTTAGTTACAGTTTTAGTACTTTTGTTGTGCTTTTATCATTTTTATCATTGTTTTATTTATTTTTCTTCAGTTTTAGTTATTTTATATGTCAAGTTAACTAAATTAAAATGAGAACTTTTGAGAGCTGAAATTTAATATATATATATATATATATATATATATTATTTATTTATTTATTTATTTATTGTTATTAATTTTAGGTTTCAGTTAAAGTTATTTAATTATTTAAACTGACTAGTTTCTATAATAAAACGAACTATTAACTTTGTAGAATTGAATAACTATTTCCAGCCTACAAACACATGGAAACATAATCTGTGGCACGTCTTAACATTTAACATGTGACAACGACAAATGGCACGTTATCTATGGGCCCACTTCCCCTGTTCATGTTAATTATTACAATCACCACATTAAATGTGCATGAATTTGACCTTTAACTGAAGTAATGCTAATGCTTGTAATAACTGGAATAACAATCATCTTTTCTGTCATAACTCAGAGAGCAGAAACCTGAGTGACAGTGTTTTTAGAAATTTTAAGCATTTGCTGCCAGCAAAGGCCACAGACCTAACACCCTGAAAAACTAATTGCGAGCATTAAGGCTCCATTATCTAGTGACCTGGGCCCACCTCTGTAAATTATTTATTTCTTTTACTCTCGGAAGGAGTGTTCAGTAATCTATTTTAATTAGTTCTAATAGGCTTCCTACATCCCTGCATCTTCTCTGGGGCCTTAAAGGGAAAAAAAGACAAGAAGTCGTCTATTTTGTGTTGTGATAAACAGCATTTCCGATAGTGTAAGGAAAAAAATTTGACTAATGTTCTGTGTAAAGCAGGGCTGGGGCAGCACTTTTGAATGCTAATATATTCATAGTTTGGCATTTGGCCATGCGTATTCAGTTGCTAATGTAGAACAAACTTGCAGGAGGCTACGTTTTATGCAAAGGATCCATTTTTCAGCTGAGAGCCGCACAGTTGACAAGACTTCAAACCAGGCGTCTTTTTCTCCTCGGTCAAAGCAAACCTGAGACTGTCAATAGATTTCCTGTGTAAAGATACCAGAAAACTGCAAAGCCTTCATATGACAGCAGAAGGGCATAAAAGTTATTTATAGAGAATTTTTGTATTAAACAAAAGAGAATGTCACAATTGTTTGTTGATCACATGAGTGTCTCTATAGAAATGGCTCTGAAGTGGCTCTTCTCTATGGATTTTGAATTACCTTTGCTGTTTTTTTGTGCTTTTGAAAAGCAACATTACAACATAAATTACAACTCATTTGCTGAATGTATACACATGTAACCAATGGAATTGAATGTGTAATAAAAAAAAACAAAAAAGTGTCCACATTTAATTGTACTTAAGTATTTAAAAGTAAACAATATTCTTAGTTATTTAAAATTTAAGTTCTAAAAAGTTGTTTATTTCAGTAAATCCAAACTGTTCATGTTTGCAATGAAAATGAATGGAGACCGTAACTGTCCAACTACATTTTAACGGAAAGTTACATTTTAAAGTAACAATCTAATACCAGCATAAAATGCACTCTGTTTCATAAATCCTCAGAATATGAAGGAATTCAGTACGAACTGTATGGATAGCTTGTTTTCCTGCTGATATGCTATGATTCATGATTCATGCTATGCTTTTTATTGTCACTTTTGGAACTTGAAAGACCCCTGGTCTTCATCCACTTTCATGATGGTTGGGAAAAGCACAAACATTCTTTAGAACTTCCCCTTTTGTGATCCACTGAAGAAAGTCAGGCAGGTTTGGAATGTCAATGACAGTGAGAAAATTATGGCATATTTCAGTTTTGGTAAACTATTCTTATCAGTATATACACAAAAATAAATAAAAAATTCAAATTAAATTACATTTCACTGAACATGATTATATTCAGTGAAGATAAAGAAAAATTCTTATTTTCAAAAAAAAAAAAAAAAAAAATGTTTCCCCTGTAAATATAATTAAGTATAAGTATTCCATTAAAGGAACTCAAGATATAGATTCCGCAAAATAAAATAATTTACACCTCTGTATGAAACAGGCACCTCTGGGAGGTAATATTCTATATTTCAGAATGCTACGAAAGAGTTAGAAAAATAACAGATCAATATCATGCTTATCTCTGGACAGCCTCTGAAGTTCAGATTCTGTAGTTCACACAATTCATGAAATTTCTTCTGAAATATGTGATGTTCCTGCATGGAGGTATTTCTGAATAACTTATACCTCTATAATTTAATTAAAGGCCCTGATATCTGGATCTCAACATAATTCTTGCCTGGATATCACAAGTGACTAAGTCATGTAAGTGCATATCAAACAAAAGCACTGTTTGATTTAGTAATTGCACACCTGAGCTTAGAGAGTTGAGCGAGGGCTCATCTGTGACTGATCATCAGTGACTGCAGTCTGACTGCTCTCCACCACCTGAGCCTGTCGGGTATTGTGCTTATTTTCTGGAAGGCTTAATAGTATTGAAGGTAACTTGTCTTATAGAAAACATATATACTGTATAGCACACACACACACAGCCAGAACATCACTGACTTTGTGGTCGTGCACATCCAGACTATAGACATGGAGAACTGCCTACTTTGGAAAGGGTACTTTTGAAAATAGTTTGTGATCATTTGGTGGACCTTCACTGAAATTTAAGTTATCGAGTGATTTGTTAGTGTGCATCAAAGGGTCAGTGGGTCTGTGGGTGTGTGGTCCAATGCTAAGAATATTGACTTGTTTAACAAGCATTGTTAAAGACTAATTAAAATGATGAGCTGCACCGCATACTTCCCTACAATATACAGTAGATGGTGAAAATCTTATGAGTGAAAGGGTATGATGAGACAGCTCAGCTTTGGTTTAAAAAAGTTCAAACATATTTGATATTGGTCCTAACTTATAGGAGAATATAGAGCAGACACTGAACATGGATGAAGCTTTCTAGAGGGCACGAGTCGACCGTCCGCATTCGCACACAACATTACAGGGTCACCCCACCCAAAAAATGAATGGATGTTTATCATTAATCACTTACCCCAATGTCATTCCAAATCCATAAAAGCTTTGTTCGTTTTCGGAACACAATTTAAGATATTTTGGATGAAAACCGCCAGGTAAATACCACTGTCAAGGCCCAGAAAGGTATGAAAGACATCATCAAAATAGTCCATTAGCCATTAGTGGTTTAATCTGAATTTTATGAAGCGACGAAAATACTTTTTGTACGCCAAGAAAATAAATATAATGACTTTATTCAACAATTCGTCACAACTGTGTCACCATAGCGCCATTTTGGAGAGTATCCACTGGACGCAAACTACGTCTTCTACAGAGTTTGGATGAGCTGTGTAAGAAATTAATCCTACTCACAATAGCATTTTAAGGACAAAAATGGACAAATGCCTTGAAATATATCATATATATCTGATTGATGTCTCGAAAATAATGCACACTCGAGGTGGTGATGCAGGCAAGACACAAAGCAATGGCCCGTCGTTAATTATTCCTTATTTAAAAAGTAAGCTGAAATAATGCAAACCAATAGCTTTCACAAATGCATATATGTCATTGTGCAACAGCCTTTGAGCTATACTGTATGTCTGTCTTTAAAGGTTTGTAAGTAATCACTAAAATTAATTTACTTTTCGAGTTTCTATTTCTGGGACCCAACTTTTGCACACTATATAAAGGCTGTGAGATGAATATTTACGGTAAATTGCTTTGTTACAGGTAAAATGATTTCATTTAATTTTAGAACTAGGTTATAGCTGGGGTACAGCAGCTGGCACATACACTCCAGCATGTTAAGCTGCCATGCACATGTTGGAGAGGTGGATTTCAGCCCACATCATGTTTTCATTTCATTCTCCATGATATCCTATAAATAAAAATGGAAACAGCAACTGATTAGTCCATATCAGTGTGAGAGGGAAAGGAATGTATGTATCCAGGTTTAAGTAAAACAAGATATGTTTTCAGAATGGTCTATTTGAGTATGCTAATTATACAATAACTTTCCGGGTTTACTTTCATAGTGCAGTCTGATAAAGCCACTAATACAGTTAGTCAAATGTCAAATAATATTTTTTTTTAACGGGCCATATGATATTGATTTTAACAAAACAAAACAAAACAAAAAACTAACTTCTATGCTAACTTCAGACCAAATACTTATTTTTTGTATATGTCTGTGTACCATCAATTGAAATAGTAAGTACATAAAAATCTAATCCTTGGTCAGACCCACTCAACACTGGTTGTGTAATAGATTAATAGAGTAGCATTCAACAACACATATGCAAACTATCCATAATAACAATGCTGTTCTGGAAACAGAAAGCAGCTTGTCATTATTGCTGACTAATTGCAGTCAGATAGTTTATTCAAACTGGTGTTGTTTTGTCGTTACTAAGTATTTTGTGGTTGCTAAGAAGTCTTCCCTTTGAATTCAGAAATGTATACTGCTATGATATATTTCTATAGGCACCCATATTCATGGCTGAATATTTGCCTGTTTTGTTGTTTGTGCTGTTATATTAGGGGCTTCTGATTTCAGTTTCTTGGTGAAAGTTGATTAACTGTGGTTCAGTGGTTTCTTTGCTGTTGTTTATCCAAGGTTCCTTTGTTCTTATGGTTCTTCTTTAAACCTGTTATCTGCTGTGAACAGTGGCTTTAATTACACACACTTTTATTAGCGCTTTTCAAATTATTCTACCATGTGTCAAACTGCTCTGAAAGCTAATAGACAGAGAATTTGATAGAGTATACAGAGAATGAGTCAGATTAGACGAACTAGAGAAACCAACAACATTGGTGAATAACACTAAATGGATGAAAGCTTGTAAACAATAAAAAAAAAAGTGACATCATGCTGTCATTATCTTTGTATTTGTCTAAGCTGACAATGTCTACTTACAGTCCTGCTGTATGTAATGCAGGTCCTTAATGCAGATATACACAAATTTCCCAAGGGTTAAGAGGAGCATTGGAGCAGTCGGATCTTCTGCCACTGCTGGTTTGGGGCTTTATTTTGTTTACAGCACAGCTGTAATGAGAAGAGACAAAACCATTCATTCACCTAAAGCACTCTCAACCCCTGTGTGCTCACAATGAAGAGAAGGAACATATATGCATACAGTCTCAGCAGTCTTAGGGAAATAAAATGAGATACTCCAAAACTGCATTTGCACTCAAGCATGGTGTGATTGAAAGGCTGTGTTGAAGAATGCTGAGAAAGATGGTCCTCCAATTTTCTACCAGCTTTATATTGATACAATGCTGGTAGATATGTAAATGAACAATGCATACTCTTTTTCATGTTACCTGAACCATGATTATCCCCATTTATTTGTCATCAAAATTCCACAAAATTCCACCAGCTTCAGGGCCTTTGTTAAAACTACAGATTCTACTAGACATTAAAAAGCCATATGATGTCCACTCCTCTACAGCTTCCAAATCTCATTTGCACATTAAAACATGCTGTCTCAAAATGTGTCATGCTTGTTGTCAGTGACACTTTTGTCCCTGGTCTGAATATGCATAATGAACTTTTACTCTGTTGGGGTCTAATGGGGTCTAAAGTAGCCTGCCATGGTCTGTTTGAGTTTTAATTATATACAGAGCCTATACAACTGTTGCAAGACTAAACAGAACAAAAGAATCAAACCAGAAGATACAGTAGGGTTATATGTCAGTTCTACGAGAAATGCAATTAAACCATGCCAGAGACACACAGCATCACTTTATAGCAGGGTTCCGAAAACATTCCTGTTTCACAGCATGTTCAAAACACTCATACTCTCAAATAGAGAGCAGATTTATTATTATTTATTATTATAAATTATAAATTATCAAAACAGACATTGTTTTCAGATTCAAAGTAGTCAAATACTAACAATTCATGTAAAAGTAATACTCTTTATATGTACTATATAACATAGCTTGAACAGGGTGTGGGATTATTTTGCACACAAATTTAAAAATACCTTATATCAGTGCTTCTTGAAAGTTTTTAGAATTTTCTATATGACCCAAAACATAATCAAAGAGTGAATGTGGCAAAAGTATGTGCATTTCTAGAATTAACTGTTAATTTGAAGGTGAAATTAGAGTTCTTCTGTTCAGAGGTGTTTTCCAACAGTGGGTTGACTGTCAGGTATCATTGCCTGCGCTGTTTTATTTACAGAACAGGGATCTTTCAAAGTCTAAAGTGAATGATGGCATGAACAAAGGAGATCTCTGAGGACCTCAGAAAAAGAGTTGTTGTTGCTCATCAGGCTGAAAAAAGGTCACAAAACCATCTCTAAAGAGTTTGGACTCCACAAATCCACAGTCGGACAGATTGTGTACAAATGGAAGAAATTCAGGACCATTGTTAACCTCCCCAAGAGTGGTTGACCAACAAAGATCATTCTAAAAGCAAGGCGCATAATAGTCAGTGAGGTTGCAAAGGAACCCAGGATAACTTCTTAACAACTAAAGGCATTTCTCACACTGTCTAATGTTAATGTTCATGAGCCACTGAACACTGAACAACCATTATGTGCATGGCAGAACTGCAAGGAGAAAGTCACTGCTCTCCAAAACAACCACTGCTGCCCATCTGCAGTTTGATTTGTGGTCAATATCTTTTTTCTCTCTCTCTCTTTTTAATGGATAAATGAGAACAAAAAATAACTTTTTTTGGTTTAAATGAGAAGCATTATGTTCGAAGAAAAAAACAAACAAACAACAACAACAACAACAACAACAACAACAACAAAAAACACTGCATTATAGCATAAAATCCTTATCCCATTTTGCCTGTTTTGCAGCATCTGGGTCAGGATGACTTGCTATCATTGATGGAACAATGAATTCTGAATTATACCAGCAAATTCTAAAGGAAAATGTCAGGACATCTGTCAGTGAGCTGAATCTCAAGAGAAAGTGGGTCATTCAGCAAGACAACGACCCCAAGCACACAAGTCGTTTTACCAAAGAATGGTTAAAGAAGGACAAAGTTAATGTTTCAGAGTGGACAAGTCAAAGTCCGGACCTTAATCCAACTGAAATGTTGTGGAAGGACCTGAAGCAAGAAGGTCATATAGGAGAAAACCCACCAACTGAGCTAAAATTCCTACAAGTTGTTGTGCAGGACTGATCAGCAGTAACAAGAAACTTTACCTGCAGAGATAAAAGTACACACATCCTTCACTCAAGTAGAAGTACAGATACTCATGTTTAAAAATACTCTGGTAAAAGTAGAAGTACTGCCTACACTGTTTTACTTAAGTTAAAGTAAGTATGGGCTCGGACATGTACTTAAGTAAAAAGTACCCATTACTACTACCTGTTTTAGTGTCACGCTGGTAACTGAACCTCACATCATATTGACACATTAATACGAAATAACTTACATTTAAAATTTGTTAGCTAATGAATGTATCAAGGCTGAGCAACCACCATGTAGAACAGGGCCGGACTGGGACAAAATTTCAGGCCGGGAAATTTCACACTCATCCAGGCCATCCCATACACCCACAACAAATTGTCTCCACCTTGTTGCAAAACAACCACCTCATTATATTCAATTTGCAGTAACAATTTTAAGTTAAATTTAAAGTTATCACATTATGACCAGGTGTTGTTTTATCTTAAAATGGTTTGAATACTATAGATTTAATAAAACTATATTTTCCAACTTGCCTAAATGTCAAAATGAATACAATAATTATTACATCATGACAATGTCTTTACAGAAAAATCCTAATACTGGATTATTGTATTTTCATGAGTCATGAGTTACATTTTTCTCTTACCAAAATTACCATGGTTTATTACAGTAAAAGTGTAGTAACAAAAAAGTACAGTGACTATGGTTAGTGTGGCAAAACCATGGTTCATTTGTGGTTACCATGGTTTTAATTTTCGTAAGGGTTGTGTTGTTATCTGCCCTGTAGCTCCCTCTGAACGTATTACAAAACAATGTTTTATAACATTTGTTATAAAACGTAATATAATTAATAATTTATAGAATATAATAATGATGTCATTTAGCATAGAATATTTTGAGTGATGATAGTCATTTAGTTTTGTTTCGTTTATAGGCTACTACTGCTGTAGTTTTGTTTACTTAGTTAAGCATTAAACTGCTAGCAAATCTTAGCAGCCGGTTTACAGATGAAACTGACCTGCACTTGAAGTCCTGAACAGGTCAGTAGTTTTGCCTCTATCCACCCGGGCGCTTCCACGCCATTCTCGAGTCACTCGCAATGATTTGGCGGAGATGCGGAGCGCGCGCGAGCTGAATCGCGTTGCCAGTAAAGACCAACCAATCCATGATTTATTAGTGATTTGTTATCGAATGGTGATCCACCAAATGCTGATTAAACGAGCCTGGTTTGAAAATGTAAGAAGTAGAAAGTAAAGATATTTGTGTAAAAATGTAAGGAGTAGCGTGCGCGGGGCATAAACTAACGCGGGGTTAACTGTAACACTAGGGCTGGGAATCGATTCCACAAAGAATCGATTCCGACCTGTTCAGGACTTCAAGTGCAGGTCAGTTTAATCTGTAAACCGGCTGCTAAGATTTGCTAGCAGTTTAATGCTTAACTTAATTCTCCGACGTCAGCTTCGTCGTTGCTGGTCAGGCTCCCTGAAGGGAGGAGGACAGAAAGCCTGGAGTACAACAGGCTGTGGTGTAGCGGTAGGGACCTTAGGTACATACCCCCCTCTGGGGTAAAGAAAAGCTTTGGTCATACCAGGAGCAAAGTCAAAATGAGAAGGGGCCACCGAAAGGGCTTGCAGGTCCCCAACCCACTTGAGGGAAGTTAGTGCTAAAAGCAGAGCTGTCTTGATGGTAAGAAACTGATCCAAAATCTCTTCTATAGGCTCGAAGGACGGCCTACAGAGGGCCTCAAGCACCACAGCAAGGTCCCACGGGGGAACATGAGGTCTACCGGAGGCCTCAGCCTCAGCACACCATGGAGGAAACGTGTAACCAGTGGGTTCTTACCCACTGACAAGCCACCAAGAGGGGTGTGGTAGGCCGAAATCGCCGCCATATAAACCCTTAAGGTGGAGTGGGATAACCCTGTGGAGAAGCGAGCCTGCAAGAACTCCAGTACTGTACCAACTGGGCAGTTAACTGGGTCTTGCTGGTGGTCTCCACACCATGAAGTGAAAAGCTTCCACTTCAGGGCTTACAGTTTCCTCGTAGAGGGAGCTCTGGATTGGAGGATGGTCTCAACAACCTCAGTTGAGAGACCGGAAGCTAAGAGCTGTGCCCGCTCAGAGGTCACACACACAGCTTCCATAGCTCCGGGCGGGGGTGCAGGATGGTACCCCCGCCTGTGAGAGGAGATCCCTCCTGATGGGAATCTCCCATGGAGAGCCGTAGAGGAGAGAAATCAGGTCCGAGAACCATACTGAGCCCAGCCAGTACGGGGCTACCAACAAGAGACTGACCCCATCCCGGCGAACTCTCTCCAGAACTCCCGGGAGCAGAGCGATCGGGGGAAAAGCGTACAGACATAGCCTCGGCCACGTCTGCACCATGGCATCCAGTCCCAGGGGAGCTGGATGAACTAGAGAGCACCAGAGGGGACATTGTGCATTCTCCCTCGATGCAAAAAGATCCACTTGAGCTGGACCGAACACTTTCCAAATCTGCTTCACCACCTAGGGGTGAAGCATCCATTCCCTGGGCCTCGGCCCCTGTCTCGACAGGACGTCTGCTCCCACATTCAGATGCCCAGGAACATGAACTGCTCAGAACGAGAGGAGTTTGCCCTGGGACCACACAAGGATCTGGTGCGCCAGCTTGTATAAGGGGCGCGAATGCAGACCTCCCTGGTGGTTGATGTAATAGACCACCGCTGTATTGTCGGTGCGCACCAACACATGGCGATCTCTCAGGTCTGGAAGAAAGTACTTCAGAGCTCGAAATACGGCCAGCATCTCGAGACAGTTGATGTGCCAGCTGAGATGGTGACCACTCCACAGACCCAGCCGGTGAGGGACGCATCTGTCGCTAGTGTGACTCGGTGACAAGGAACTCCCAACACCGGACCCTGGCTTAGAAACCAAGGTTTCCTCCACATGTCTAAGGCACGTAGGCACCGCCGCGTGACCTTGATCATGCGAAGTGGGTTTCCCCTCGGGGGGAGAACCCCTTGGTTTTGAGCCACCACTGTAGGGGTCTCATGTACAGCAGGCCAAAAGGTATCACGTTGGACGCAGCTGCCATCAGACCCAGCCAGGGGCGTAGCAGCCAATTTAAAAGTGGGGGGGACAGTATGGTGATGTGACCCAAGGGTGTTCATACAGTATAATAAATTCTAAATAGAAGAACAATGGGCATTTTACAGCACCAAAGTGGAAGATGCTGAATTATTTAAATGTATAAGAAAACAAATTAATGTATATTTCCTTAAAATATTAGCTATTTGTTCCACCGTAGTAATGAATTAAAAGACTAAAGTATGATAAGATATTCGTTGCAAAACAAATTTGATTTGAAAGGACAATTCTACTCTGGACGCGAGCAGCAGGTGGGCAACAAAAGACAGCAGAACCCGATAATCTGTTGTCTCGTTTACCAGGCGCTTTTACCCAAAGCAACAAGTAGGAAAGCACTGAACACGCACTGAATTCGGCGCAACGTGACGAGGTACACAGAACAGGTTCTGTTGTCTTTCGACGTTAAATCATAACATGGAAACGTGTGATTCGTGTCATCGCGACATTCTGTAACACATACTCACATTGTGTTTTTGAAAAAAGGATGTAATCGTCCTCTGCTTTTTTCTAGGGTGCATTTTACCCCAGACAGCCAAGTGGGTGAACGAACGAAAATTCACAAGAGCAACAAGATTTGAAGCTCATGGCAGACGCCCAAGAGATTCGCGCTGTGATTGGCTAAACGTTAGTTCACTCAAATCTAATTAACAAATCAGAGAACACGGGCGGAAATATTGGCGCTAGGTCAAAAAAAGTGCGGGGGACAGAATCACCTGTTTCTAAAAGTGAGGGGGACGTGTCCCCCCGTCCCCCCCGGTTGCTACGCCCCTGGACCCAGCAGTTGTTGAAACTGTTTTATAGTGAGTGACCGGCTTTCTTTGACTCTCGTGACTGCGGCGAGGATCGACTCGATCCGAGCAGGAGACAGGCGTGCCTGCATCGTGGTCAAATCCCACACCACACGTAGATAAGGGGTTCTCTGAAGTGGAGAAATGACACTTTTCTTGGTGTTTAGTCTTAACCCCAACGTTTTCATGTGAATGAGAGGACATCTCGATGTCGAGCTGCTAAGCTTTCTGATGATGCTAGAATCAGCCAGTCGTCTATGTAGTTGAGTATGCGAATGCCCTGGAGATGAAGAGGGACCATGGCAGCATCCACACACTTCGCAAACGTACGGGGTGAGAGTGCTAGGCCGAAGGGAAGAACCCGGTACTGGTATGCTTTGCCCCTGAAAGCAAACCTCAGGAACTTCCTGTGCTGAAGAAGGATGGAGACATGGAAGTATGCGTCCTTCAGATCTATCGTCACAAACCAGTCCTCGGACCTGATTTGTGACACTACTTGCTTGACAATAAGCATCTTGAACTTCAAACTCATGACTGAGCGATTGAGTCGGTGAAGATCTAAAATGGGACGCAGCCCTCCATCCTTCTTTGGAACTATGAAGTACCGGCTGTAGAACCCGGACTCCCTGTCGTGAGGAGGGACCACCTCGATGGCCTCCTTCCTCAGAAGGGTCTCTACTTCCTGTTCCATAACCAGAGCTTGCTCGGGGCCCACCAGAGTGGGAAAGACCCCGTCGAAAGGTAGCGGCGGGGCGCCGAACTGAATAGAGTAACCTTTTTCTACAGTACGCAGGACCCATGCAGACACGTTTGGCAGTAGCTTCCATGCTGCTAAATAGTCTAACTAAGGGAACCAGCCGCTCGAGGCTGGCCTCTGGTGTTGACTGAACGGCTAGCTCGGAGACCTGTAATGGCGGACTGGCCGGAGACTGCCGAACTAACTGTTCTAGAGACCCCCGTAGGGGTGACGAGCGTCCCGGTTCTGCTACGTCCGCAGGTGGAGAGATCCGAGATGTGTGCTCGTCGGAGGCTCGTTGTGCCCTGTAACCCTGGCAGGGGTAGCAGACTGACCTCCCGAGGGCCCCGAGGAGAGACGGTGTGACCCACTCTTCCCCGGTAGGGGCTGCCCTCAGTCCTGAGATGGCGTCAGGACCACTTAGCCGGGGGCTTCCGAAACTGAAGCACGACCTGCAGGTCGGGCCTCGCCTTGGAAGACCTCGGCCTAGAGTGTCGCTGATCTTGGTCCCGGGACGGGGGAACTCGAGTAGCAACACTCAGTTTTTGTACCTCCCGGTATGAGGAGCTGGTACACGGCTACGGCTGCTCATGCCCAGAAGCCGCAGGAGATAGAGAGCGGCGAGGTAGGAACCGCTGGAACGCCTCCGCCTGCTTACGTGCCTCCTGGTACCTGCTGATGACAGAGTCGACTGCGTCGCCAAACAGGCCAGAAGGCCCAAGCGGGGCGTCCAGAAGGAAGACCCTGTCCTTCTCTTTCATGTCGGACAGGGTCAACCACAAGTGCCTCTCCTTCGCCACCATGGCTGCCATAGACCGCCCAACAGCACGGGTGGTCTCCTTGGTGGCACGGAGAGCTAAGTCAGCGGTCCTGCGGAGTTCTGATAAGTCAACTTTCTCGCCCTCATCTAACTCCTTAAGCAGGTCGGCTTGGTAAGCCTGGAGCACAGACATAGTGTGTAGACATGCTTCAGCCTGACCTGCTGCCGTGTACCCCTTTACCCACCAGCGCTGATGTAGTGCGAAGCGGCTTGGAGGGTAAGGAAGGAGCCTTCAAAGACGACGCCGCACTGGGGGACAGATAGCTGGCCAACGTCTGTTCTACCCGGGGCATCATCTTATAGGCTCGCTCATCCAGCCCCGCCACGTTGCCGTAATAATACGAGGCGGGGACGAAAAACGAGCCGAAAAGGGTCTTGCCCACGGCCTCGAGATCTCAGAGTGGAGGTCGGGGAAGAAGGGAAGGCTCCTTCGTGGAGATGGGGGCTTACTCCGCAGAAAGCGTTCATCTAACTTGCTCTTCTGCGGAGCAGCTTTTTCCTCGGCGGGCCAATCGATGTTTAGCTTAGACACCGCACGAGTAACCACCTCCAACAGCTACTCGTACTGCAACGATTGAGGGAGTGGCTCCTCAATCGTGCTCTCCAAATCGCCCTCCTCAGAGGACCATAGGTGGAGAGAAGAGCCCGTCCCGTCGGGGGAAGTAGCCGCAGAACGGGCCGCGGATCTATCGGGTGAGGAAGGAGATAGGGGATCACCCGCCTCCATTCCCTCCAATAGATCCAGCTGCGAACCCCAAGAATGCAGCAACTGCTCCGCCTCGGCGGCAGCGGGGCCAACACCCTGGGGAACGCTGGTGAAGGCTTCCTCCTCGAAGAGAGCCTTCCGGGAGCGGAGCGTCCGCAAAAGAAGGAGCTCGCAATGCGGACAGTCAGCCCTCTCGAGAGCTGACATAGCGTGCTCCACTCCCAAGCAGACCACGCACATGCTGTGTGTATCCCCGCTAGTGATGTAGCATCTGCAGGGAGGAACACACAGCCTGTGGCGTGATCCGCTCTAGCCACTCTTGCCCTTACTTTTCTGAGAAACAGACATCACCCTCAAATAAAAGTTGTGCTAAAACTTGCACGAAAAAACAGGGTGACAAGACACATATAGAGTGCTCCGCTGAAAGAACGAAGCTGATGTCGGCTCCGCCGCACGTGCTTTTATGCTTCCTGGTCACTTACGTCTTCTGCCCGTGACTTTTCGCCCTTTGATCGGTCAGATTACACATGTGTTCAGAGCGTGGTCTCGCCAAAGGCGTTCCCCTAGCGTTTCAGACGCAGCTCGAGTTCCTGAAGGGGAACTATGGGCGCCTCTCAAATGAAAGGCTGCATCATACGAAGGTTGCATATCTCGGCTGCTGTCACTGTCAATGTCGCTGAACGTCGATTCACGAAAATAAACTTAATGAAAAGAGTCGGTACTGAGCTTGTCTGAGTTTGAGGATGCACCCTTCCTTTGAGCATCCATTAATTTGCCTCTTGCTCGCTAATAGTAATTAGAAGTCTGATTCGTTTCCACGAAAAGGTTCTTTCGGATAGATCGTTTTAATGAACCAGTTCAAAAACGATTCAAAAGTTATTTTACGGTGGAACTGGCTTATATTGTTCCCAATATTGAGCGCTGCACGACAGAATAGATCATGATGTACTGGAGGGTATTGATCCTATTTCCATCTTTTAAAAAAATGCTATTTCTTAACTTTTCTATCAGCCAATGATAATTCTGAAAGAAAACAAGAGCACAGTGGCCGAGAGCGCATCTGATTGACAGATAAACCTCGAGCTATTATATCAGTGTTGTTGTTAATGTTCTGGTTATTTTGTGTACAGTTTGTTAATTTTGTGCAAAGCATACTGTTGAAGTTTACATGATTGAGCTGAACTGTGCACGCCTTGTTCAGTTCATGCAATAAACGCATGTCCACTGCTGCGCTGTGGGCTGTGACTAATTTCATGGGCAATGCAGTAAAATTACAATTTAAATGCAGAAATTTATCATAATTTTAAAAAAAATAAAGCTTCATATTATGGTAAGGCTACTTTCTAAGACATGTATATCCTACACTCATGGCAAAATTAGGTTCCTCCGATCTAAAAAAAAAACAAGAATCGAAAAAGTATACAGAAAAAGAAAACAACAGTGAGGAATCGATTCCTGGAATCAACACAAACCAGTTTTATATTCCAGTCGCGCTGATGGGGAACGTTGTAACACTGCCTTACAATCTGCCTCGCTATTATTAAACTATTATTAAAGCTATTCTATGACATTAGCCATACAATTTCCACTATTTACTTTTATGGATTTAAAAAAAGAAACCACAAGAAACAGGTGAATAAAGACTGGCAATCGATGTTTAATGTTGAGAAATTATTATTTCAATAAATGTAAAGGATTTTGGCTGGATTATGTGTCTTGTGTTCTATGAGAGCTGTGTTTGGAGAGAGGGGAGCGTTCTTTTCAATGTCTGAATGTGTTTTATCTATCTGTTTTGCGATCTGGACCATCCCACACATGGTTGTGATGTGTTCATTGTGAACCTCAAAAATTAGATATTTTTTTAATTCTTAAAAAACCCCATTATTTTATTTGAAAAAGTTAATCATTTTATTTTATTGACAAAATATTTTAGTTCGTTGTTGATATTTTTTTTTTTTATTCGTTCAGATAACATTTTAAGCTGTCATATGGTCATGTTACAATGTGCCCCTCACGTTACAATGTACCCCACATACAACATGTTGTCACTTTTCACTTCCTTTTTTTTAGGTAAATAACGAATAACGTACAGACTGTAATTATGAAGCAAAGCGACATATTTGTACAAGACAAGTGTGAAATTAAAGTGGATAATATATATATATATATATATATATATATATATATATATATACTCTGAACCACACGTGGATTTACACAAACTGGGAAATTCAAAAAGTGTAAGGTTGTGCCCACTCTCCCCTAAAAGTAAGAAGTAGTCAGAAAAATAAATACTGAAGTAAAGTTTCTGATACCAGAAAAATCTACTTAAGTACAGTAACGAAGTACTTCCTTACTTCCCATCTCTGTATAGTTATTATTGTAAAATAGGGTCACACCAGATATTGAAAGCAAAGATTGGCACTTTTGCCACTCACAGATTTACACTGGATCATTTTTCTCAATAAATAAATGACAAAGTATATACTTTACTTTAAATATTTATTTATTTGAGTTCTCTTTGTTTACTTTCAGAACTTGTGTGAAAATCTAACATTTCACAAACATTTAAATTTCTATATATAAATAATCCTGTTTTTAATTCAAAAGTAAGATTTAATTTTTTAACCTCTGAACTAGTAAATGTCCTCATTTCCATTTCAGAAATCTGGTCATCTTATTTTATAGTTACTTAACTGGGTCATTTAAAAGTAATTCTTTATTTATATAAAACTATGCAAAGAAGTAACGATTGTTGCAATGTGATTTAAAGACATGATCACATAGTCATGTAAGTTGTGTGTATTTTTTTCAGTGCATGAATGAGATTTTATGGTAATGGTAGAGGAGAACATTTTCAGCAAAGAAGAAAGAACAGACCTGAGACAAACAATAATGTTAACATTATTTATTTATTAACAATGTTTGTAATATACAATAATATTGTATAATAATATTGTCATTTCACAGCCAATTTTTTTGAGGGGAAAAAAAGGATATTACACAAAATATCCAGCTACTGAAGTGATACTAATGAGTGCTTCATTGGAAATTAAATGTAACTGTCACACCCTTTGGACTGTTTTGTGTGTTTTTTCCCCAGGTATGCCCTTATTTGGTCTTCCTGTTCCGTTCCTAATCATCACGTCACTGTTTGATTGTTCACACCTGTCTCGCCCCTTGATTAGTCTGTGTATTTAGTTTGGTTGTGTCCACTGTTAGATGGTCGGTTCTTATAAGTCATTTTGTATTGTTATCCAGTTGTTCTAACGTCATTCAGTCAGTTTACGTTTGGTTCCCTGCTGTTTCCTGTCCGTTCCTGTTCACGTTTTGGATTATTTAATAAAGTTACATTTTCTGGATCTCCTCGCTGCTCCTCATCATTCCCCGCAAACCATGCTGTAACAGAAGAACCGACCACAAACAGAATGCTCTGGGCTGAGGATTTCCTGTTCAACATCCAGCAGGCGGAGAGGCCGTTGGAGCACTACGTGGAGAAATTCCTGAGTGTTGTTCATCTGGTGAGTTGAAGCGATGCGACGATTAACGCGTGTTTTCAGATGGGGCTAAATGATAAGTTGTTCCGTTCCATAACTCCTGATGACTGCCGCAGACCTGTAGCGGAATTTATCAATTATGTCCTTGCTCTTTGTAATTCCGATTACTATGTCGATGTGGAAGATTCTAATCTTCCCCCCATCTGTAAACACGCGGCTGCTCCAGCTCACCACCAGCCAGCGTCCTCCACGTGCTGCTCCAACGAGCTCGCTCCCTTCGGTCCTCCCTCGCTCACCCCAGTTCTCCAAAGCTCCTCCCTCATCCTCAACCCAGAACCCGCGGCCAGCTCTCGGACTCCAGCCGGGCCCGCGGCCAGCTCTCGGACTCGGACTGCAGATCGCTCACGGACTCCGGCATCGGCAAGCTCACGGACTCTAGCCACCCCCCCGCGCTCTGGATTATCGGCAGCAAGTATGGCAAGCCAAATTAATATTAAGGACAATAAGGATTCATGTGGATTATTTTCTCCTTCGTCTCCGCTGGTCCCGTGCAGCTCTCCTTCGTCTCCGCTGGTCCCGTCCAGCTCTCCCAAGTCTCCACTGGTCCCGTCCATTTCTCCAGCGCGCCCTCCAGAGCCCGAGCTGCCTCCAGCACGCCCTCCAGAGCCCGAGCTGCCTCCAGAGCCTGAGCTTCCGCCCGAGCGCCCTCCTGTGCCTGCGCCTTCCGAGCGCCCTCCTGTGTCAGCGCCTACTAAGCCCGGCCTTCCTGTGCTCTCCCGGGCTGACTATGCCCTAAGTTCCCCCAAGAAAATTCTGGGGGGGGGGGCTACTCCCCTGATCAGCCATGGCCGGCTGTACTGTGTGCTCGGCCGTGGCTTCCCGAGCTCCCTGACCCGCCATGGGACCTGGGACTGTATGCTCCGCCTTGGCTCCCTGAGCTCCCTCCTCTCCCTCCTGTGTCTGCCCCGCATGAGCCTCCAGGGCGCCCACCCTCCCTCCCCAGTGTATTTGTTACGCCGCGAGTCGTGCCTTATGGGAGGGAGGGGGTAATGTCACACCCTTTGGACTGTTTTGTGTGTTTTTCCCCGTGTATGCCCTTATTTGGTCTTCCTGTTCCGTTCCTAATCATCACGTCACTGTTTGATTTGTTCACACCTGTCTCCCCCTTGATTAGTCTGTGTATTTAGTTTGGTTGTGTCCACTGTTAGATGGTCGGTTCTTATAAGTCATTTTGTATTGTTATCCAGTTGTTCTAACGTCATTCAGTCAGTTTACGTTGTGTTTGCGTTTGGTTCCCTGCTGTTTCCTGTCCGTTCCTGTTCACATTTTGGATTATTTAATAAAGTTACATTTTCTGGATCTCCTCGCTCCTCATCATTCCCCGCAAACCACGCTGTGACAGTAACTGACATACATTTTAAAGCAAAAAGTTTATATTCTGGCAAAATCTGTCACGCTGAACAGATAATCCAGCTGCAAATTCAAATAATTGTTTATTAAAATATTTCTGTGTTAAGCTGCTTGAAATGCTTCTGTGTGTGTGTGTGTGGGTTTTTGTAATTATTATTAAGAATCAGTCTACAAATGGTTTACTTGTAGTTGGAACAATGAATAAGCATAAAGAACCATACTTAATTTGAGATGTAAATAGTGTTATGCTATGAAGTACCCTATTACATGAACCAAATACAAAAAGGGATAAAACACTGACACATGCCCTATTTAGGGGAAAAAATATATATATATACGCGGTGTGTGTGTGTGTGTGTAGGTATATATATATATATATATATATATATATATATTTTTTTTTTCCCAGAAATCCCATTTTAGACATCTGCAGGGCCAGTAAAGCATTGTTGTGTGGTTCATTGTTAGTGGCTCTTATTGTACAGTGGTGCATTCAGTCCTATAGTTCAAATTCCTCAGTGTATCCTTCATCATTAAGAGCACACCCTTCTGCAAGCTAAACCTTGTATTTTTACAGATTCAATTGGTGTACCAGCAGTGAGCTCCATTTATCAAATTTGCTAAGAATTATAACATAATCACATTCTATTGAGGTTGTTTTGCACTCTGATCAAGAGGTCAGTGGTAGCAGCAGCAGTAAGTATAGCATGGTGAAGTAAATGTTACAGGACAGATACACTGAAAAAGTGAACACATTGTGTAGAATGTCTGCAGCAGAACATACCAGCTTTTGTGATATTCTCTGGTATCTTACTACAACAGAATAAAAAATCATTTGAAAAAAAAAATCAGATTTAACCACATTCTCCACCCATATGTACTGGTTACTGTGTTATGCATTCATTTTGACTCTATAGATGACTCATTCTCTTTTGACGGAGACTCTAAGTGCATGTGTGTGTCGTCTGTATAAGCCTGTATTCTACCTCACTGTGTTCAGGGTTGTAGACCTTGAATCTTATGAGAATCATTGAAAAGGATGAAAGATCACTGCCTAGTGAATTACAACAAGTAAATCCACTAGTTATAATTCACCTGCAGCTGCTTCTAGCCTTCGTCTGGTCTTCAAGGTCATACATCAGGATCACAGTGAGAATACACAAGAGTCTCTTGTCTTTAAGGTGTATTATCACAATAAGACGCTCCTTAAATTATGAAAGCAACTACATTTGCATTTCCTGAAGGAAATGGGTTTAGGGTGTTTGTGTAAATAAATTGCTGCATGTGAGCTGCTTTGTTGGTGTCATGAACCCCAGCACATTCTGCTGGCTTCAGACATAGTCACCATGCAGCTTAAAACTATAAATCTCGGTTTGCAATTAGACCTTTTTTATTTACCCAGAGAATTCGGACAGATTAAAGTGATTCTTGTCTATGTGCCTGAACAAATTTATTCTGAAGCTGCTGATAATATTACAAGGTGCATTAACAATGCATTTGGGTCCTTGGATTAACCTTTGTTTGCAGATGGAGACTTCAATACCTGTGATATGTCTGCTCATCTTCTAGCTCTTCACCACACCACCACGTTTGAGACGTTCAACACAAACTTTGAAGAAATGCTTTGGGAATATCACAGATGCTTATAAAGCAGACCTGCCTTAGGCAAATCGGATCACAATGTTATCCACCTTCTGCCGAGATACTGACAGAAGGTTAAAAGTCAAAATCTGTAAACGGTTAAAATATAGAGGAACTTCATTTTTGCTGTGCCTTTATAAACTGACAGCTGTTTTTCTGACTTGTGTCCTGAAGTTTACAACTTTACTGATATTGTTACATTGTATGAAATGTTCTGTGTGTATACTATAATATATGTAAAGTCAGATAGGTTCTTCCTAATATATAATAAGCTGTGGTTAACAAAAAAAAAATGCTTTCAGCTGAGGTGGCAGTGGTATTGTTGGAAAGAAAGAGCAGGATATAGGACTTGTGCAAAGATGGCTAGAATAGATTTTAAAAATAGGACTGAACAGACATTATATTCAGGAAATGCAAGACATGTTTGGATAAATGACTGTGAAGTGTTTAATGAATGTTTATAGAAGATTAATCTAATAAATGCTAACAGGAAAAGCAAAAACGGTTGTTGAGGTAATCTGAGGAAAGATATGGTAGATATGGTAAATTCTCGGCGGCGCTGAGCGTGCACTCTACAATACAATGCACTAATTTAACAAACACATTTGAAAGTGGGGGCGTGGGTAGGGGGTTTGGGGGGCTTGTGTTGCCTTCAAGGCACTGTAATAAATAAATGAGTTGAATAAATAGGCTGCAGTTTTCCTGTCCAGTCAGATTTTTTTTTCTACTATTGGAAGGCTGTTTTACATGCATCAATTATAAGAAATAGGAAAATTTAACACAGACATGTTGAAACACATTTGTGGATAAAGGATTGAATATCAATATTCAAAGGGTCCATTTTTCATATGTAATGAGAATAAATTGCAGTGTGCTAGCCATAAGGGCAAGTGAGACAAGTAGAAAAACATGCAAACAATAAAATCAACAGGAAAAAAAAAAAAACCTGTTTAATACAGTATCCTGTTGTAATAAAACAGAATAATTAGTCATTTAATCATTAATGGAATTAGTCATGAGGTCATACAAATGCATAGCAGGCATAACAGAAGATTCAAATTATATACATAGTTCTCAAAGAGCAAACTAAACATTAGGAGTGTTAGTCCTTTGCATATTGTGATAACACTTTGTAAATAAAAATCCTTTTTTGTGTTGTGTCTAATAATGATTTTATATTTTGGAAAGTGGTAATGAATTCCATGCGAAAAAGACAGACGTCTTCAACGGCCATTTTGGCAAACAGACTAAGTGCATCATTAACTAAGAATAATAATCAGTACTGTTCTGTAGCAAATTAAGAAAGAAAGGAACTAATTGTACAGTATGTTTAACTGCATCATAAAGCCAGTTTTGAGTTACTGAAGGTAATATTTTCATCTTTTGGTTTGACTTGCTTTCACTTCTTTGCCGCAAACATTATGTCCTACGTGATCGATCACTGGGGGTTTTCCCAGTTTATTGAAATCCTCATGGCACCAATCTTACAGATAATAAACATTTCCAAAAATTTGTCCTAACATTTGGACTATTCTCTCAAACATATTTTTTTCCAGCTCTGAAACACAAACCAGTAGCTTTTGATTTCAGTGATCCATGTTATTAGCTTCCACTTCTACTGGCAGGCTATTAATCTTTTCCTCCCCTCTCCTTTTTTATGTATTCTTTTTCCCCTTTTATTTATTTCTTCTTCCCAGCATTGCCTCATTCTAACAGCAGCTAAACTAGAACTCTCACTTTGTGTTCTCACGTTTTCCTAAAATTGAGTATCAGTGCTCTATTCATCATTTTAAATCTCTGCTCATCTGCCAGAGGTCAAGGTCCAGTCGTTTAGCATAGGAAATTATCTTCTGCTGGAAGAACCATGTTGTTCCTTAATATTTAATGTATTTCCCAAAAGCATTGTTAGCCAACTATTTTCAGATTCAATCGGAATGCTCTTTTAATTTGGCCAGTTAACCAAAATAAATTGGAAGAATCAATATTTAGAAGCTAAAAGCTACATGTTGAGTTTGTTCATCTTACAAAAGTTAAATATATTTGGCAACATGCAGGTCATGTACTTTCAGAGGCGTTTTTTGGCAGCTGAGCACATGCCTTTGATAGAATGGAAATACAAACAAATAGCTCTCTCCAGGTACAGGCCTCCTTGCCTGATGTTGTGCAGTTCCATTTTGCATAGGATTCTCGAAGAGATAATATGACCAGGATTGCTTTTCCTCCATAGAAACAAGGTGCTGGAGTTATTTATGCATTATTCACCACATAGCTGAAGTTAGGCCTTTGTGTCTCTAGCGAATCCACATTAAATCCTGAGAAATCAAGGCACAAGAGAGTACACCAAGAGCCAAAAGGAGTCTCCATGCTGACATTTATTGTCTCATCACCTCAAACATTAAGGAAATTCATCATTGCAAGTGCATATTCGTTTCTATAGGATTGTGAAACAACAGTTCTTAAAGCATTGAAACAGTGGTGCTAGAAGATGTGTGAACCTTAAAGTATTTTTTGTATTTCTGGATTCAATTTGACCTTTTTTGTGACAAAATCTCCTCCATTTATTCTACAGTATGTGCTTAACTTGTAGGCACATGCAGCAAAGCCAGTTTCTGTGTCTATGTCTGTATCTGTTGCAGAGGCAAAATTATTTGTATCGGTTCCTCATTTTCACTCATAGAGTTTACATTCTCTCACTTTACACTCTCACTATTGCATTGTCATTTTGATTGTTTATTTGAAATGTGCTACCCAGGCTCATTGGAAATATATGCCTCTCGCTGCATGTTCCAGTTGAAAAGAACACTAGAGGCCTGGATTAAGAAAGCCTAATGTCCGCACATTTCTCTGCACAATATTATGTTATGACCTTAAAACAATTTTAACATGCTGTGAGATTTGAAGGGTTTTCCAACACAGTAGGTTTGCTTGGTAGCTCACATAATATGGCTTGCACTTGTGAGGTGAAGCACTCTGGTACGAGTCCTGTGAAACTATGGGTTTTGCTTATTTATTGACCAAAATGATCAGGGTAAATATCCTTGTTAGAGAAGCTATGTGAAACTCTTGGATTCTTAGGTTTTGGAGACAGACGGAGACAGACAAGGTCTATCACTGAACAGTGAAAGCATTAGAAATGTGATGTTTTGGAATGTACTGAGCACCAACATTGAGTTAAATCAGTATTGTAAAAGAATTTGTTACAAATCTTCCAAGCCAATTTGAATGACTAAATCCCCTGATTTCAATACTTATACTGATTTCAAATTTATGCATAGATATAGGAAATTCTTAAGGATCTGCAGTCTTTCTAGTTTTAACATATTTTACAGTGACTGGCATTTATAATACCTAATATTTTACCCTTTAATGCATGAATGTTTCGCCAATTATTATTACTTATTCGGGTCTTTAGCAACCCGGACCTATATTGTCACACCCCTGTGGACTGTTTTTGTGTTTTTCCCCTTGTATGCCCTTATTTGGTCTTTCCTGTTCTGTCTCTAATTATTTCGTCACTGCTTAATCGATTTCACCTGTCTCCCCCGATTGGTCTGTGTATTTAAGTTTGATTGTCAGTTATTGTTTATTGTCATGCTAAGTTTGTTGTTGTCACACCGGTTTAGTCAAAGTCTGTTCATGTCGTTTTCACGTTGGATTCCCTGCTGTTGCTGTCCGTTCCTGCTGTATGTGTGGATTCTTTAATAAATGTGCATATTCTGGACCACCTCGTCATACTCCTCATTCCCCGCACACCACGTTGTCACAGAATAACCGATCACAAACAAGATGTTCTGGGCTGAGGAGTTCCTCATGAACATTCAACAGGTGGAGAGGCCATTGGAAGAGTACGTGGAGGAATTCCTGAGCGTTTTTTCACCTGGTGAGTCGGAGCGACGCCATGATCAACATGTGTTTTCAGATGGGGCTAAACGATGACAAATTGTTCTGTTCTATAACTCCTGACGATTGCCGCAAACCGGTTGCGGAATTTATCAACCATGTCCTTGCTCTTTGTCATTCCAATTTCTATGTCGATGTGGAAGATTCTAATCTTCCCCCCATCTGTAAACACGCAGCCACTCCAGCGCACCACCACCAACGTCCTCCATGTGCTGCTCCAACGAGCTCACTCCCTTCGGTCCTCCCTCGCTCACCCCAGTTCTCCAGACCTCCTCCCTCATCCTCAGCCCAGAACCCGCGGCCAGCTCTCAGACTCCAGCCGTGGCTGCGGCCAGCTCACGGACTCGGACTGCGGCCCGAGCGCCCTCCAGAGCCGGAGCTTCCTCCAGAGCGCCCTCCAGAGCCTGAGCTTCCTCCAGAGCGCCCTCCTGTGCCTGTGCCTCCCGAGCGCCCTCCTGTGCCTGCAGCTCCTAAGCCCGGCCTTCCTGTGCTCTCCTGGGCTGACTATGCCCTAAGTTCCCCCAAGAAAATTTTGGGCAACCCCCCTGACCCACCATGGCTGCCTGAACTGTATACTCGGCCATGGCTTCCCGACCCCCCTGATCCTCCTTGGCCACATGGTTGGTCTGTGTATTTAAGTTTGGTTGTGTTCGCAGTTTGGTTGTCGGTTATTGTTTATTGTCATGCTAAGTTTGTTGTTCTATTCTTTGTTGTTGCTCTATTTGTGGATTGTTTAATAAATGTGCATATTCTGGACCTCCTCGTCATACTCCTCATTCCCTGCACACCACGTTGTGACAGAATAACTGACCACAAACAAGATGTTCTGGGCTGAGGAGTTCCTCATGAACATACAACAGGCGGTGAGGCCGTTGGAACAGTACGTGGAGGAATTCCTGAGCATTTTTCACCTGGTGAGTTGGAGCGACGCCATGATCAACGCGTGTTTTCATTGTTTCAGTGGAATTTATCAACCATGTCTGTTGTTGTCACACCGGTTTAGTCAAAGTCTGTTCATGTTGTTTTCACGTTGGATTCCCTGCTGTTCCTGTCCGTTCCTGCTCTATGTGTGGAATAAATGTGCATATTCTGGACCTCCTCATCATACTCCTCATTCCCTGCACACCACGTCGTGACATATATATCCAGCATGGATGGATCTCTAACTTCTACAATAGCAAAAAAAAAAAAATTGATATTTACAGAGTTACAGAAGAATAAAATAAAATGTAATTCGTTACCTTTTTAAACTTAGAAGTGTTCAATCTGAGCAGATGATTTTACCATCGCCATCATCTTCAGAGTGCACTTCCACAGTACATTCATCATCATATTTGCGATCTTAAACATATTCTTAAAACGATCGTATTACTTCAAAGTCAATATTTGTTGTTGATGTTAGATTATTCACCACATCCACCATCAAATAATAGTGACATTTATATTTTACTGTGTACAGTAATTGCTCTGCAGTAAAACCATTTAAACCAATTCAATTTTTGCTGATATATTTTTTTTGTTTTATGCCTACACTAAGTATGAGTAAAACATATGTCATTATTGTCCAACAAACAGTGCCAACTTAAGGAATAAAGGTGAATTGCACGTATTGACTCGTCAGATATTTACATATTTTTGTGCACGAAAAATATACTTACACTATTACACACCTCAGGTCGAGCAACCCTATACACTTTTACAAAAAAATAATCAGAAAACAGATATTATTTTATATTTAGTTTTTGTTGTTGTTGTTGTTGTTGTTGTTGTTTTTTCCTTGTTATATTGTTTATAATGAATAGATTGAGGAATACTAAGAAGGTCGATGTCAAACTAGTAGTGAATGACGTCCCGGGTTACTAAAGACCCGAGGTATGCATTCAAGGGTTAAAATATTCTTAGTGATGCAAAAAATAATCTGCCCTACCGAGGCTTCATGCAATGGTAACGTGCAGCACTGTATCTTTAGTACGCAATTAACAGAGGTTCTGAGAATTCATTCTGCCACCCCGTTCAATATGATGTTAAGCAATAATCAAAGCGGAGGTATTGATCATGACTCTGAGAGCTGCCCCTGCATGTAGTTCAATCTAAGGCGAGATTAAACCTGGCCTGCGTGCACTGCTGATGGGCCTTGGGAGAGAGACATTAAAAAGGCTTCCATTCAATCGCTGCTTCTATTTGCCCAGGGTTGAAGCACAAGGCTTTGAGCAAGGACAAAACGGCTATAAATCTGAACATGGGTGAAAGCTGTTAAAAATGAATAAAGTCACTGCTGATGACAGATAAGGCATTTCCACACTATGACAGATAAGCTCCTGGAGAATCACCTATATGTGGCGTCAAAAATTCCATTTCTTCACTGCGATAGTAGACAAGTGATAGAAGATAGCAATCTGTGTCAACACAAACTAAATTAAAAATGTGGAGACTTAAGAATTGATACTATTTGTGGCCCATGATGCAATTTATTCTGCCGACATGTTTAATGTTAAGGGGTTATGGATGGGATTGGGGGAGTCCAGCTGTGTTTTTTTTGGATTGAAGGAAAATGTGAATGCCAAGAACAAAAATCTTTAGTGATGGAACATTTGAATTATTTAAAAATTACAATTTCATCAATAAATCAATAAAATACTGCCAATTGTAGGTTTAAACTGTAAATTAGTAGTTACCACCAGTACTGGTGGAGCATTTGCTGTGGGATCCATGATCAAAAAATTCACAATATTCTAACCTATCATTTAAGTAAAACCATGGAAAGCAGGGGGAAAATCTCTTTATGAAATAAATGTTTTTCTGTAGTTCATGTTGACCACAATTATTGGCACCCAATTATGGCAATGTCCTTTATTCAAGATAACAGCTCTGTGTCTTCTTCTTTAATGCCTGAAGAGTTTGGAGAACACCTGACAAGAGATCAGAGACCATTCCTTCATACAGAAACTCTTCACATCCTTTAGTTTCCCAGCTCCATGCTGGTGCTTCTTCTCTTCAGTTCACCTCACGCATTTTCTATAGGGTTCAGGTCAGGCAACTGGGACGGCCATGGCAGAAGCTTCATTTTATGCTCAGTGACACATTTTTGTGTTGATTTTGATGTTTGATTTGGATCACTGTCCTAATGGAAGATCCAACCACAGCTCATTATAGAACTTCTAACAGATGCAGTCACGTTTACATTTTTTATCTGTTGGTATTTGCTAGAATCCATGATGCCATGTATCTGAACAAGATGTCCAGGACCTCTGGCAGGAAAATAAGCCCACAACATTAAAGATCCAGCAGTATATTTAACTGTGGGCATGGGGTACTTTTTGTACCAAACCTATCTTGAGTGTTTGCTGACAGAAAGCTCTTTTATTTAGTTTCATCTGACCACAGAAGCCATTCCCATTTGAAATTCAAGTTTTGTCTGACAACTGAATATGCTGGAGTTTGTTTTTGGATGAGCAAGGAGGATTTTTCTTAAAACCCTCCTGAACAACATGTGGTGACGTAGGGGCTGTTTGAATTTTTTTTTTTAGTCTTTTGGCCCCAAGACTCAACTAATCTCTGCAATTCTCCTACTGTGATCCTTGGAGAGTCTTTGGACACTTAAACTCTCCTCCTCACCATGCATTAGGACGATATAGACACACGTCCTTTTCCAGGCAGATTTGTAACATCTTTAGTTGATTGGAATTCTTAATTATTGTCCTAATGATGGAAATTGGGATTTTCAATGCTTTAGCTCTTTTCTTACAGCCACTTTCTATTTTGTGAAGCTCAACAATCTTGTTCTGCACATCAGAACTATATTATTTGGTTTTATTCCTTGTGATGGATGATTAAGGAAATTTGGCCTTTTTGCTCCTCATATTTATAATCCTGTGAAACAAGAAGTTATTGCTAGACAATATCATACTCCTAGTCATTCTAGTGTGCTAAATAAATGCAAATATGAATGGGAATATACTTCAGAGATATTTTACTCATTATAATTTCTAAGGGTGCCAATAATTGTGCCCAACATGCATATGAGAAAAACATGATCATTTCCCCCCACTTTTAATTGTTTTACTTCAATAAAAGGTTAGCATTTTGTGAATTTTTTTAATGTAAGATCATAAAGATAAACAAAGCATATTTATTTTCATAGCCGTCTTTGCTCATATTTACCAAGGGTGCCAATATTAGTGGAGGGCACTGTAAATCAACATTGCTATCCAACCCCTAACTAACCATTTCTCAAAAAAGACACAAAACATGTTACAGGAAGATAAATGTACATTCAGAATTTAGTCAAAAATGACAAATATTCCAAGTCTTCCAGACCAGTAAACTGCTTTGTGTGAGGAACAGAGAATGAGATCTGACTGCGTTCACTAAGCGAGACATTTTTCAGTGATTAAAATCTTATGTTCCTCACACAAAATTATTGCATAATTTCAGAAGACTTGGAATGTAATACAAGCCATTTGTAATACTTTTACATATTCTGAAATATAAAAATATATACTTTCTACTTGCAATATATACTGCTACATGCAGAGTATACCTATGGCAGGTTCATTTCATGTTGGAATTAGCATAATTACAACATTCTGAAGTGTAAAAAGTGTTCATGTCCTTGTAGACCTCCTAATTACAATGTACTGACAGATTTTCTGAGAATTCTGATCATGTGGAAACATCCAAAATGGCTGCACCTCACAACGACTGACATTTGCTTAAAGTTGAGAATTTCTCAACTTTTGGATGTTCTTAACTGCTTTCAGTGCTCTTTCTCTGATCCACTATCAGTCCCACTATCCTCCATGCAAAATTAACTAAAATGAATTGAAAATATCTTCTCACTCTTAACTAGCATGCATATTGTTGGCCTATTGGCTGTTTACTTATAAAGCACATATAAATGCCTTATTCTGCATGACCATATTTTAAATCACTTAATAACGTAGTAATAAGCAACAAATCAAGAGTTTGAGGCAAAATTTGTAGTCAATAGTTAGATATTAAATTAAAGTGTGATGTCTTGTTGTTCTTTGTCCCAGTCCAAAAGCTAATGAAATTATTGCACAACATAATTGGTTGTATTGTGTTAAACAGAGAAAACAAGCTTAATGATTGATTCTTTATTATGATCATATGCGTTTATTAATGTTGCAGTACATGCTGAGAATGCCAGCACAGTACTATGGATATCACACTGCTACATAGTTAATGTTACTGTAATACAGACAATCTGTGTGATTCTAGAGTGTAGTGTTACAGCACAGTTGTTTTCTGCTCCTCCTCACTGTGAAGTCACAATATACAGTTGTCATTTTATTGTTATCTAAGATTATTACAATTTACCATAACCATTAAACTGTTACAGTATTATCTTTACCTTTAGTCCATGATGAATCCAGTCACAGGTGACAAAGTGTTGCAACGTTTGGTACGGAGTGTTCCAGATGACTGCTCCATTTCTTTTTCTCTCATCAGAGAACACGCCATTCCAGTGAAATCACAAAATGCTGTAAAATTCACCACAGTTACTTACATACATCTACTAACAAACCATTTCAATCAAATATGTTTGTTCTTTCTTTCTTTTAAATTGAAGATTCTAACTTTCAGTATCAGGTAAGGTACTAATCAGTATCAGGTAAGGGAATGAACCCGTCTAAGAGAGAAATCATAAAACTGACTCTGCAAAAAGTTATTTTCTTACATGGTATTTTTGTCTTGTTTTCCAGTAAAAATATTTAAAATTTCTTAAATTAAGATACATTTGCTTAAGTTGACTTAAGATGAAAATGACTTAAGGGGGACGGTGGAGGGTTGGGGTGTTAGTAGGGTCAATAAGCTTAATCTTCATATAATTTTAATCTTAAATCATCTTGTTTTCCCTTTTAATTAAGTTTATTTGTAAGTTTGTTTCTTGTTGTAAGCATAAATTCACTTACTCTCTGAGAGTGTAGCATGGTAATATACATGGCAATGTTATTGTGTTTGGTCTTGGCAGAACAGATCTGCTACGCTGTTTCTGCTTACCAAATACCAAGAATCGCTATTGCCGATACATCCACAGACATTGCTCACAGCAGCATGTCGGAAATACACATATAACATATTTGAAATAACCCCCATATATAGCATACATTAAATCACCTTATAGCAGATCTATACAGGTGGAACTGGGGAAGGTGGAGGTTTTCTGAAGCACACTGCAACTGGTACAGCAAGCAAGTATTTGAATGTTGAGCAGCAAGCTCACTGGCTGCTGATGTATTAAAAAAAAAACAAAAAAAAAAAAACGATGTGATTATATGATGTGAACACTGATGTGATTGAGAACCTATCGGTCTGCGCCATCAGTTTCATGACAGAACTTTGTGTTTTATTTTGATTTTTGATCAGTTTTTCAGAAAAAAAATTCTATTTTGTGAGTATCTTAATTATCTTAAGTTAATGTATTTTAGTGTATAAATGGTTAGATAATCTGAAAAACATGATAAATACACAAAAAACATGGTATTTCCACAACAATGTTTTCAATTAAAAACTGACAACTTTTATGTGTTTTGACCATTCATTTTCATAACAGTCAGTTTGGGCCTGAAAACGCAAAGGCAAACGAAAACTGAATAAAGTTTTTGAAAATGAATACCAATATCGTCTGCATGTAAACCCCAAAAATGTGAATTTGTAAAAGCGGTAATGTCATGTGCATGCATATTACATGTTGTGTATATAGGAATATGAATATGTGCAGGCACATATAAATATAGAGTGCAGCTAAATGTGTCAGGTGGTAAAGATTCTGCTATATTCTACCAAAAAATAACAAATCAGGAAACAATGGTCATCTTTGTAAAATTGTGCCCAAGAGAGGAATGCCATGTGATTTTTATTTTATTTCTTTTTTTTTTTTTGTTTTGTTTTGTTTATTGTGTTGTCCAGCCTCATGTTCAGAGGCCTGTTCTATCAATACCTGTTTTTCACATTAAGTTTTGAGGGATTTGCTCTTAATGACATCTGTTTTGTTATTGTTTCTAGCTCATGTATAAGGTTTATTGTTAGCGAATAGCGAGTCTGTGGGGGTGGAAATCTGATCTGACTACATCAGTGGCAGCACAGCTAGTTGACAGATGAACTACAGGCTCAGGAAAATGCGAAGGGCAACTTTTGCCAAATGAGCTCCCCTGACTCTTTTATTGGACTATTCCTATTTGTTCCAGCAGCTGTTCACCAGTCTCTGGTACAGTAAGCATAGATGCAATGTACTGTATGTGTATGTATGTATAAATTATTGAAAAGGTAAACAGGTTTGGCTTGTTGGTAGGTTCAAGCACTTCTCTGGCCATATTTTACTTTCTATTAGTCAACTGTATCTATTTTAAATAGACTATTACTTTTTGTGCTGGTCAATGCGCAACTCACCACCATGATAAACACTCTTAAAAAAGTAAAGATTCTTTATTGCCATCAGTGTTAATGTTAATATTCATGTACCTTTCCATTGCACAAAAGGTTCTTTATAGTGGAAAAAAGTTTCTTTAGATTATTAAAATGTTCTTCAAACTATGAAAAATGGTTCTTCTAAAAAAAAAAAAAAAAAAAAAAAAAAGAAAGAAAGAAAAAAGTTCACTGAAAGTTCTTTATGGAACCAAAATGGTTCTTTTGCTGCATCAATGCAAAATAAATAAATAAATAAATAAGATAAAACCTTATGGAACCTTTATATCTGCACAAAAAAAACTATATTATACATATTACTATATTAAATATTACTACCATAAACTAAAATGGGTAGCACTTTATAATAACTACACACTATGAATCATTAGTTAAGCTTTAATAAATAATTAATTAATCATTTGTAAAGCATTGTTGGTATGTATGGTAACAATTACTCAGTGTGTTAATAAATGCTTTACAACTGAACATATAAATGAAAATAAAATATATATTTATATAAAATGATGTTATTTTTGTTATTTAGTTCATTTTTCTATTTTATATCTATGACATTCCAGAGGTATATTTTAAATTTAAACAATAAACATTCATCAAGTGTGTATTACCATATGTCTGAATAATAATATGTATAAATGTGCATTCAAATAGGTTATTAATCATTTACTAACACTTTATAAATGATTTAATGAACCACTTACAACTATGAACTAACTGGTTTGTAAATAATGTAATGCTTAATTTAGAAATGATTAACTGATCCTAATAGAAAATAGAATTATTAAGCATATTATATAGATGCTTATAAACCAAGAATAAGCCATGTATAGCTGTATTTATAAACTGCTTACAAATAATAATAATAATAATAATAACTGGTAGTGACTGGTGGTTGCAAGATTAGTTGCTAAATGGTTGTATTCTGGGTTCTTGCTATGGAGCTCTTGGTAGCTGCTGAACACTATTTTGGTTTAGATCACTTAGAAAAGTCACACCACACTTCTCAACAAGCCAAAAATTAGGTGGGGTGATGCTCACAATAAAAAATGCCATTAATTCAGAGTAGCATTTAGTTCAAATTTTTGAGCCAAAATGTACACACGTAAAATTAATCATTTCAATTACTAAAGACTGACAATGCCATCAAACAATGAATGATCCATAGTATGTCTATCTACCTAGGCACCTAGGTAGTTGAATGACTGTTGAATGACTGTCCAGACAAAAAAAGTACCAAAGGGCCACCGAAGAAACAACAATACAAACTCACAAGCAAACTTACACACACACGCACACACGAGAGAGAGAGAGAGAGAGAGAGAGAGAGAGAGAGAGAGAGAGAACGACCAAATTGTTTTTGTGCTGATAACCACACTGTCTGAAGCTATTTTTTCAATCAGACAGCAAGATGAGAACTGTAAAGGTGGTCATTTCCTCCAAATGGACTGCCACACAAGTGTTCTGAATGGAGTGCTGAAAGCAATGATTTAAAATTGGGGGGAGCCAAAACACACAAAATAAAAAAGAAATTGTACATTTGTCCTTGACAGTGATTGGGAAGGTCTTGAAGAAAGTCAAGATTGACAGCTAAACTACTTTTGCACTGTCTGCAGTCATTTCATAATTGCATCACTAGCGCTTTTCTCCACTCTCTTGCTCTTGCACTGATGGCTTTTGTTTCTAATCTGAATTTTTGAAATTGCCTTAACCGCACACTCAACCCCTCCTTTTTCTCTCCTTTCAGGCTCCTTCTCTGTCTCTGTATTAGCCCGCTGTCTCATAAGCAGAGCATCATGCTGGCTCCTGCCGAGATTCAATCCAGGAGACGTGTTAAAGTCTCAACATGAGTCTGCTATATGAAAGACTGTCCTAGGTTCAATCCACGGGAAAGGAAAGGCATCAAACCCAGCATTGTTCTGTTTAAAGCATTTTTTTTTCAGTCCAATACAACTTAAATCAAGCTCCCATAGTGTATGTAGCATAATCTAAATTAGTAAATATATCTGTTTTTGCATTACCAACATAACTCCTGGGTGAAGTTTGCTATAAACAGTTATGTCAAAACCCCTTCATTGCACTTGTCTTGTGAAAGTTACCAGGTTGCAATGTCATGACAACAAAGTTGAGAGATTGGATATAACTTTAGACAAACTAAATAACTGTATTTTTATTTAATACTTAAACATTATTTAATTCACTAAAATCACTAAATATATATATATATATATATATATATGTATGTGTGTGTGTGTGTGTGATATTAATTTTGTACAACAGTTCAACAAACACATTGAGTGAGTTACATTTGATTCACAATATTGTTTTTTTTTCTTCCACAAACAAAGTAGTTCCAAACAAAGCCACAGCAGAGCTGTTTTGCATCTCAGAGCAACACTGGAGTTTTGTTCTTAAATAAATCTGTTTGAATGTATCGATTGAGCTTGCCTCAATTCCAATTAAATCAGCCATTTTGAACAAATCATTTGATTTGACAGATTTAATAAATCAGGGCCTAGAGGCAGTTTTAGTGTGATATTTATTTATTCATGACAGTGCAAAAACACACTCAGCAAAATATTGTTTAATTATCATTATAATTGTAATTATAAATTATATTATATTTAATTATAATTATTAATATCATTACCCCCTAGCCCATCAAAGAAATAGCTGACCACACACATCTACCTTGATTGATTGATTGAATTATTTATTTATTTATTTTATTTATTTATTTTTTTTTTGTATTTATTTATTTTTATTTATTTATTTTTTTTTGGTATGGTGATAAATCTATATAATATCATAACCCAGAAATCACTTCATTTCTCATTTAAAACTGCAGCTCTGTTGCGCAACATAAAACGCTATCACAGTGTGAAAGCCCAACACGAGGCTCCTGTTGCAGTGATGCTCCAGGCAGCAGACATGCTGCAGACACACTGGATGCTGTGCAGTTCTCAATGATGATGCTTCCTCATATCCTCACTCCTCCATCCTTCAGTCTATTTAAATAAACCATAAATTTTGCATACTTCAACAGTGCATCTTGCTTTATTAATATTTGAATGTCTTATGAATGTCTTAATTAACAAAACATAACAGCAGATCCCTTAAGCACAATGATGTCCTTTTGAAGTGATGCCTGAGTGAGCAAGAATATTCTGCTTTACAAATTTGTATTTGCTTCAATACCTCCATCCTTGCATCTCATCCTTGCACCGTAAGATGCTCTGAAAGTAGAATGCTTATAAAACAGGACAAAGCACAAAAGCCATTCCTGCTTGATGACAATGACAAGAAGTGATATCCTCGTTGGTAGGGAAGCTATAGCAAATACATCAGTATCGGCAGTCAGATTAGTCTTATGATGTTGTGTGTGATATTTGTCTCATGCTAAATCATTCTTTCCTGCTCAATGAAATTTTATTTTAAAAGAAAATTTCAAGCTGACAGTCTCATGTAAACAGTTATAAAGCTAACTCTTTGTTTCCATTCTTTTCAAAATAACCAAGTTATAAATAATCCAATTTATTGTGGCATAAGTGTATTTCATTTTCAGACTTCATTCTGTAAGATTTATAAGCTTGTTTGCTCATGAAGACCAACAAATGTGCCCACAAGTACGTGCTGTGCCCACAATATATGAAAATACAGATCATCATTAGCAGATGCAAAAAGAAAGGTAGGAAAGTACCAGGGTCACTAGTAAGTGAAATCGTAACCAATTGGAGAGTATAGATTTCTATGTTTAACTAAGGAATAATGTACGGCTGTTATCGCAGAATCAACCCCAAAGGTCTTGATGTGAAGGGGTTAAAATGTGATTTGAGATAAATGCTTTTTAAAATCATTTTGTCTGAAATTATTATTACAAAAGCAAACTTTTTTTTTTTGCTCTGCTCTGCTCTGCTTTGCTTGTTTGTTAGCATTAAACCTTATTAATTAGTTGTTTGTACTATGAGACCAATTATAAACAGTTCCACATCCATGCAATATTCTGGCTCCAGATACATGGCCTAAAGTCGTTTATCTCATTGGTTAAAAAGGATTATTCTTTTGTTGGTTGTGAATATTCATTACAAACACAAACACACACACACACGTTATGTTTACATGTTTTATGGGGACATTCTATAGGCGTAATGGTTTTTATACTGTACAAACCCTATCTTCTATCGCCCTACACCTACCCTATACCTAAACCTAGCCCTCACAGGAGACTGTGCACACTTTTACTTTCTCAAAAAAAACTCATTCTGCATGATTTATGAGCCTGTTTCCTCATGGGGACCTCACAAATGTCCCCACAAGGTCAAAATTTACTGGTATCACTATCCTTGTGGGGACATTTGGTCCCCATAACGTGATAAATACCAGGTGCACACACACACATTTGTTTTTGTGAATTGGTCCCCACAATGTAGCATAAACAAGTACACACACACACACACTGTGTGAATTAACATTTCTGCTTTTATTATGTTTACAGTAAACAGATTTGCTGAGCATGTACACAATAGATGAAAAATGTTAATTGTCCAAAAGGAAAAAAAAAAAAAAAAACGTATTGTATTGTGTCTGTTAATTGTGCTCTTGACATACGGCCACTGGTTGTTAGTCTGATTAATAAACAGGCTTTTTTTTTTCTTTTTTTCCTACTCCAGCAATATTGAATGTTTTTGAACACAGGCTTGCAAGGTGACATAAGTGGCTATTCATAGGCTTTTAATCATTAAAATTAGCTCTAATGAATCTAATTTTATTGTTCAGTGGTATTTAACAGGAGACAGTGATCAATGTTGTCAGCTAGAAAAAAACACTCTAATCATCACAGAACAAAGTTTATGTGGGGCAATTCAAAGTGCGGCAATGTAAATTATGTCCATTTCTCTGGGTCAGATCGACTAAAAGTGACCCACTTGGAACTAAACAAATTCAGCTAAATTCAATTAGAGGTTTATGGTAGACTACAGTGGGTAGGAAAGAAAAGAAAAAAAGAAAGAAAGAAAGAAAGAGAAAGAAACCTGTATTCATGTATTAAATTTACCTGGGCCTGAATGCTTGATGTCCACAATATCATCAAGAATTTCTGTATTTGTATTTTGGTCCAAACAAAAATGTGCAAACTGTATAGAGTTCTGATGTTTTAATGGCAAAATTATGAAAATACATATGTGTTGGTGAATAACTACAATGAACTGACTGCTAAATGTATTAACAGACTGTAACACTGTTACCAGGAGTGAATGACGAGAGGCGAGCGGATCCATGTGCGAGCTTTTATTAAACAAACAAGACAGATACAAGGTAGAGCAGGCAGGGTCGAGACAGGAGCAGACAGGTGTGTCACAGGCAGTCGAAGAGAAAGATCCGATAAACCAGAGCGATAATCCACAAGGCAGGCGGCTAGACAGACGTAAACGAGAAAACCAGGCGGGGGATCAAAAACCAGGAACTTGGAACAGGAACTAGGAATACAACAATATAATCACAATACAACAATACAACGATTCAACGATTCAACAATCCATGAAGTGCACTGGGGAGGACCGGGGTTTTTATAGAACGCCTGATTGGTCACAGGGGCTGACGCAATCAGAGCGGTGGAGGATAGGAGATGCAGTCCGAGATGCAAAGTAACAGTCAGAGTGTGTAGGTGAAGCAAGAGTGACATCTGGTGGTGAGTGGACACCGGGACACCGACCAGATTCGTGACATAGCCCCCCCCCAAGGAGCGGCTTCCAGACGCTCGAAGGAAACAACAGTCCAGGGGAGCGGTGGGGTGGGAGCGAGACAGGGCGAGGGCTGGAGGACCAGGTCCATGTGGGAAGCCCAGAGATTGAGGCAGGACCGACAGAGCAGGTACCCTCCAGGGTGGGGCCGGAGGCGGAGCAAGAGCCCTCCAGGGCGGAGGTGGAGCAGGAGCCTTCCAGGGCGGAGCCGGAGGCGGAGCAGGAGGCGCAGGAGCCCTCCAGGGCGGAGCCGGAGGCGGAGCAGGAGGCACAGGAGCCCTCCAGGGCAGAGGCGGAGCAGGAGCCCCCCAGGGCGGAGCCAGAGGCGGAGCAGGCAACGCAAGAGCCCTCCAGGGCGGAACCGGAGGCGGGACAGGCGACGCCAGAGCCCTCCAAGGCGGAACAGGAGGCGGGCCGGTCCTCCAGGGCGGAACAGGAGGCAGAGCAGGAGGTGGAGCAGCCCTCCAGGGCGAAACAGGAATCTGCGTCACGGTCTGGGACCTGGGGAAAGCAGGGACAGAGGAGGCAGACAGAGTAGGGGGAGAAGGCGCAGCAGCCCTCCGGGGCGGAACAGGAGGCGGAGCATGAGGTACCGCAGCCCTCCGGGGCGGAACAGGAGGCGGAGCAGGAGGTACCGCAGCCCTCCGGGGCGGAACAGGAGGCGGAGCAGCCCTCCGGGGCGGAACAGGAGGCGGAGCAGCCCTCTGGGGCGGAACAGGAGGCGGAGCAGCCCTACGGGGCGGAACAGGAGGCTGCGCCTTGGACGGGGACCTGGGGAGAACAGTGACAGAGGATGCAGACAGAAAAAAGGGAGAAGCAGAGAGTTTAGCAGTTAACGCCCCCTCCATAAGAGGTTCTACGGCCGACGCCGACACCTCTGGAGGCATTGGCGCAGCTTCTCCGATGGGGAAGGCTTCGGGAGCAGACTTGAGACCCGACGGGACCTCTGAAGCAGGCTTGTGATCAGAGGGGAGCTCTGAGTCAGGCTGGAGAACAGACGAAAGCTCTGCAGCAGGCTTGAGATCAGAGGGGAGCTCTGGAGCAGGCTGGAGACCAGACGAGAGCTCTGCAGCAGGCTTGAGATCAGAGAGGGACTCTGGAGCAGGCTTGAGATCAGAGGGGAGCTCTGGAGCAGGCTGGAGACCAGACGGGAGCTCTGGAGCAGGTTTGAGATCAGACGTGAGCTCTGGAGCAGACTGGCGAACAGACGTGGCCTCAGGGGTTGATTTGTGAACAGACATGACCTCAGGAGCTGATTTGTGAACAGACGTGACCTCAGGGGCACAGTGTGCAGCCCACACACACCAGATGGCAACCGCCATTAAAGGAAGAGCAGCAGCGGGAGGTTGTGGTGGGTCCAGTACACCGGCTATCATGATAGGCCGTGATCGTGGGATATCAGACGAGGCATGGCACGGCTCTGGAAGGTCAGACGAGACGTGACTTGGCTCTGGACGAATAGACGAGACCTGATGAGGCACTGGGAGGTCTGATGAAACATGGAGAGGCTCTGGGCCGTCAGGCGGGACGTGACTTGACTCAGAGCGGTCAGGCGGGACGTGGCTTGACTCTGGGCGGTCAGACGAGACATGGTGAGGCTCTAGACAGATAGACGAGATGTGACGGGGCTCTGGAGGGTCAGACGAGGCGTGACTTGACTCTGGGCGGTCAGACGAGGCGTGATGGGGCTCTGAGCCATCGGGCAGGATGTGACTTGGTTCGTGGTGACCAACTGTGACTTGACCTGCTTCGTGAAGATCAGTAGTGAATTGACTTGGCTCATGAAGATCAGCAGTAACTTGACTCGGTTTGTGACGACCAGCTGTAACTGGGCTTGGTTCATGGAAATCCGCTGTAACATGACTTGACTCAGGAACAACATGACTTGACTCAGGGACAACAGCCTTGGCGTCGCTGGATTTGGAAGCTTGACTGGACTTGGCAGCTTGACTGGACTTGGAAGCTTGACTGGACTTGGCAGCTTGACTGGACTTGGAAACTTGACTGGACTTGGAAACTTGACTGGACTTGGAGGCTACAGCCGTAGCCTGACTTGACTCTGGAGCAGTGGCTGAAGCTTGACTTGGCTCTGGAAAAACAGCAGCAGCTTGGCTTGGCTCATGAAGAACAGGTGTGACTTGGCTTGACTCGTGGGGAACAGCTGTGACTTGGCTTGACTCTGTGTATTGACTTGACTCTGGGGTAGCCGCCGTGGCATTAAGGAGCACCATTTTAGCTGCCCATACCGTCACTAGAGGAGTGTCCAGCACGTGGGCCATCATGACCACAGGTGGCGTCCAGATGGCGGCCATCTTGTGGAGTGGCCTGGAGACGGCGGCCATCTTGTGTGGTTGCTTGGAGACGGCGGCCATCTTGTGCTGTTGCTTGGAGACGGCGGCCATCTTGTGCAGTGGCTCTGGCGTGGCAGCCATCTTGGGCAGTGGCTCTGGCGTGGCAGCCATCTTGGGCAGTGGCTCAGGAAAGATGGCTGTAATCTGACTTGAGACAGGGGCAATAGCTCTGACTTGACTTGACACAGGAAACACAGCTGCAATTTGACTTGACTTGGGAACTTGACAAGACTCAGGAAACACAGCTGCAACTTGACTTGACTTGGAAACTTGACTTGACTCAGGAAATATAGCTGCAGCTTGACTTGACTTGGAAACTTGACTTGACTCAGGAAATGCAGCTGCAACTTTATATGGCTCTGGTATAGCGGCTGTGACGTGACGGAGCTCTGTTTCCGCCGCCATCTTGTGAACGGGCTCCGCCGTCGCCGCCATCTTGTGAACGGACTCCGCTGTCGCCCGCCATCGTGTGAATTGTCGTTTCCCTCTCATTGATAAACGAACCTATAAACGCAAAGTTCATAGAAAACCCTGGCGAAGCGCGGACCCTCGCCGTCTCAGTCGCTAACGGCTCGTTCGCATATCCTAGAATATTTCCAATCTTTATACAGTCCGGAGGGTGGAATAATTTGAGATGAATACGGGTGTAATTGTTCCGGTGCGTCTGTTTGATCCTGCATAAATCCTGTCGTATTCCATATCTTCCCCGAATGTCCCGGTGAAGCTGCTGGATCCTGTTGTGATGGATTGTTCTGTAACGGAGAGTGAGTGACGAGGCGAGCGGATCCATGTGCGAGCTTTTATTAAACAAACAAGACAGATACTAGGTAGAGCAGGCAGGGTCCAGACAGGAGCAGACAGGTGTGTCACAGGCAGTCGAAGAGAAAGATCCGATAAACCAGAGCGATAATCCACTAGGCAGGCGGCTAGACAGACGTAAACGAGAAAACCAGGCGGGGGATCAAAAACCAGGAACTTGGAACAGGAACTAGGAATACAACAATACAATCACAAAACAACGATTCAACAATCCATGAAGTGCACTGGGGAGGACCGGGGTTTTTATAGAACGCCTGATTGGTCACGGGGGCTGACGCAATCAGAGCGGTGGAGGATGGGAGATGCAGTCCGAGATGCAAAGTAACAGTCAGAGTGTGTAGGTGAAGCGAGAGTGACATCTGGTGGTGAGTGGACAGCGGGACACCGACCAGATTAAATGACAAACACTATAATGGCTGGAAATATTGATTTTTGTTTCCATCCCAAAGGCAACATGTAATGGTGACTTCAGTTGAATACAAGCTATCATAATATTATCCCACAATTATTATTATTATTATTATTATTTAGTACAGAAAATGTTATTATAGCCTAAGAGTCAGTAAGTCATTATGACTGTCTCTTACCTAGTATTAAAGTATTAGTGAATTATTGTGATTGTGGGCCTGCTTGTTATCACTCATTTAGGTGCTCCGTGTCAGGCTGGCCTTTTCAGGAGGGGCAATCCTCTGCATCCTCTATGGATCATGGAGCCAAACTTGTCAGCCTGGCTGAGGGAAAGTGAGAGGGGCATGCTTTCATGCTCACCAGATTGCAATGTATGACCTTTTTTTACGTCGATATGGAATTTGAGAGCACCGGTCACACTTAATTTTAAGGTACAATTAACAAACCATTAACTACAACTTTTGTCGTAATAAACTCCTAATTTACCACTTGTTAATAGTTAGTAAGGTAGTTAAGTTTAGGTACTGAATAGGATTAGGGATGTAGAATATCGTCATGCAGAATAAGTGCTTTATAAATACCAATAAACAGCCAATATGCTAGTAATAAGCATGCTAATAAGCAGCTAGTAAACAGTGTGAATTGGCCCCTATACTAAAGTGTTACCAGAGCACCACCTCTTAGTTCTCCTTGTGCGATGAAAAAGCATTTCAGGAGCTATTTAAGGTGGTGACTCACACTGTGACCAGGCTTTATTTAGATTGGCCACAGGAGCAAGAGACCCTCAGACACTCCAAACTAGGCAACACTGGTCTCTCCCCTTTTGCCCTGGTTCTCCAAGATGAGTTACTTCACTCATGGAGAAAACCTTACTCCTCTTGGTCTTTGTATCCATGATGACGGTTTATTCAACGTTATTCAACATTACTCAAGAAGTCAACATTTCTCACCAAGCCATGCAGAAATAGGCATTCCAGGCAGAGTGGCAGGATGGTGCTGCCCTGCACACCATGGCGGTTCTGCAGGCATACTAGGCTGACCTGCTGAAAGACCTGAGCACGAGCAGGATCATTAGTGAAGAGACGTATATTTAGACACAGATCTGTCTCTTTGAGCTATACATAGCCACAGGCCTCTGTGGAACCAAGCAAATGGCCCAAACCATCAGCTGTTCTATAGCTGCTATGGTTGCCACAGAGAGACATCCGTGGCTCAACCTTAAGGCTGGAACACACCACCTTCAAAGAACTAGCGGTGACGAAAGCTGACGGTGTTGTCACCTCGCACTGGCAGTGTCTGTTCAAGCTGTGCTTGAATACACCGCACAGACTACAGCCGACTGCAAACTAACATGTGCATTCTATGTCTGTGTGAGAACATTTACTTGTCTATATCAGCAACTTTTAATAGTATATATTCGTCATTCAAAAGGAGAAATCAAAACAAAGATATACAAGATACACGCATATATACAAAACAAACAAAGCAGCGCTTGCTTACCATTTTGAATATCAGTTATGTTATATATTGATAACTTTCTTCACTTTAAGCGGCTCATGTTATGATAATATTCGCATACTGGAATGCTTGGGTAAGATCACGTTATATTAGAACAGCCTTCTGTTTGTGCTGCCTTCATTTACATACTCGTTTTACTTTGGGTTTAATTCTCGTACTCACTGACTCTTTCGCGAAATTAGGCATCCAATCAGAGTTCTCACCTTCCCTGATGTTATTTTAACGTTGAATTGGGCAAACTCTCGCCGATGTGAGCCCGACGATAGCTGACGTGTGGAACACACCAAAAAAAACTAGCCCGACAGACGCTGCCCGGCGGCCCAACGAGAGCCGGCTTGGTGTGTCCCAGCCTTTATAGCCATCTAGGATAGGGATAAGGTGTTCTTCTTTGATGTCCCTGTGTCGCCTTCCAGCCTATTTAGTGAATCCATCATACGGTCGTCAGTAGGTTCTGGGAGGCCAAGAGACATGCAGAAGTTTTCGATAAGTTTCTCCCTTGCCATGCTCAGGGAGCGGGGCTGTTAGCCACCTACCTTAACCTCTGCACCAAGAAGCCCAGAAGCAGAGTGTGGTGAGTTGGTCACCCCCTCGTTCAGTCATGTTCAGTCATCTCCTGCCATGTTTCAGGACATAGAACGTCCAACTCCCCTCAGCAAAGCAAAATGTGAAAACTGAAAACTGGCAGCATGGAAGCTACTGCCAAATATCTCTCCTTGGGTCAAAAGGATTGTCGAGAAAGGCTACAGGATACAGTTTGCGCATCATCCTCCACATTTCAACACAATGGTCTCCATTACAATGAAACTGGAAAAACAAGTGCATTTGTTGGCACAGCAATTGAAAGCTCTGTTGGACAAAGGAGCCATAGAACATGTGCCCCTTCCAGACAGAGAGTCAGGCTACTACAGCCAGTATTTTCTGGTTACAAAAAAAAAATGATGGGTGGTTGCGTCCAATTTTAGATCTTTGTGGGTTGATCCACTACCTCAGAACATACAAGTTTCATGGTGGTTGCATCGACGGTTATACCTTTGTCCAGTATTGTGCGGGTGGACAACACTGCAGTAATCTCTTATATAAATCACCAAGGCAGACTGTGTCCATGCTGCCTGAAAAGACTACAGCAGTAGATTCTACTATGGGGACAGGACAAGTTCCTGTCCTGCAGGGCAATTTCCATTCTGGGGTGTATGAATAAAGGAGCAGACTTGCACACATAGGGAATTGGGAAAAAAATCTACAAAGCAGAGGTGGGCCTCTTTGCTTCACAGAAGACAGCTCAATGTCCCCTCTACTTCTCTCTGACTCCTTCAGCTCCCCTTGGGTCTGGACGCAATAGCCCATACGTGGCCCAGATTGGCTGACCAGAGTGCGGTTCTCAGACTTGATATCCCTCCCCAATGGCTTACCATGAGTGATTCCAATCAGAAGAGATTTCCTATTTTTTTTCGGTGCAGGACACAGTATTTTATTCCCAGCCCAAGCGTTGGATCCTTCAACTCTTACCCCTGAAAGGGACTAACTAAGAGATGGTGGGCTTCCAGCCGATGTAGTACAGACTATTCTAAGTGCTAGAGCGCCCTCCACTTTTAGATGACGCATTTTCAAAAGTCTGAGTATGACACAACATGCAGACCCAGTTCACTCCCAAGTTGTTTCAAGTGCCAGAGTTCCTACAAGAAAAACTGTCCTCAGGTACATGTTCTTGCACTCTCAGAGTCTATGTGGCTCCTATTTCAGTTTGTCATTCTCTGAATGAAGAGGTCTCTGTAGGAAAGCACCCTTTAGTCGCCTGCTTCATTCGTGGAGCTAAGCAATTAAGGGCCGCTCACCAGTGACAATCCTTTCGTGCAACTTAGCTATAGTGCAAGAGTAAGTGCTTATTAAGCTTCTTTCTTTGAAGATGTTTTACTCATGGATATTACTTCTCTAAAGAGAACTGGGAATTTGCAGGCTCTATCGGTCTCGCCATCCTTCTTAGACTTTCTCCCTGGGCTGGTCAAAGCTATTTTGCACCCTCACCCTAATTAGTTTCATAAAGTTCCATTATCGGCCATGCATCCGGTCATTCTTGAAGCCTTCTGTCCTCTGCTGTTCACAACACCAGAGCTTGATTAAGGAAACATGGAAAACATGCATTGTTGGGAGGCTCCAGGATTGGGAACCCATGCCGGAACCCATGTCGTAGGTGTGCAGTCAAGCTTGCCTGGTCCTCCCCACACACAGTCATCAGATTCTATAGTTTGGATGTCCATGCTACTCCAGGCTTGCATCTCCTTGAGTCAACATCTAACACCTAAAGTCATGTCTGAGAACTTTCCATTGTTTGTGTGCACACACTACACAACCTTGAGGGGTCGAGACACTTTTTAGTGTGGCAGCATTAGTATTCTTATTCCAATAAGCATTAATGAAACACAGCACTGAGTGTAGCTTTTGACAATGAACGTCTCAGGTTTTACTTAACTGTAACTCTGTTCCATACAAAAACAGAAACAAAATTTCTCATTGCCATACTGTGGGCTTGTCTAGATGTTTCTTCCTTCAGACAAAGGTATAACCTGAAGGTTCATCTGATTCACATCTATTTAATCTCTCACGTGCCCGGATTCCAATGAATTTTATGTGCACGGATTCTAATGACATCAATGACTAAGGTTATTTAAGCCAAATTCTTGGTGTGTTTGACACACATGCTTTTTGTTGACTTTAATCTGTTTACTTTAATGGGGTTCAGTTATTTCTTATGATTACTCAGCTTTATATATTCAAGGTAGATTAATATTAATGTAGTCTCTATGCATTAACAAAATGTTTTTTTTCAAAATGTATTCTAATGTAAGAGATTAGTTAAATACTTCCTTGTCAGTTTGATATGTGATTCCAATATGGAATTCAACCTGATGAGAAACTTTCTCATAATAATGACTTAACATCTCGTAATAATGAGAAACTTTCTCATAATAATGACTTAGTATCTCGAAATAATGAGAAACTTTCTCGTAATGAGAAACTTTCTCGAAATAATGAGAAACTTTCTCGAAATAATGAGAAACTTTCTCATAATAATGACTTAGTATCTCGAAATAATGAGAAACTTTCTCGAAATAATGAGAAACTTTCTCGTAATAATGAGAAACTTTCTCGTAATAATGAGAAACTTTCTCGAAATAACGAGAAACTTTCTCGAAATAATGAGAAACTTTCTCATAATAATGACTTAGTATCTCGAAATAATGAGAAACTTTCTCGTAATAATGAGAAACTTTTCTATAATAAAACCATGTTAATCTTCATAAGGGGTGACGGCTTAACGAAATGAAATGACATTTGTCGTCATCATTAAATGCACTGGTTGGGACATTCTAAAGAAAGCTTATGGTGAAGCCCAGTGGTGTAATGCAGGGTATACGCAGGTATAGGACGTACCCACTTCTTTATCAGTCGGCTTTGCTTATACCCTCTTCTAAATTCACTCTCATGTGTCTTGCATAAATCAATCAAACCCAAAATCATGACAGTCCACCACATTAATAGCTAATCCAATCAAATATTATAAATGCATATATACATATATATATATATATATATATATACACATAAGTAATAAGTAAATGTTATATATTGCATATATAAATGCAAATATTCACTAAAAACACCCGTAAAGACACTTAAGCGGTCAGGACCGTAGCGTCGGCTTCCTTTGAAATATGATTGCGCCCGCGCCCGCTTCGTCCCGCAGCCCAGGCAGAGAGGATGCCGACAGAAATGACACCTGTTCATGCGCGAGAACACCCCGGGGGATGTGCGCAAAATGGTAAAATAACAATTAATTATTGATTACTAATTTGAATCAGTACATTGGAACAAAAACAATACCTTTAATAAATTACACTAATAAATTACAAATTAATAAAGCACACTGGAGGCCCAAATTTAATACACACCTTATTAATAAAGCATAGGCCTATTATTTACAGACAAACAGAATAGCTCAGAATATGAATTAAGAATTAAGAACTAAGAATTAAGGCTTATATGTTAAGCGTTTCCTCTCTCATTATAAGAAAATGCTGATCGTAGCTTCATGGAATGAAAACACTGGCATAAAAATGACAATTTTGGTATATAGTTTACTAATAAAATATTCTACGAACGGGAAAGCAGATAAGTTCAGGATATGAATGCAATGCGCATATCAGGTTATAGCATAAAGAAATGCGCAAATTCTCGTTAACGTGCAGTTCAGCGGGTTACTTTCATATTATGGGTTCATGCCTGTACATAATATATTTTATTAATAACCTTTTTATATCACTGTTTTCGTCCATAAAGCCACGTTAAGCGTTTTCTATATATTCATATACTATGAAGAATGTTCTCGCATTTACACGGCTTTGACCAGAGGGTGTCGCCAGCGTTGCGTTATACTTTGCAGGCCACATCTGCTCGCCTGCACTAGTAGCCTATATAATTTATATAAATTGTATACCAAAATTGGCCTTTTAATATCACTGTCTTCATCGATTAACGCGCACTGGGCGTTTCCTTTGTGCTTACGTGATATATGCGCATTGCGTTTTCATCCATGAAACTACGATCAGCATTTTCTTATAATGAGAGAGGAAACGCTTAACATATAAGCCTTAATTCTTAGTTCTTAATTCTTAATTCATATTCTGAGCTATTCTGTTTGTCTGTAAATAATAGGCCTATGCTTTATTAATAAGGTGTGTATTAAATTTGGTCCTCCAGTGTGCTTTATTAATTTGTAATTTATTAGTGTAATTTATTAAAGGTATTGTTTTTGTTCCAATGTACTGATTCAAATTAGTAATCAATAATTAATTGTTATTTTACCATTTTGCGCACATCCCCCGGGGTGTTCTCGCGCATGAACAGGTGTCATTTCTGTCGGCATCCTCTCTGACTGGGCTGCGGGACGAAGCGGGCGCGGGCGCAATCATATTTCAAAGGAAGCCGACGCTACGGTCCTGACCGCTTAAGTGTCTTTACGGGTGTTTTTAGGGAATATTTGCATTTATATATGCAATATATAACATTTACTTATTACTTATGTGTATATATATATATATATATATATATATGCATTTATAATATTTGATTGGATTAGCTATTAATGTGGTGGACTGTCATGATTTTGGGTTTGATTGATTTATGCAAGACACATGAGAGTGAATTTAGAAGAGGGTATAAGCAAAGCCGACTGATAAAGAAGTGGGTACGTCGTATACCTGCGTATACCCTGCATTACACCACTGGGCTTCACCATAAGCTTTCTTTAGAATGTCCCAACCAGTGCATTTAATGATGACGACAAATGTCATTTCATTTCGTTAAGCCGTCACCCCTTATGAAGATTAACATGGTTTTATTATAGAAAAGTTTCTCATTATTACGAGATATTAAGTCATAATTATGATAAAGTTTCTCATTATTTCGAGAAAGTTTCTCGTTATTTCGAGAAAGTTTCTCATTATTACGAGAAAGTTTCTCGTTATTTCGAGAAAGTTTCTCGTTATTTCGAGATACTAAGTCATTATTATGAGAAAGTTTCTCATTATTTCGAGAAAGTTTTTCATTATTACGAGAAAGTTTCTCATTACTACGAGAAAGTTTCTCGTTATTTCGAGATACTAAGTCATTATTATGAGAAAGTTTCTCATTATTTCGAGAAAGTTTCTCGTTATTTCGAGAAAGTTTCTCATTATTTCGAGAAAGTTTCTCATTATTACGAGAAAGTTTCTCATTATTACGAGAAAGTTTCTCATTATTTCGAGATACTAAGTCATTATTATGAGAAAGTTTCTCATTATTACGAGAAAGTTTCTCATTATTTCGAGATACTAAGTCATTATTATGAGAAAGTTTCTCATTATTTCGAGATACTAAGTCATTATTATGAGAAAGTTTCTCATTATTATGAGAAAGTTTCTCATTATTTCGAGAAAGTTTCTCATTATTTCGAGAAAGTTTCTCATTATTACGAGAAAGTTTCTCATTATTTCGAGATACTAAGTCATTATTATGAGAAAGTTTCTCATTATTTGGAGAAAGTTTCTCATTATTACGAGAAAGTTTCTCATTATTTCGAGATACTAAGTCATTATTATGAGAAAGTTTCTCATTATTTCGAGAAAGTTTCTCATTATTTCGAGAATGTTTCTCATTATTATGAGAAAGTTTCTCATTATTTCGAGAAAGTTTTTCATTATTTCGAGATACTAAGTCATTATTATGAGAAAGTTTCTCATTATTACCAGATGTTAAGTCATTATTATGAGAAAGTTTCTCGTTATTACGAATTTATTTTTTCAGAATTTTATTACTGTTTAACTCATTATTACGAGAAACTTTCTCAATATAATGAGATACTAAGTCATAATTATGAAAAAGTTTCTCATAATTATGACTTACCGATTTAACAGTATGGAACGGCTTCAGTACTTTTGTATTTTGCAGACTTTTTTTTTCTCACAAGAAGTTCTTGACTTTTTTTTCTTCACAATTCTCAATTTTTTTCCCTCGCAAATCAGACTTTTTCCCTTTGCACTTGGCCTTTTCTCTCACAGTTCAGCCTTTTTTTTTCTTGCAATTCAGCCTTTTTTAATTGCAATTTGACTACTTTTTTTTTTAATCGCACTCAACATTTTTTTTTTTTTCTTGCAATCTGACTTTTATTTCTCGTAGTCTGAATTTTTTTTTCCCCTCGCGAGTTTTGACTTTTTTTTTTCTCCTCATAATTTGACTTTTTTCCTCCCTCTTGTAAATCAGGACTTTTTTCTTTTTTTTCCTCTTGCACTTGGTCTTTTTTCTCTCAAGTAGTTCCTTGCCTTTTTTTTTTTTTTTCTTAAATCGCACTTGAACTGTTTATTTTTTCGCAGTTATGACTTTTTCTCACACTTCTGACTTTTTTTCCCCCTACAATTCTGACTTTTTTCCCCACAACTTTTTTTTTTCTCACACTTCTGACTTTTTCCCTCACAATTTTGACTTTTTTTTTCTCTCGCAGTTCAGACTTTTTTTTTCCTCGCAATTTGTACTTTTTGCTCGCAATTCGGACTGTTGAGGGGGGAAAAATACTGACATGCTCAGAATTTGCTGGTTATGTCTCACAGTTCTGACCCAATAACTCACAATTGTGTTACAATGTCAAATCTGTGAGATATAAATACGCAATTCTGAGAAAAAAGAATTGCGAATTTATATCTCACAATTTTGACTTTATGACTCACCCGAATTGTGAGATAAAAAGTCGCAATTACCTTACTTTGTTTTTTTTATTCAGTGCCATTTCTATTGTTTTCTGCCCAGTGTTCAAATACTTTTTTGTTTCAAATCAAGTTTGTAATGATTCACAATGTAGCTGATTTGTTTTTTCAGCCTATAACTAATAAAAAGGAAGAAATAAAAATGAATGGGAAAGATACTTCCAGAACGAAGGCCATTAAAAAGTGGGAAAGCACTGTTGCACTCTATTATAGTTTGTCCTAATGAAATAAGCTTTTACGATGTATTGACCCTTTTAATCAAAAGTGCTCCAATGGCTGATCTGGTTATTTCTTCACGGTGACATTTAATTAGGAATATATGTACTGTAGAGCCATTTTATTACCATTCACTGAAGCTTACAGAATATGGCCTCTGAAGACTTGAGACATTTCAGTTTCCCAAGATCAGAGTAGGCCAGAACTGGAGTTGCTTAATGTCCTTTTTATCTAACTACACCACGCAATCATTTTGAGGTTTTTTAAAGACTTTGTCGGATGTTTGCCAAGCCGAAAAGAAAAGAACAAGTTACTTCTATATGTACCCTAGTGTCTAAACTTCATCAAGCACTGGCCAAATCTTTGGCATCTCTACATGATCTTTATTTTCCTTGGATTTTCTTCTAGCTGGAGGGGCAAACAAAGAAAAGTCCTGTTAGTGGTCTCTGTTTCAGACCTCCCCAAAAGTCTTTGTCAGTCCATTCTCATGGTAAGCATACCGAGTCCCTATGGACGCTAATGGCTGAGTAGAAACCTGGTCAAACCACAAATGAGGTTAGCATAATAAAACAGTGGAGATCCAGATGAACACAAGAATGTTCTCATGCACTGTTTAAGAGGAATTTGTTCCCACTGAATTTGTTCTTGATTAAAGGCTACATGATTATTTCTTTTAGTCTGTGATCAACAAATGGAATTTTTCCTTGTTTGCCCCAGTTCTTCAAATAAGTTCAAATCAATGATCCACTGACCTGCAGCCAGGAGCTGATTGCTGGTGGAGCAAGTCTCTGTAGCTTTCCTTTTCCAGATCTCAACCTGCCAATGATGATGATTCAGAGCATACAGTCACCGTCTCATTTATTCATTCTGTTCTCTTACAGACAGAGGCTTGCAGTCCTTTCAGGATTCTGTACCGTAATCTGTCTTTGCATGTGGTATTTATTACACCACCTTTAACACATGGTTTATATAAACAGTTCTATATAAAATGGTTTACATGTTTTTGTATTATCTGAAATAAACATTTGGAACATGTCCAAGGCAGCTGGAGTGTGTTCATTATAAAAGGACAGAAAAATAATTAGAAAATACTATTTATATGGTAATTACATCCTAATCTTGGGTTCTCCAAGACATTTTTGTTGGTAGATAACCAAACGAGGTCGCTGGTGTATTCATCCTAAACACCTGTTTAATTGGAAATGTTCTCCACAAACATTTAATTGACTCTAAACAGCATGTTTCAATACCAAAACAGATGATCTAATCCAAATAGTAGCGCAAGACGGCTGTCAAACAGTCTGGAGCAGAATCAGTTCATTCAAAATGTTAATCAGTGTGCAAACAGCACTTTCCTTAAAGAGGACATCGGATGCCCATTTTCCACAAGTTTTTGTGTATTTATGAATTTAGCTCTATTAGAGTCCTTGCAATGTATTAAATTGACATTTTATGTTAAAACAGAAAACAGAAGAACAACTGCTACTTTTCTATATCTCTAGGACTATTATGACGTCTTTTGTTCTATTGTTCTATATAATGGCCATTTCAACAAAATAGATGTACCTCTCTCTGATTGGGAAATCCATTAAACCTAATGATGCGTTTGTAGAACTGAACAGAGGCCTTGGGGTAGCGAGGCTTATTTTTGTTCCTGAAGTCCACGTAGTACAGGCCGAACCTCTCTGAATAGCCCTCATCCCACTCAAACTTGTCCAAAAGGGACCAAGCGGTGTAGCCCTTTACATTCACTCCATCTCTGATAGCTGAAGGATAGCAACAAATAAAATACAGAATCATTTTTTACAGTTTGTGACTATTCTGTCATCATTTATTGTTCCAAATCTGTATTAATTTCTTTCTTCTGTAGAACACAAAAGAATATATTTTGAAAAACGACTGGCTTTTTTCCCCACCCATACCCATGAAAGTTATGGAAGCCTGTTTCCGCCACTAAATATAAAAGAAAAAAGGTAACTGTGGCTATTGGTCTCACAATTCAGACTTTTTTGTCTCAGAACTGCATGATACAAACTCGTAATTCTGACATTTTTCTCACAATTGTGACATATAAACTTGCAATTGCGAGTTATAAAGTAACAATTGCAAGATATAAACTCACAATTCTGAGAAATGAAGTCAGAATTGAGAGATATATACTTGCAGGTCTGACTTTTTTCTCAGAATTGCATGATACAAACTCGCAACTGCGAGAAAAAGTTGCAGTTCTGACATTAGCAAAAATAAAAACATCAACAAAAACACTGAAAAACGTATACTCCTCCATGTTTACAAACACAACACCGGCAGGCACAGTCATTTAGAGGTTGATGTCACAGGTTTTACCGGTATTTTGAAACTAATGTGTGAATGGTGTTTTACCAGTAAAAAGACAGAACATTGTTGCCTGTGTAAACAGCGCATTTATTTCTCGAGTTTACTCCATGCATTTCTGAAAGAAAAGCTCAGAATTCTTTATAATTAAGACTTTATAATTCGCAATTGCAAGTTTAAATCTCACAATTCTGAGAAAAAAGTCTGAATGGCAAGTTTGTATTACATAATTACGAGAAAAAAGTAAGCATTTTGAGATTTAAAAAAAATCACAATTACTTTTTTTTTTTTAATTCAAGTTAATGGGATCCACTTTAAACATTCTTCAAAAGATCTTCTTTTGTGTCCCTCAAATGAAAGTATTCCTTTCATTAAAGTATTGTTGGGTGACCCATCCCTTTACTCATTTTTCGACTCGTTACCTTTGAGCATCTCATTGATGTAATCCTTGTAATACTGTATCCTCCAGTCATCACACAGTTCTGTGCACAGCATCTTCTCTGAGACCCCGTTCTCAGTGATGAAGATCATGGGGTTCCCATACTGAGTCTTTATAAAGTCAAAGAGCATGATTTAAGAGTTGTCAGTTCCTGACATCATACTGTCACAAAGACATTAATAATATGTATTATGAATGAAACAAGATCAAGAGACAGCATGAGGAAATGATATGAAACTGCAAACCTTTATAAAGTTGAGCAGGCGGCGGAAGCCCCAAGGAACCGAGTAGAGCCACTCCGAACCAGGATCCGGCCAACGTGGGTCAACCAGCTCTGCTACGTCCCGATCTGAGAAGTAGGTGGAGCCACGGTTGAAAGGGAAGCTCTTTTGGGTGATGTAGCGTGTGGTGAAGTGCCCCACGCCTAGGAAGTCAGAGGTGCCTTTGATGTAACTCTTCTCCTGAGAAGAAAAGGTGGGAAGGCGAGATGTTCCCAAACCCTGCTGAGCGCTCTTCCTCCCTTGGATACAAAATTGTCATCAGTATGCTGGATTGTGCCATTCTTGACCTCACATATTAAACATCATATACCTATGAAATCCTTCATCACTTGAGGATAATCTCCATGAAAGATAGGTGTAGCAAACCAGCCTATGTAAAACTGGACATATCTCTCTGCAGCCTCAATGTCCTTCTGGTTAGAGATGTCCACAGGCTCTCCCCAGTCCCCAGAGAGTGAAATACCCACCATACCTAAAGAAGAAAGAGGCCTGAGCATTCAATGGGTGTAATTTTTAATAAACTTAGAGATATTGCTAAGCTCATACCTTTTTGTTTTTTACGCCACTGAGTATCGTAAGTGTGCCAAACCTTAGCATGTGCCTGTTAGTAAACCAACACAAACAGTATTGTCCAAAAATACCATTCTGAAATACCATGGTACAATATTATATCAAGGCGCAGTGATATGTCACCTTAATGATGTGGTGAGCTGCTCTGTAGGCCCCTGTGCCTCTAAGTTTCAGTCCTGGAGCATGTTCTCCAGTTTCATATCCCTCCACCGCCACTGACTGACACACAATGAGCATTAATAAGCACATCCTTCACACATTTGCTGTTAATAACTAGAGATGAATAGAGTGATCATACCCATGGGTTATTAAAAGTTATCCAGTGTTTGACACGGTCCCCATATCGTTCAAAGCAAAGACTGGCAAAGTCGTTGAAATAATTAATCATGCTTATGTTCTGCCATCCACCATATTTCTCCTGCAAAACCTGTCCAAGATGTACAGACAGGATGATAAATGATAAAACTTTCCTAAAGATTACAGACTGATCTATTATTACTGTAGTCAATACTGTGGATGAATTCAATTTATTAAATGTGTAACGTTATTCATCTTTTTACTTGTCAAATCTTGACAGATATTGTTGAGAGCGTCAAGTAAATGAAAATCGAAAAGGTGGCTGAGGGACAGACGACTGTTAACATTGTCACATTAGCAAAACGTCCGACTTTATGTGGACAAAAAAGTCCATTATTGTCAATATATAGGGATATATGAGATGTAGAGGTATATGACGCACAGCTCATACAGAAATCACTTTCTAACCTAGCAACTTGTTTGTCAACACACCGAATCCACATGACTAACTTAACCGTTGCTAAATTTACTTGAGCAATTGCTCCGTCCTCACGGAAAACTCCCGATGGTTTTCTGGATTTCACATACGAGATTTCGTCGAGCAACGGTAAATATGACATACATTAACACGTCTATTTTTTATAATACGTTTTCCGTTTTTGTCATATATCCGTATTGTACCTTATTAATGTTATTACTCAACGTTGCGTTATTTGAACGAACAAAGCAAAGTCAAAAGTATTAGAACCCACTGAACAGTCTGCTGCCTCACAGCTTTGTTTTAGTAAAAATCTAATGAAAACGTCCTGGAGAGGTTAAATAAATCAGAATATATGACCCTGGACCACAAAACCAGTCATAAGAGTCATTTTATTGAAACTGAAGCCGAATAAATAAGCCTTCTATTGATGTATGGTTTGTTGGGACAGGACAATATTTGGCTGAGATACACCTATTTGAAAATCTGGAATCTGAAGGTGCATAAAAATCAAAATATTGAGAAAATCGTCTTTAAAGTTGTCCAAATGAACTTCTTAGCGATGCATATTACTAATCAAAAACTGTGTTTTAATATATTTATCGTAGGAAATTTACAAAATATCTTAATGAAACATGATCTTTACTTAATATCCCTGATACACACATACATCACAGAAACGTCTATTTGACATCTTTTATCTTTTGCTCATCTGCAAAACGTCTACAGGACGTTTTCTATCAGATGTCAAAAAGATGTTTATTAGATGTCTTTAAGATGTTTATGATTTAGAATGTATGTAAAACTGACATCTTAAACACGTCTCTTAGATGTTTGTACACAGCAAATGCAAATGCAACAGACATCTTGCAGAGGTACATGTGCTATCTGGGATCCTAATGATTTTTGACATAGAAGAAAAATGTATCATTTTGACCCATACAATGTCTGTGCTACTGATTTTGTGGTCCAGGGTCACATATTTTAAAATAACGCTATTAATAGACCTATATGAGATATTCAGAAATACTCACCTGTGGCAGGTCCCAATGATAAAGAGTCACAATGGGAGTGATATTGTGTTCAAGCAGCTCATTAATAAGAGCATTATAGTATTTCACTCCTTTTTCATTCACATGGTCAGCTGCAAACACACAGAAGTGGAGCTCAAATATAATGGGAATTTATTAATAACAAACATCCTACGTAGAGCTAGCAGTACAAATACATACACCGGATTCCAGTTGGCATGATTCTGGGCCAGGAGATGGAGAAGCGATAGTGATTCAGATTCAGCTCTTTCATCAATGAAATATCATCCTATACACAAGACAATGAATCAAAAATGTTGTTGCATTTCACCTGGTGCTTTTGATAGCCAATGCTGTGTTAAGTACCAACATGGTCACCTTGATTCTATAGTATCCCTCACATGAAGAGTCTCCAGTATCATTAAAAAACGTCTTTCCCTTCTTATGAGTGAACACATCCCAGATGCTCAGTCCTTTCCCATCTTTGTCCCAGGCTCCTTCTGTTTGATAGGCTGAACTGCCGGCGCCCCACGAAAATCCTGACAAATGAAGTGAAACGGTAGAGAAGTATACACATGAAGTATAAATGAAATGTATTTAACTTTTGTCATTGATATCCATGCAGGTCAATTCATTTCCCAAAGGCCATAGTGGCTGAGAAAGGAATCTGTATGGCAATGCTGGGATCGTACCATTTGGAAAAGTGCCATAATAGAAGGAGTCGTGGTTGTTCGCTGACCAGTCGAAGTCCTCAGCCGCAGACAGACACAACACCAGCACAAGCACATGACACGCTCGTCCAACTCGGTGTGACAGCATCATATTCCAGATCTCAGCTCCAGCTCAGTGAGTCTCATCAGCACCACACTCTCCTGATCTGAGAGGTAGTTACCCTTTCACTAGACATCATTCTTCACTTACTAAACACAATCTAGAAAATGACATTTTCACACTCGTATTCTTGATTTGAACATACCTCTTTCAGTATTTGCATTGATTCCTGATGGAAATGGTTTTAAAATCAATGAAAACTATCCCACACCTTGATATCACATCCAAGTTGATGTCTGTTTCTGTTCAGCCCGGGTGGCAAACCACTGTGCTGTGGTCCCGTGACCCCAATGTAGATCCAAAAGCCTTTCTATTGAGGGTCAATGGACTGTGATCACATTTTGCAATGGTGGACAGATCTTTTACAATTGAGGGTTTCACTCTGTAAGCAAAGTTAATGTTGGAGAGGCTGATACTCTTGTGTTTACTACAACAATAACAGCATATGATGGGATAAACTGACACTAAATGTTATACAACAGGTTTCAGATCTTACTCTGACTTTGATGTAGTGCTGTGCAACGATTAATCGCATCCAAAATAAAGGTTTTTGTTTACATAATATATGTGTATGTACTGTGTATATTTATTATGTATATATAAAACACACACATACAGTATATATTTTGAAAATATTTACATGTATATATTTTTATTGTTCTAATTTATATTCTATATAAATTTATTTAATGTACAAACATATTTTTTAAATATATCAATCCACATGTGTATATATACATACATAAATATACACAGTACACACACATATATTATGTAAACAAAAACTTTTATTTTGGATGCGATTAATCACGATTAATCGTTGCACAGCATTACTCTGATGTTGAGTTATTGTGACTTTAAGTAATGCATAACTTGTATTTTAGCAGGTAGTAATGTGTGAAAAGCAAGTAATGCAGGAAAATGAAAAATGGATTACAAGTTTACAAAATTGTGATGCATCCACAAACCTTGCTTTCTATATAAAATAATATTAAATAATGTTTATATATATATATATATATATATATATATAAACAGTAAAAATATTAAAGAATTTATATATATATATATATATATATATATATAACATGAAACATAATATAAAAACAGTATTGTATAAAGAGATTAAAAATATAAAAAATGTAAAATTTATTACATTTATTTTGCACTGTATATAGGACGATAGAAATAATTATTTAAAAAAAATATCTATTTTGCAGAAATTCTATTTAAGAATATATAAAAATTAAATATTCTAATATATATATATATTAGAATATTAGATATATATATATATATATATATCTTTTTACTACTGTTGTGTTATTTTCTTCAAACCCTGCTCTTTTTGTATATCACATAAAAATTACGTTAAAATTGAATTACAAATTAAAAAAAGTTTGCTGTATCCACAAACCTTACTTTCTATATAAAAATATAACAAAATAAAAAATAAAAATATTACGTTTTTAAATGTATTTTGCACTATATATAGAAGGATATATGCAATTAATTATTTCTACAACAATTTTTTTTTTATTTTCTAAATATATAAATATTAAATAAAAAAATTAAAGTTATAAGAATATATATACACACACACACACACAAAAATCTTGCTTTCTATATAAAAATAAACAGTAAAATATTAATTCTTTTTAATTTTATTTTGCACTATATTTAGGAGGAAAAACATTTATTTCTAAAACAATCTATTTTGCACTTAATAATATATAAATATTAAATATTCTTAAAGTTCTAAGAAGAGATATATAGTAGTCAGCATTTGAAGTGGATCAAAACCTTTCATCAAAGTTGTCCTAACACCAAAACAATACACCGTTCTTGTCTTAGGACAACTTTGATGGACTTGTTTGATCCACTTCAAATGTTGACAACTTATACATATACTTGACTACTATATATATATACACTACCGTTCAAAAGTTTGGGGTCAGTAAGACTTGTAATAGTCTTTAAAGAAGTCTCTTATGCTCATCAAGGCTGCATTTATTTGATTAAAAATATAGAAAAAAAACAGTAATATTGCAAAATGTTTTTACAATATAAAATAATGTTTTTTATTTTAACATACTTTAAAATAGAATTTATTCCTGTGATGAAAAGCTGAATTTTTATCAGCTGTTACTCCAGTCTTAAGTGTCACATGATCCTTCAGAAATCATTCTAATATGCGGATTTATTATTAGAATGATCAATGTTGGATAATATCAACAGTTGTGCTGCCAAATATTTTTTGGAACCTGTGATTTTTTTTTTTCAGGATTCTTTCATGAATAACAAGTTTAAAAAGTACAGTGTTTATTCAAAATATAAATATTTTATAACAATGTAAATTATTTATTATTAACTTTTAATAAACTTTTAATTATTAACTTAATACATCCTTGGTGAATAAAAGTATTAATTTCTTAAAAAAAAAAAAAAAAGAAACAATAAAAATGTACTGACCCCAAACTTTTGAACGGTAGTGTATATATATATTATTGTGCCTTCATTTTTCACCAGAGGTGCCCCTAGTGTTTTAGTAAAGTGTAGTACATTGTTAACAGCTTTTTGGAAAATGCTGAATGCTGGTAGTGTTTTTACTGCATTGCAGGTTCATGATGTGGTTGGGAGGGGGCAGAAGTCTGCTGTCACAGAAACTGTACAATTTTTGTATTAATAACACTGGCCAACAGAGGAAATGCAGCTGTCTGGATCATCATACTCGTGTTTATTAGCATGTACCTAGTGTGTAATGTAAAAATGTCATTCACACATCATACACTTACATCAAGGCAACACCAAAACACCTAACCAAACAACCTGCATCACTCTCTTAAAGAAACAGTGCTAAGTTGAAATGTTACGCGGAGCACCTTCTTCAAAATCTACAGAAAAGATGTTCTTCTTAAGGAAACATAGGAACTCTCTGTACATTAACAACGCTGCACATGAAGTACAAAAAAGTTATAATTCTGGCTCAGCTAGAACAATTGTCATGCCCATGCATACACAACCTATTCCACACACTCACTCCAAATAGAAAAAATACCTCTGCAAATACCTACAACATGAACATACATAATACTTATCATCAGCTTCAAAATCATAATGCATTCAATCTGAAAGCAATACAATACAATATTAAATAAAGCCTATATAGTACAGCATAACTTGGTGAACTTGGTGCAATCTTTAATTTATATGTATTTAAAAAAATACATAAAGTGCAGGCTTGGCCAACAGCACAGTAATAAGAGGAGTTGTATTTGTGCTACACATACTTCTGGAGGATTTTATAGACGGGTGAACCAACAGTTTGTCTAAAGCAACACCAATCTAACACAAAGAGACCGTTGTAGTCTCTATCAGCATGCCAAATGTGCAGACTACACATCTAAACACAGGAGTAAATGATAACGATGTCTTTGCAGGCACAGTCAGTAGTCATCGTCGTCTTCCTCATCTTCTAGCACCATATCGAGGTTGTCATCTGCATCGTCGTCATCATCATCCTCTTCCTCCTCCTCTTCTTCTTCCATGTCATAGTCTGTTTGAGCACCTAATACTAGTTTGGTCTGGTTGATCTCGGTCTCATCATCTAGGTTGACTTCCACCTGTGCACAACAGATAGAAATATTATAAAATTATTTTAAAAAAAACAAAAAACATTATATATATAAATATGATCATCATATTTAAAAAAAATAGCTTCAAAAATTGGCATTTACACTAAAGTTTTTGAACAGTAAGAATTCTCTTCTGCTCACCAAGCCTGTATTTATTTCAAATAAAAAAATACAGCAAAAGCAGTAATATTGTGAAATATTTTTGCTGTTTAAAATAACTGCTTTCTATTTAAATATACATTTTAAAATGTAATTTATTACTGTGAGCAAAGCCAAATTTTCAGCATCATTACTCCAGTCTTCAGTGTCACATGATGCTTCAGAAATCATTCTAATATGCTGATTTGCTGTTCATTTTTTATGATTATTATCAATATTTAAAACAGTACATTTTTTCAGGATTCTTTGATCAATAGAAAGATCCAAAGGTCAGCATTTATCAGAAATAAAAAGCTTTTGTAACATTTTACACTATACCATTCAAAAGCTTGGAGTCAGTATAAATTTTTATTTAGCAAGGATGCTTGAAATTGATCAAAAGTGACGATAAAGACATTTATAATGTTACAAAAGGTTTCTATTTGACATAAATGCTGTTCTTCTGAACTTTCTATTCATCAAAGAAACCTGAAAAAAAACTCTACGCAGTTCAACATAATAATAATAATAATAATAATAATAAATGTTTTTGAGCTGCAAATCAGATCCTTCAGAATGATTTCTGAAGGATCGTGCAACTGGAGTAATGATGCTAAAAATTCAGCTTTAAAACACAGGAATAAATTACATTTTAAAATATATTCAAACAGAAATATAATAGTAAAACTGCTTCAAAAAATTTAACTGTTTTTGCAGTACTTTGGATCAAATAATTGCAGGCTTGGTGAGCAGATGAGACTTCTTTTTTACATAATTTCATTTTTAATGTATATTAAATATATGTAATTGTATGTACTTTATTTATTAAAATGTGTTTATAATTATAGTTTTCTGTTTATTTACCTCAGGAACAGGGGCTTCATTTGGGCTTTCCTCAGACTGAGCATTTATCATTGACCTCAGGGTCCCTTCCTCAAACTGATAAACATAAACAAAGACAATTAGTTTTATGCACAGACACCTCAATGAAATATGATTTACACATGATTGTTTTTACCTTAAGTCTGTTAAGCTGATCTTGCAGCATGACTTTAATTTTCAGAAGAGTCTCCTCTTCCTTCTTGAGCTCCTGAAGGCGACTCAGCATAGTGGATGAGTGTTTCTACAGCATTACTGCACACAAAAGCACAAGAAAATGTGTTTAGAATTAGGAAACAAACGTTTATTGCTTTATATGAACTACAAATTACATTTAAACAATGTTAAAATTAACAGTACGGCCCTTCAGACAAAATCGTAGATGGAATGTGTAACCGTGCTTGCTGTTTGTTTTAGGAGTACATCATGTTCCTGATCTCCTGTGGTTTAAAGGCTGCTTTTGCTTTTCCTGGGAATTCCGCTGTCATTCCATGAGTTGTCGAGTTTTACTCAGACGTGTAAATAATGCATCTTCTAAACGGTTATTTTAGTTACATTTTCTTATGTAAAACCGTTTCGGAACACATTTTACAACAATGTACTGTGTAGACTCAGCTCATTTAGCAAGCATGCTAGCGGAAATAAATACAGTTACAAGCCATTTATTTCGTTTAGCGTCGCTCATTTCCCTTTTTAGCTCCATAAACCAAACGACTTTACTTACTTTATTGGTTCAACACGCACTGAGGAAAGTGCATGAGTTCGATTAAACTGTTCATTTATTTTCCTCTCAACTCCACAGTTGTAGCATTCTGAAGAACATGTCACGCGCACTTCAGCACGCATGCGCGTTAAGCACGTGAAAAGTGCCGCGGGTCTGAACTATAGTAAACTATATGAACTACATTATGTAATATGAATAGAAGACAATATACTACTAATGTACTATACCAATAATATAATAATGTAATAATCATGATATTTCGTTTATATATTTTATATTGTTCTAGGTTTTATTTTGTACAATTTTATTTTATTATTTATTTTTATTCTTTAAAATTACACGATATATGATAATGATAATTGTATAATTATGTTGGCTTAAGAAAGCCAATATACTGTTCTTAGATTTAAACTTATTATAAAGTTATTTATTTTTATTTACACTTTTTCCTTGTATTTATTTTTTTCTATTATTTTATGTATTATTATTATTATTATTATTATTATTTATCTGTTAAGCTATTTTAAAATTTTTAGAGTAGGCTTTTTAGTTATATGCCCTAGTTCTAATTATAATAATATTAATATAAGATTTTATATTTAGTTTTTAATATAAGATTTTATATTTAGTTTTATATTTATATATATATATATATATATATATATATATATACATTTAATATAGTTCTACATTTAATCTGTATTTTAAATTATAAATATTTTATATATATGTTATGTTAAAATTTGTTTATATTTAGTAAATAATGTATAAATATACAAATGATAATGTCAGCGCATTTTTATAATGATGCCGGCTTTCTAAACCAAGAACATTATTACTATTATTATTATTATTATTATTATTATTATGCATTTGTAGTTCTAGTTATAATTAAGATTTTGTATTATAATAAAGATTTTAATATACTATAGTAATAACATAATAATAATAATAATTATTATTATTATTATTATTATTTATTATTATATTTCATTTTATATATTTAATATTGTTCTAAATTTTATTTTTTATTCTTTTACTTTAATGTATTTTACATGATAAATGTTATATTTGTATAATTTTATATTAAAGTACTTTATTTAGTTATTTTTATAATATAAATATAAAGATTTTATATATAGTTATACACACACATTTAATGTAAAGTTTCACATTTAAAGTTCTAGATTTTATTTTTTAAATATTTTTTAATTAATTTAAATCATAAATACTTTATTTATATAATATAATTATATGCTTTTTATTTATATAATATTTGTATTTATATAAATGTAGATCATTTGTTAAACTTTGTTTATATTTAATAAATAATATACAAATTATAATGTCAGCACATTTTTATAATTATGTTGGCTTTTTAAATGAATAACGTTGTTAATATTATTAGTATTATGCATTTATAGTTCTAGTTATAATAAATATATTTACAGTTGAAAAACAAAATAAAATAAAAATAATATTTTATTTTAAGTATACCAAGCACCCACAGCATATGAAATTCTGCACTGAGCGCAGTAGCGACGCTATGTGGTGAAATTTAAGAAATGCATTGCCATAAAAGAGAGAATGTTTGGAGACACATTAAAGCCTAAGAAATATTACACAATATTCATGATATTCTCATTCATGCTTTTATTTATAGATAGTTATAGATGATCTATAGAAAGAGAGAGAGAGAGAGAGAGAGCAAAAGTTAAAAGTTTACATCTGTCCCCCAATTACCTGCTGTGCTGTACTGTCCTCACCTGCATATGGTGATGTTTGAACTGGCAGGTGTCAACTTTACAGCACCAGGAAGCCTAATTCATTGCAAATGTAATGCATGTTTCAAGTCCAGCACACAAGACACACACCCTGCTTCTCAGATGATTTGCACAACATTAAACCTCTAAGCTGATATCATGCTTTCATTGTCTGCATTTGTCAGAGTCTATGGTACCATTAGAGGGCATTGTTCTTTTATTCAACTGCCTGATCTAATAAAAACCTTCAGTGTCAGCTTGAAAGCAATGGATGCTCAGAAGGGCATCCAAGAGTATTTCTCGGGAACATTATTTATTAAGACTGTTTTTTATATCACATACAAAACATATTGTGCACTATCCTAATGTATGTTTTGTATTAGATGACTGGAATTACTTAGAGGACATAAAAGGAAAACTTGTGTGATATACGCACAACCTCTAAGCCTCCATCTGACCTTTTTTGGGTATTAAAGCTACTTACAGGTACTGTACCACCAACACATCAACCTGTTCAGAAGACGTGTACGAGTTTTGCACGTGCCCAAACAATTCCCAAAGAAAAAAAATGCTCATTTAAAGTAAACTCACATAAATCACAGATGGAACTCATTGATGTGGAGCACATCTAAAAGCTCTCTTAATCAGTCTCTCAAAATGTTAGGAGAGCCCATTAGGTTCTTTTATAGGATTCCTCGACTAAACCCATCCAGATGTGTACACTGATACACAGCATGTGACAGTGTAGAGAACAAGACAGTCTAAAAGACATACCTGTGAGTTTCATGCATAAATCATACTAAAATAGTCATATTAGGATTTTTAGGGGTTCAAGCGTGAAGTGCTGAAACCTGTGGAAGCCCGTTTCTGCCACTGAATAAAGAATAAAAAAAAGGTTATTGCGACTTTATGTCACAGCTCTGACTTTTTTCCTCAGAATTGCATAATATAAACTCACGACTGCGAGAAATAAGATCAGAATTGCAAGATTTATGATTTTTCTTGCAAATGCAAGTATCTTGCAATTCAGACTTTTTTTCCTCAAAATGTTGAAATATAAACTCACAATTGCAAGGATATAATGTATTAGAAAAAAGTCAGAATTTGCTAGATACAAACTTGAATTTGCGAGAAAAAAGTTAGAATATATCTCGCAATTCTGAGAAAAGAAGTTTATATCTCACAATTCTGAACTTTTTCCTAAAAAATGCGTGATATAAACTCACAATTGTGAGAATATCATGTATTTCTTAGAAAAAAAGTCAGAATTGCGAGATACAAACTCGCATTTGTGAGTATAAAAGTCAGGATTTCTCACTATTCTGACTTTTTTGGTTATAAATTTGCACTTCTGAGAAAAAAAGTCAGAATTGTGACTTCTTTTCTCATAATTGCGAGTTTATACCTCACAATTTTGACTTTTTTTCTCAGAATTGTGTGATATAAACTCTGAATTGCAAGGATATCATGTATTTCTTAGAAAAAAAATCTGAACTGCGAGATACAAGCTTAAAAAAAGTTAAAATTAAATTAAATTAAAAAAAGAAAAAAGTTAGAATATATCTCGCAATTCTGACAATTTTTGGATGTAAACTCGCAATTCTGAGAAAAAAAGTCAGAATTGTGAGTTTATATCTCGTAATTCTGACTTTTCTCCTCAGAATTGCATGATATAAATTTACAATTGCGAGAATATCATGTATTTCTTAGAAAAAAAGTCAGAATTGCGAGATACAAACTCGCATTTGCGAGAATAAAAGTCAGAATTTCTCACTATTCTGACTTTTTTGGTTATAAATGTGCAATTCTGAGAAAAAAAAGTCAAAATTGTGAGATATAAACTTAAAATTTTGAGGAAAAAAAGTCAGAATTGTGACTTATTTTCTCATAATTGCAAGTTTATACTTCATAGTTCTTACTTTTTTTCTCAGAATTGCGTGATATAAACTCACAAGCTTGCATTTGCGAGAAAAAAAGTTAAAATATATATCGCAATTATGACTTTTTTGGATATAAACTTGCAATTCTGAGAAAAAAAAGTCTGAATTGTGAGTTTATATCTTGTAATTCTGACTTCTTTTCTCAGAATTGCGAGTTCATACTTTTTGTTCCCTCAGAATTAAGTAATATAACCTCACAATTGCGAGAATATCATGTATTTCTTAGAAAAAAAGTCAGAATTGTGAGATGCAAAGTCACATTTGCGAGAATAAAATTTGGAATATCTCACAATTCTGACTTTTTTGGTTATAAATGTGCAATTCTGAGAAAAAAAGCCAAAATTGTAACACATAAACTCAGTGAGTTTTTTAGTTTTTTTTCTCAGAATTGTGTGATATAAACTCACAACTGTAAGAAATAAATTCAGAATTACGAGATTTATGATTTTTCTCACAAATGCGAGTTTATATCTCACAGTTCTGACTTTTTTCCTCAGAATTGCACAATATAAACTCACGATTGCGAGAATATCATGTATTTCTTAGAAAAAGTCAGAATTGCAAGATATAAACTCTTAAAAATTTGCAATTCTGAGAGAAAAAGTCAGAATTGCAAGATATAAACTCTTAAAAATTTGCAATTCTGAGAAAAAAAGCCAAAATTGTAACACATAAACTCAGTGAGTTTTTTAGTTTTTTTTCTCAGAATTGTGTGATATAAACTCACAACTGTAAGAAATAAATTCAGAATTACGAGATTTATGATTTTTCTCACAAATGCGAGTTTATATCTCACAGTTCTGACTTTTTTCCTCAGAATTGCACAATATAAACTCACGATTGCGAGAATATCATGTATTTCTTAGAAAAAGTCAGAATTGCAAGATATAAACTCTTAAAAATTTGCAATTCTGAGAGAAAAAGTCAGAATTGCAAGATATAAACTCTTAAAAATTTGCAATTCTGAGAAAAAAAGCCAAAATTGTAACACATAAACTCAGTGAGTTTTTTAGTTTTTTTTCTCAGAATTGTGTGATATAAACTCACAACTGTAAGAAATAAATTCAGAATTACGAGATTTATGATTTTTCTCACAAATGCGAGTTTATATCTCACAGTTCTGACTTTTTTCCTCAGAATTGCACAATATAAACTCACGATTGCGAGAATATCATGTATTTCTTAGAAAAAGTCAGAATTGCAAGATATAAACTCTTAAAAATTTGCAATTCTGAGAGAAAAAGTCAAAATTGTAAGATATAAACTCTCAAACTTTTTTTTTTCTCAGAATTGCGTGATATAAACTCACAATTGTGAAAAATAAAGTCAGAATTGCGAGATTTGAGATTATTCTCGAGTTTGCATCTCGCAATTTAGACTTTTTTCTCGTAATTCAGACTTTTTTCTAAGAATTATGATATATATACTCGCAATTGCAAGAATATCATGCAATTCTTGGAAAAAAAAGTCAGAATTATGAGAATTTGTTCAGAAGACATGTATTTCAAGATATGCAATATATAAGATCAGAATTGTGAGCTTATATCTTGCAATTCTGACTTTATTTCTTAGAATTGCAAGTTTATTTTCTTAGAATTACGAGATTATTTCTCAGAAATTTCTCAGGTTGTATTTATAAGTTTACATTTAATTTAATTATTTTTTTTAATTTATTATTGCAGAAATTATTTAAACCTAACCAGATGTGTACACTCACAGCAACACTGGATGCTGTGTAGAGATCAAGCCATTCTAAATCATACATCTGTGTGTATTTATTTATTTACATTTCATTTATTTTAAATGTCATTTTGAAAAATTCTATTTTATTTTTTAAATATTTAAACCAATCCAGATGTGTGCAGTGATGCACATGTGAGTAGTCGTAATTTTTGTTGCTAAGTTTTCTATTAAATTTTCTAACTTTTTTAAAGCAAATCTATTTTTTATTATTATTTCAATTGTTAGAAATTATTTTATATATAATACATTTTGCACTTTACTAAAGATTGGCATTACACCATTTTGATGAGATAAGGTTTTTTTTCATTTCAAAATGTTTCTCATTACATCATAAAATATGAGCATATTATATAATTGTAGAGAAGGTGCTTGCGTGAAGCTCATTCGTGCAAGACTCTGCTTCTGATTTTTATCAGCTCCTCAATCGTTGCTTTCAATCTCCATATATCACACGTGAGGATGGCACCAGCAGACATGTTGTGGCAGATATGGTATGTCCAGATAGACTTCTTTCTGGCCAGGTAAAAGCCAAGGGAGTGACTATGGCTGGTGTTGCCATCCTCAGGTGAGGTCAGTGGGTTCAGTGAGTGCACAGTGCTTGGATGATGGTCACTGGAGACATGTGAGGCTCTGATAACACAAATCTGGCCAACTTCACCCACCTCTAATGTCACGTCTCCTCTCTTCCTGGCCAGACCTCCAAAGAGGGCTTAGCGCTTGCATGCTGTATGCGTGTGTGGATGCCAGGCTGCTCGGAATGATGTAACTGGAGCGCTCCGTCAGGGCAGAGGGAGCCCATAGTGCTGCTGCCTGCCTCTTTTGGGGTCAGAGGGGAAATGGTGCAGGGCTTACACAGCTGCCAGTTCCAAGTACAGACATGGGAGAGTCTCACTGAGTGAGTGGGTGATTCTCATGGAAAACATGGTCAGAAAGATATTTCACTCTAAAATTTAAGGAAAGAAATAAAACATTATTGGTTCATTTAAAAAAAAAAAAAATCCTTATTGGTTAAACCAATGTGCTTAAATAAATACATATTTAATAAAATATAAATACAATAATATAAAATATACAGTAATATAAAATAATATACAGTATGTATATAAAATTAAGAGTTCACATTTCAGAGCCTTTAGTTTTTTTAATAATATAAAATTGATATAAAACATACAAATCTAAAATAAAATAAATATAAAATAAATAATATAAATTAAAAAATGTTTTATTTTTTTTTAAATAAAAATAAAGACTAGTTTATAATACATAAAAATAAATTAAGATAACATTTTTTAATAATCTAAAATAAAACATAGAAAAAAGATATTATTATATTATATAGACATTATTATTATTATTTATTTTAAAAAGAAAAAAATAAGACTAGTTTATAACAGATAAAAAACTACATTTCAAATATAAAATTTAATAAAACAAAAAATTAAGATAACATTTTTAATGATCTAAAATAAGCATTATTGTATTATATAGACATTATTATTATTGTTTATTTTATTTCAAATAAGACATTTTTTGCTTAACAACACTAAAGCCTATACATATAAAATGTTATATAAAATATAACATAATAATATAAATTAATTTAAAAAAAATAAAAAATGAAGAGTAGTCTATAATAAATAAAAAACGAAAAATGAATTTAATTTAAATTTAATAATCTAAAATTCTTAAAAAAGATAGAAATAAGACATTATTTTTTAATGAAACTAAAGCCTATTTTAAAATAAAACATAATAATAATGTAAGTTAATTATATTATAAAAGAAGACTAGTCTATAGTAAACAAAAATAAATAAATAAAATGCAAGATAACATTTTAGAGCATTATTTTTAATAATATAACATAAAAGATAGAAATGATATTTTTGCTTAATGAAATTAAAACCGATTTTAAAATAAAACAATAAAATAAATAAATAAATATATTTTATCATAAAAGGTGATCAAAATAATTTAGATATAATATTAAATAATATACAATAATATAAAAATGTTTCATGCATAAATCATGCTAAAATTGTTATATGATTATTTTCATTTTTAAAAATATTTTTCTTGATTGTTTAATTTTATTTAGTATATTTCAGAGCCTTCAGTTTTTTATGATATAAAATTATAAAACATGCAAATCTAAATGAATATAATATAAAACAAATAATATAAATTAATTTTAAAAATTAAAAATGAAGACTATCTCTCTCTCTCTCTCTCTCTATAAACATATATATTTAAAAAACAAAATAATATCAGTAAATATTTGATACATTTTTAAAGATAAAAAAATAACATATTTCAATGGTAAAGTATTGCACCATTTTTACAAATTATATTTTTTCATTATATATTTACAAAATAAAATGATTAAAAACTATTATAAATAAATTGTGTTATATTACTGAGAAATATTGTGGAAAAAAATGTAAAACAAAGTAAAGTAAAGTAAAGTAAAACAAAGATTAAAGATCATGCTAATGGAATTGTAGAGAAAATATGCTTAATTGTACTTAAAATAATGTCACAATGTAAAATATCAAAATGATCTAAAGTTTTTTATGATTATGGGATGAAATATAATATGTAACCAAGCTTTGTGAGATATTCAGGATATTCTCAAGGTGGGATTAACGGTAGACTCTGGCTCAGGCGACTAATGTGCTGCATATACCAATCTGTGCCCTGCAGGGCCCCCAGTTGCCTTCTCCCTGTCATCACAGGGGCCGGGTTGCTGCTGGCCTGCATTTTCTCGCAGTGAGACCTTTCCTCAAGCTGGCTGGATGAGTGCTGTGGGGGCTGCTTCAAGCCCAGCGCTGCTCTGTTTGAAGGTGCTGTATGGCTGAGGAATGCGGAGCTGGGCGTGCTGTTTAAGGGGCCTCACAAAAGGGAAAGGGGGGAAAGGGAGTCAGATTGAGCCAGCGGGATTGACCTTTGGACAGTCAAGTCAGGAAATTGTGACTCAATTTCAAAGCAACAAAGATGGAGGGCCGAAAAAAAGCAATGAAATAAGAAATATATACATTGCAAGATAAGGAGGTAAAGCTCTCATGAAAGAGAAAGAATGGAGTGCGAGTGGTGAAGGGAAAAAAATGCGTTTTTTGAGTATCCCAGTCTTTAGTAGTTGGTGATAGTTCACCCAAAAATGAAAATTCTGTCATTAATTACTCACCCTCATGTCGTTCCAAAGTCGTAAGATCTTCGTTCGTCTTCAGAACACAAATTAAAATGTTTTTGATGAGATACAAGTGCTGACCCTGTAAAAAACTAAAAAACACAATTTGTTACCCTGCTGACTTAAAATTTTAAGTTCAGTCAACTCAAATAAGTTTAGTCAACTTGAAATATTAGGTAAGTGACAACTTACACTACCGTTCAAAAGTTTGGGGTCAGTACATTTTTATTGTTTCTTTTTTTTTTTTTTAAGAAATTAATACTTTTATTCACCAAGGATGTATTAAGTTAATAATTAAAAGTTTATTAAAAGTTAATAATAAATAATTTACATTGTTATAAAATATTTATATTTTGAATAAACTTTTAACTTTTGAATAACTTTTTAAACTTTTACTTTTTAAACTTGTTATTCATGAAAGAATCCTGAAAAAAAAAAAATGACAGGTTCCAAAAAATATTTGGCAGCACAACTGTTGATATTATCCAACATTGATCATTCTAATAATAAATCCGCATATTAGAATGATTTCTGAAGGATCATGTGACACTTAAGACTGGAGTAACAGCTGATAAAATTCAGCTTTTCATCACAGGAATAAATTCTATTTTAAAGTATGTTAAAATAAAAAAACATTATTTTATATTGTAAAAACATTTTGCACTATTACTGTTTTTTTTCTATATTTTTAATCAAATAAATGCAGCCTTGATGAGCATAAGAGACTTCTTTAAAGACCATTACTTTTGAACGGTAGTGTAGATATTTGAGTTGACTAAACTAAAAATTTAGTTTGTTAAACTTAAAAGCTTGCCTTAAAATTTTAAGTTGAATCAACTCAAATATATAAGTTGTCACTTAGTATAACTTAACATTTCAAGTTGGCTAAATCTTTTTTTGAGTTGACTGAACTTAAAACTTTAAGGCAGCCGTGTAAGAAATAATTTTAAGTTGACTCAACAAATTGTTTTTTACAGTGTACTGTTTTCAAGGCCCTGAAAGTTGACATTTCACTCCTAAAAATAAAGGTGCTTTAAAAGGTTTTTCACAGCGATGCCATAGAAGAACCTTTTTTGGTTCCACAAAGAACCACTCAGTCAAAGGTTTTTTAAAGAACCATCTCTTTCTTACCTTTTTATAATCTGAAGAACCTTTGTTTGTCACAAAGAACCTTTTGTGAGACAGAAAGGTTCTTCAGATGTTACAGGTTCTTTATGGAACCATTTAGACAAAAATGTTCTTCTATGGCATCGTGAAGCACCTTTATTTTTAAGAGTGTAGTGCCAAAGTATGTGGCCACTTGTTAAACAATCCATTTTCATATTCTCTATCCGCTTTCTCATTCAAAAGATGTTTATTTGTAAGGAAGAATCGACAATATATACAATGCTGTTATACAAAATCAGCCTGAACATGCTGTTTATCATAGCAGCAGCAGCAGCAGCAGCACTTTTTTTGTTTTTAATCACAAAATCTATTCTATAAATGAAAATGCACCAACAAACAAAACCATAATGTCCAGGATGTTACCCCTTGAGCCCATAATGGTGGAAGGAGCTCTGTGCTCCAAGGAAAAGGAAAAGTGTGTGTGGGGAGACTTCAGACTCTTTGTTTTCAAAGCTCCGTCTCAACCTTCACCTTTCCCATCCGTTCACTCTTCCTTCTGCACATATCGACTCGCGTGCATTCAGACACGCACACATCTGAAGTCTCGGCCGTATACGCTCCTGCACGTATACAACTACGTGAACACAATTGTCCTCAAAGGACTCCATATATTGGCTGCTGTACTGAACTGGAGCATTAATTCTGCTGCTTTTATGTTATAAAGTAAGGTTTGTTTTTTTAAAAGGAATTTATTTTTTACCAATTTTCGGTTTCGCTTTTAAGGAGTGGCCTTGCGTTCCCTCTGCGGCCGTGTTTAAACACGGTTCACAGACTCAAGGCTGCAGTCCGAAATTGGGCGAGTGCGGATGTGTGAACACAGTGGGCTTCTTTATGCTCTCTGCGATTTTCACACCAGATGAATTACCTGCTTTGAGTTCCCGCAGTGGGTTATTATGACATCAAAGATCATGATTAATAAAAGACTTTCAGACCATCATCAGAACAACCGCAGAAATGCGACTTGGTCAACAGAGTGGTCTGTGTCTGTCATCAGCGGTTCTCACAGGGTGTACATACAAATGAGGAGTCCCGCTATTTAAAAAAGCAGATAAGACAAGCTTACTTTCTCCCAGTGACTCACGGAAGTTTAACAGACAAGCTTCTTCAGAAATATATGTTGGAATGCATTGCTTTGATTTGGGAATCAGTAGGGATGGGAATCCATTTAGATGCCTCTTAAAGGGCTAGTGCACCCAAAAATGAAAATTCTGTCATTAAATACTCACCTCATGTCGCTCCAAATGGCATCCTCCTTGTTGAAAAAGTGACAAAAAACATCCTCTCTGTAAAACCACCATCCCCTTTAGATTAATAATGTTGTGTAAAACTTGTCATGCAATGAAATATTAAAATTCTCTACAAACTAAATAACAGCGATTTATCAATCAGAACTCAATATTGCTACAAGCTGCGCACAAGCTCAAAAATGCTCAAACGTGTCTTTTAACGTTCTTAAAAAGTTGACAGAGCAACACTGTGGTGTTTCGTTTCTGAATTAATATGTTTTTGAATGAATCGAGTGAGCCAATGATTAATAATAACCCATTTATAAAGGTGGTCACTTGCTTTGTTTCTAAGTGAATCAGTCTTTAGAATGAATCAGTTGACGAATGATTCAGTGAATCATTTAATAAAAAGGGACTTGCTGCCACCTACTGGCAGTTTTGGTATTATATTAATGCATCCTTGACAGCCATAGGCCCTGTCCCAAATAGAACACTTCATGTACACTTGCAGTTGGTTTGTAGGGGCCCCCCAATCATTATGGGCTCCAACTTGTTGATTTTTCTTAAATACAGAATGCTACGTGAGTATTCACAAGCTGTTTTATGTATGGTATAAATGCTTGAAAATAATATTAAACCTTTTTAAGTCCATTCATGACCTATCTGTGGCACGCAAGTCTCAGCCTATAAATGAACAGTGAATAGTCGTAATAGTAGTAACAACATTTAGCCTACCTCAGAAAAGCCAACAAGCCTATAACTTTGCCAACATTGTTTTATTATTCTTTAAATCAGCCAGTTAACTGAGTTGAAGCCTACGTTTCATTGCTGTTTGGATGCCACGGATTTTCTTTTTGGGCGGAGTAGGTGGAATTTTCACATTAACTTTACGCAATATAACATGACTTTATTACATGAACTATTTCATTTTAAAGTAGTAATTTTAAAGCATTCTATAGATATATTTATCATGTTTGTGAGGCAAATATTCGCTGAGTTTCTGATTATTTTTGTGAAGCATTTCTTCTTAAGAGACAGCAGACGGCAGTTTTCTTTATTTTACGAAAGCACAACTTTTTGTTGATATTGTGAATGCACACAAATAAGTGGACCTTTTGCAGTTCCAAATGATGCAATACGCTTACCTTTATGAGCAAAAATGATGGCGTATTTTAGATTTCCACTGTTATTATGAAAAAAAATGCAAGTGATCGCGAAGGCGCTTCCTTGCAATGCGTGCTTTAGCTTCCGCTCTCCGCACAAACGATTCGATATGAAGCTACAAGAATACTTTTTGTGCACCAAAAACCCCCCCAAAACAATAACTTTATTCAAGTGCTGTGAATGCACATTGAAGACTGACAAGGAAGAGAAGAAATTGTTGAATAAAGTCATTATTTTTGTTTTCTTTGCATGCAGAAAGTATTCTTGTAGCTTCATAAAATTACGGTTGAACCACTGATGTTGACTATTTTATCAATGTCCTTACTACCTTTCTGGGCCTTGAACGTGTAGTTGCGTTGGTGTCTATAGAGGGTCAGAAAACTCTCGGATTCCATCAAAAATATCTTAATTCGTGTTCCAAAGATGAACGAAGGTTTTTATTTTTAACAATTCTGGTTCCATCACAGTTTTTATGACTTTCCAACAATTTTTAGTGCTTTTTTTAATCAATCAGTCAATCCATCCATACACTGTAAAAAACAATTTGTTGAGTCAACTTAAAATAATTTGCAACCTGGCTGCCTTAAAATTTTAAAATTTTTATTAAAAAGTTCAGTCAACTCCAAAAAAGTTTATTCAACTTGAAATGTTAAATTATATATATACAACTTAGATATTTGAGTTGAATTAACTTAAAATTGTAAGGCAGCTTACCCATCTGTTAAGTTTAGCAAACACAAATATCTAAGTTGTTACTTAGTACAACTTAACATTTCAAGTTGACTAAACTTATTTTAGTTGACTGAACTTAAAACTTGAAAGCAGCAGGGTAACAAATTATTTTAAGCTGACTCAACAAATTGTGTTTTTTATTTTTTATAGTGTAAAAATGGTTATGATGCATGTTTTTGAGGCATCTTGAGAATAATTCATGTAGAAATTGTGCTACACTAATCGTGCTGTAAGTTTAAAATTCACTAAGAACCACTAAGCTACTTAGGAAATGGAAATAGTAGTCGCTGGAGATTCATTAGTGATGGTCCCAAACCTTAAAATGTGACCCTGGACCACAAAACCAGTCATAAGGGTACATTTTTTGAAATTAAGATACATCAAAAATATACATCAAAGCTGAATAAATGAGCTTTCCATTGATGTATGGTTTGTTAGGATAGGACAATATTTGTTCAAGATACAACTATTTGAAAATCTGGAATCTGAGCGTGCAAAAAAAATCTAATCATTGAGAAAATTAGCCTTAAAGTTGTTAAAATGGAGTTCTGGGCAATGCATATTACTAATCAAAAATCTTCATGAAACGTTATCTTTACTTAATACCCTAATGATTTTTGGCATAAAAGAAAAAACGATAATTTTGCCCCACACAATGTATTGTTGGCTATTGCTACACATATACCCATGCTACTTACTTGGTTTTGTGCTCCAGGGTCACAAGTGTGGTAGTTTACAATGAAATGCATGCTGGCATTGTTGAGCAAACAAAGGACTGATGTGACTGGATGTTGATACAAGCTTTAATATCACTCAAATGTAAGTCAATGACAAACTGTCACAATAACCAAACTTAGCGTGGAGGAGAGCACTAATCAAAGCAACGCAAATGATGCATGGTCATATTCTGGCAATACGTCCATAAGAACAGCGACCACAGTAAAAAGGCCTGTTAATTCAGGCTGGACTAAATGGAAAGAGCTTCTTTATGTTACAGCCTAGGGAATGCCTCAGATCACGCATGTGGTTTGTGTGCATGTTTGGACTGCTGTTGATCTGATGTGGTTCAAGAGGAAGAGAGAGAGTCTAAACTAGATTCTGCTCACAGCTGAAACTTTTAAACTAATTGACCACCCGTATGTAGCAATCCTCTTGTTTTAGAGTTGCTGGGGTGAGTGAAATCCCAAGCCCCTCTCAGACTGGCTCTGTGGCTTTTGCCCTGTGGTTGACTTGTACAGTCATTCAGGCCCATTTCCCCTCGTCTGCCTGCTTGTTTACATGTTTCAGGCCAGTTCACCTTCAGTGGCATTTTGTGTTAAACGGCTCGGTCACGTCAGTGCCGCATGGCACACAAGACATAATTCTTGCTGTTTTGGTTTGTCATTGTTTTCCTTTCTTCCTTCTCTCTCACATCAATAATTCATTACGACTCTGTTTTTTCCCTTCCCCTATTCAAGTGAAGGCCTTTTAATTCCAGATAGCATTCTGCATGGCTGAGTGGAGTGCTGAAAGATTTTTGGAGGGAACTTTATTCTCTTTCTTCTGGACGTCAAAGAAGAGGAAAGGAGGAATTAGGAAACTATAAAACATAAATCCACCCTGGGAAAGGGTGAGAAAGGGTCTATTTAGCCAGACGTCAAATAGCAGTCAAAGGTCAGGTGCCTGTCCTTTGTAAGTTTTCTTTAGAATGTACAAATGTATACTTTAAAAGCAAGAGTTCAAACGAAATAATCTTATCATTATTTACTCACCTTCATATTGCTCCAAACCTTTATGAAATTCTTTCTTCCATTAAGCATGAAGTAAATTTCTTCCAATGAGCCGTTAAACACTTTAACCAAATAATTAGCTGCGTTTCCATTACCCTTCAAATTGCACAATGGAACCCAATGGAATCACGTCAATTTTCGGCAAAAAAAAAAAAAAATTTTACACTTACATGAGGTGGTTTTTCAGGCCGTTTGAAAAAGAAATATTTCGCAAAACTGCAATGGAAAATGGAATTCACAGCTCACTGGTGCATAAAAAAGTCACATGATTATTCTTTAATGTACTGTAACCTCCAAGAAACATACGTGGCTGCTCTCAAGTATAAGCGACTTTCCTTGTCATTAATGCTTGAATAACCTCTTATTTCGCGACCACTCTAGTAAATGCTTGTGTTTATCATCATGACATCACGATAGGAAAACAATTATGTTTAACTGCGTAACATCAGTTGATGTAAACATCATCATTTCACAATAGTTTTTAATCGACATTTATAAAACATTGCAAACATGTTGTGCAAATTTGCAATGGAAATGCATCTATTGAGTCAGAAAGTTGTTTTGAAGAATCAGATCATAAAAAATTAGGGCGGTCCTTGACTAAAGATTTTCTGGTCGACTAGTAGTCGTTCATTTTAAACGTTAGTCGACTATTAGTGGCACTAATAAATGTTAATCATAATAATGAGAATTTAATTGCCTACATAGTCTAATAAGCACTTAAGCTTATAATATTCAAGATATAATAATTATGAATGTGTCAGAGAACAACAGCAAGAAGACTGCGTTAACGTTTTAAGAATTTATTGATAAACTAGCGCTTTCTTTGTTTTTGGCTTAAGAGATGAAGTTGGCGACGGTCGCCTGTACGCATGTTTCATACAGATTACTTAATCTGAGAATATTTGTTTTCTGTTTGAATTGGTTCATTTGAAAGTAGACACTTCACTCTCAATAATATATTTTTCATGTCCGTGAGGCAAGTATACATGGAGTTTCAGAGTTTCACGCTTAAGTTCATAGAGACTGATACGGCAGAAAGCGTATCCTGTTTGCTTTTGTTATTTTACAAAAGCACAGTGTTTTGTTGATATTGTGAGTGCACACAAACAAATGTAGAGTCTTTACAGATTCTAAAGATGTATTACTTTCATCTGTAGGACCAAATGTGACTAATTTAAGAGCAAGTGACTGCACCGGCACCTCCATCTGTCATGCTGTAAGCGCGGTAATATTCAGCTTCAACACTCCGCGCAAACACTTGAATGGCGCACATTTTTCTAGGATAACATTAGATTGAGCTGCCATGTAAAGTTTGTACTACATACATCTTTCAGATGAAAAGCCATATTTGAGGTCGATGATAGGTGAGTGTTTAGATGTCCTGCCCGATGTATTACCATAAAGACCAGATGTTAATGATCTATCAGTCACGGACTGCATGATTTCGGCGCTTCCTGTGGATTTTTTTTCTCTAAGCGACAAATAAAATTTTGGTCAACTAACAGATAGTCGACTAGGGAGCAGCCCTGAAAAAAATCATTCTGACTGTTTTTTTGAACTGGATCCAACGATTAATTTAAAATATTTGATGCAAAAGAACGATTAATTCATGAATTTAACATATTTAAATTCAGGTATTTACTGATTCAGAAGACTTCATAAGTCATTTGGATTTAAAAAACATTTATAGTCCTTTCTGAAACGTGACAGCCTCAGTCCTCTCTCTTATTATACTGAAGAAAAATGGTCAAGATATTCATTAAAAATTCACCTTTTGTGTTCTTTGGAAGAAAGAAAGTCGTGCAGATTTGGAATAACATGAGGGCAAGTAAATAATGAAACATTTTCGGTTGTTGAAATGCCAAGTTCTGTCATGAAACTCTAGATGGTGCAGGCTGATGGGTCCTTAACACAGACTGATGAAATTCACAGCGTTCAACTACTTGGCACAAACTGATTGGTTCATGTTGCATACGCAGCCAATTTAAATTTAAATGGTTGGTTTGTATTCACTAGAGCAGTGGTTCTCAATTCCAGTCCTGGGGGATCTCTGCTCTGCACATTTTGCATGTCTCCCTTATTTAACACACCTGATTGAGATCATCAGCTCATTAGGAGAGAGATCCATGAATTGAACCAACAAGCTGATGATCTCAATCAGGTGTGTTAAATAAGGGAGACATGCAAAATGTGCAGAGCAGGGGTCCCCCAGGACTGGAATTGAGAAGCACTGCGCTAGAGCATTTCGTTCCTCTGAAACCCTCCACCTCCCCAGCTCCACCTGTATAGATCTGCTACAGGTTATTTAATATGACATTTGGACAGCTGCAGTATGTCTTAAATACAGCACCGTAACGGCATATGTTTCGGCAGTAGCAAGTTCCTGTACTTGCTTTGCAGCAGCAGCTAAAATCTCTACCTTATCTCATGACGAAAACGTACCTGTGGGAACTTTTTCACAAGACAGAAAATACGTACCAATAAGTACATATCACTGCAGTTCCAACAGAAATGAACACTTGAAGTTGTTAAACTGGCGAGCACTTGTAATCGTTTTCATACACAGTTATGATTACAGCGCCATATGTTTCGCTTTCCAAACATAACAAGCTTGCTCTGTGACTCATTCGGCACTGAATTGGACTTAGGATGCGAAATCCTTGGGTACGAATCTCATGAAAAACATGACTCACAATGAAAGAGCTGAAAGCATTAGAGCTATAGCGCCACTCAACAGACGCCACTCAAGTCAGAACTGCGTTGACACATACAAAACCAACGTCACATAAAACTTAACATATGTACGTTCATCTGTTCTGTGGAAAAAAATCAACCGCTCTTTTAGCGCCACTTAGTGGACATTTCACATCAAATATGTCACAAAACATACATGGTGGTATTTTGTGTCTTGCAAATATTTCCCCACAGGTACGTTTTCATCATGAGATCAGGTTGAATAATCTACAACAACAGCAATAACCAATAATATGGTTAATGTGGGAAAATCAATACGGAAAATTCCTTTCTTAGTGTGGGCTTCTAGGTATTCTACTCTTCCCTGTTGTCATTTGTTATCTCTGTGGACTGTGGCTTGAATCCTGCAGCAGTAGCTCCATTAAAAAACATTCACACACATTCACATTTGACAAAATACAGAACTTGTTTCACTTTAGAGTTCCACTGGATTGATGAAAGCTTTAACAATGCCATGAACTAGCAAAACGCAGAGCATTATTGATGTTAGGACTACAGGGACAAATAAGCGGGAGAGAAGAAAGGTGTGAATTCTACAGTGTTGACTGATTTGTGTAATGAAATGATGTGGTTGAGGGAAACTACTGAAAGTGGAAAAGAGTTAGAGTGTTGTGCGTCATACCTGAATAACATCGACTGGTAGGGACGGAAGCCCTGCGTTGGTTGTGTGGTTTGAGTCTGTATACTGTAACTATAGGGGTGATAGTCTGCATTAGCTCCAGGGGGAATGTGTGAACACAATGACAAAACCGTTCATTTACAAACACTTCCACGCTGAGGTCTAGCACCTGCAGCCCAAGTACAACCCCGATGAACACACAGCTGTGTGTGAACAGTGTAACGGCGGCATTGCGTACTTTGATCGACACGGCACACAGGCAGCCCTGAGCTGCAGAAACATCACACATCTTGTCTGATATTCTGCATGTGCAAACTGTGAAATTCCAGCCGTGCGAAACTCAACCCGTGACAAATGATCAGCCAGGGGAATTCCAGTGGGTCCGTTGCCATACGACAGGGTGTGTGTGTTACAGCGGGTCCGTTTGGGTTCCGTGTGGATTCCTCCCAAACCGCACACACTGATCCAACGGAGAACTCAGCTCTGAAGCTACAGGAATCCAGTTTGGATTATTATATTAATGGTAAGCCCCGAGGGGTGGGGTGCTGAGTTAACACTGACCTTTAGCAAGTCCAAGAGACAACATTTCACTGACTCACTTACAGACCACAGTTGAAGTCAATGTGAATTGCTTTTTGCAACTAATTTACTTTTAACTTCTAGAATGTGATGTATTTATGAGCGAAGTAGGATTTTCAACAAGGAATCTTGATTTTATTTACGGTAAGTCGAATGGATAGTGAAAAGTAGGAATGGAAAAGGAAAGTCATTACAGTGGAAGAACATAATTTACAATAATATTCCATCAGTCCTTCATGTAATATATTAAAATGTGTCATAACTAAAAGTAATGATAACGTGGTGATTCAGTGGCTGATTCAGTAGCCGCTATGATGGATTCAATGAGTTCATTCAAAAGAGTCATTTGTTTGTGAATTTAATTACACGGTTTGTTTTTGTTTCTTGAAACCGAACCAGATCATAAAAGTCCTTAGTGAATTGGACTACGCTACACTTCAACCAAGCCCCAGTTCTAGGACGTGTTTGCCAATTCACCCTACCAAATATGAGAGGATAAGTCACATTACAGGCAGGGTTGCCAGGTTTTCACAACAAAACCCGCCGAATCGCTTCTCAAAACTATCCCAATTGTGTTGCGAGGGGGTAGAAAATTGCATTCTGGGGTGGGGGTAAAATACACATGCGCATTGCAGGGGATAACCTGCGGACAACCAGTGTTAAAGGTGCAGTGTGTAATATTTAGGAGAATCTATTGACAGAAATGCATTATAATATACATAACTATATTTTCAGAGGTGTATAAAGACCTTACATAATGAACCGTTATATTTTTATTACATTAGAATGAGCAATTTCTGTTTCCATACACCACGGGTCCTCTTACACGGAAGTTCAAAGAAAACAGCCTCTGGTCTCCATACCCAAACTGGAAGCCATTAAGTTTTTTTGGCTAAAGGTTGCACCGTTGCCTTCTACTGGATTTAGCTACTATCTGCTGTCTCAGACGACATCTTTGTTCGGCCATCGTAGCTTCACTATGTGCTTCGAAATGGAAGGGTGAGTGATGAACTGAGGTGTTGGTTGGTCACAACCTCACCACATTTTATGTAGCCCAGTTCCGGAGGAAAACCATGGACTGGGCAATACTTTTTACAGGGGTGGGCATAAGTGGTGCGCGTAAGTGCGAATGTGCGATGTAAATAAGTTCAGATCATACCAACATGGTTGACAGCTGTTAAAGGGGTCATCGGATGCAAACTCACTTTTACATGTTATTTGAACATTAATGTGTGTTGGCAGTGTATGTACAAATCTACCCTATAATGATAAAAATCCATGCAGTGGTTTTTAATTAATCTGTAAAAATAATATCCCCTTTTTCTCAGATGCCTGTCGTTGTGGCGTCACACCAACAGAGGCCGCTCCCACAATAGTTGATTGACATGAGCGTCTTGCCTCAGATCAGCTGTAACAGTCCGACCTCCATTAATTCGATGCCGGAGCAGGGATGTAAGTTACGTTAAAAACATTGCCGTTTTAAATGTACTATAAAATTATTGTATTTTTAAATACTTTTAAAATTGTTTTATCATGCTTTATTATTTTCTTAATTATTTTATTTAAAATACAGCAATACAGTACAACGACAAAGCTATTATCACTATAATCAATAATTTTCTTTTTTATAATCTCAAAAACTTATATGCACATTAAAGGAGAAGTTCACTTTTAGAACAAAAATTTACAGATAATTTACTCACCATCCAAGATGTTTGTGTCTTTTTTTCGTCAGTCGTAAAGAAATTATATTTCTTGAGGAAAACATTTCAGAATTTTTCTCCATATACTGGACTTCTATGGTGCCCGCGAGTTTAAACAAAATACAGTTTCAATGCAGCTTCAAAGGGCTCTAAACAATCCCAGCCGAGGAAAAAGGGTCTTATCTAGCCAAAAAATGTACAAATGTCGGAGCCGATAGCCTTGTGGTTAGTGCGGCAACATATACAGTGCAACTGCGCTCATGGTGACCCGAGTTCGATTCCCCCTTTCTCTACCTAATACTTTCCTGTCATCTCTCCACTGTTCTATCTGAATAATAAAGTTACAAAAAGCCCAAAAATATATATGAAAAAAAAGGTACAATTTATATACTTTTTAACCTCAAATGCTCGTGCATGTGAACTCTGTGTAATCTGGGTCAATACTTAAAAACCATCCTACATTGCTGTTTTACCTTTTTTTTTGCAAAGAGCATTTGATCTTCTTTTGTACGTTCACTTTGTAAACACTGGGTCGGTACTTCTGCAGCGATGTAGGATGATTTTGAAGTTAGAGGAGAAAATGAGATGGGAATTTTTCAGCATACCCTAACTGTATTAACCCAGATTACACAGAGTCCACATGCACATCGCAGAGAATAGACAAGACGAGCGTTTGAGGTTAAAAAGTATATACATTTTTTTTTTTTTAGAAAATAACCCATCGTTTCACTAGATAAGACCCTTCTTCCTTGGCCGGGATCGTTTAGAGCCCTTTAAACTGCATTGAAACTGCACTTTGGAAGTTCACTATATGTAGAAAAATTCTGGAATGTTTTCCTCAAGAAACTTAATTTTTTATCGACTGAAGAAAGAATGACACGAACATCTTGGATGACAAGGGGGTGAGTAAATTATCTGTAAATTTTTGTTCTGGAACTGAACTTCTCCTTTAACAGGAAAACAAGCTAAACTAAAACCTGCAGACATAGCTAGGCGAAAGATCATTATAAGTTACAGATGATTGCTTTCTGGTGGTTATGCGTTAATGCATTCAGAATTCAATATGCAATACGTTTCCACTCCAATCTGTCATCACTATTGGAATGCTTGCATCTTATAATCTAAATACAGCACCATAAAACTTTTGTACGGTATGCAATAATGTCAACATACATTCAGTGCCACAGCGAGCCGCATAATCACACACTGTAGGTGCGAAGCCTGTAAAACGTCCATTTATTTCCAAAGTCCGTTAAACAAACGCAGTCCTGCGCAACTCAACAGCTGATGTCATTTCCTGCCATTTCCCAGCCCGGGCTGAATGCCACCAAATACCACTTTCTTAAGCCATGCTAAAGTCAAATGAGATTTCTAAATGATTGAGTCTTTTACAGCTCATTTCCAAACTTCCATTCACTCATGACATTTTCGCCAGCTTTATCCGCTGCGGCCCTTCCCCCCACTACCTCGCTGTTACTTGTGTGACTTGGATTTTTCTAATGGATTGATTTAATATAAAAATATGGAAAATAAATTAAGTTCATGTGCCTGGCTGAGCAGCGGATGACATGTGGTCATCCCAAAACCAACAGTCGCCTCTCTCCAATGACTTCGGAGGTATTTCTGGAGCCGTGGGTCTACGCTGTCTCTTTTCATTTCACTCAAACAAAACTGGATGTTTACATGGTCAGGAAAAATACTTTATGCTTTCTCCGTTTCTGGTCACATGGCCTGGTCCATCAAGATCTTCTTGTGTTGAGGTTGAAGTCACAAGGGTGGTTCTGTAAGTAAGCTTTTTTTTTCCCGAAGATATCTACCGTAATCTGGGGATGATGGTGATCTGTGCCAGAAAGAGACGGCTGCAGATTTCACAAGAATGCTTTCAAGATCTTAACAATTCCTGTGTATGTGTTCGACAAGGTGTTATCAGACCGATCTCAATCGCACAAGTCATGGAGTATGACTTCCAGTTCTGGCATGTCTGGAGGCACGCACACATCGAGGAGAAAAAGCCCATCATGTAAGGTGTCGCAGAGCCAAAAAAAAAGCAGGATATGGAGAAGAACTTCTTCTGCTGTGACTTCTGCTGTAACTTCTTGTCCCTCAGCTTGTTTCACAACTGAGGTTCACACACGACCCCCTTTAATAGAGAAGGACAGTCTGGAACGCCTGCAGACGCAGAGCAACTGTTGGGTAGATTTTGGGCCTGCCGGAGGAAGTGTTGTGGAGGGGCCACGGGTTTGGTTGCTAGGCGACGAGGGGTGCGCAGGTTTGGGGTAATGAGTGAGAGCTGTCTGCTCAATGTTCCGGGTCTTGACGAGAACAGACATGCTGGCCTGGGACTGCCTGTGCAGAGCTGCCACCATGGCCACCTGCTCACAGCAATCATCACCAATGCTCAGGCCAGCCACTGATACAGCATACAGACCCAATTAAGGGCCCCTGCGTATCCCCCTCCAACCAGCCATCACTAACACTCTTGCCAGGCTGACAAGGCAGCCTTTTTCCCCCTAAGCACAACTCTAATTACCAGCGGTGGATGTAGAGAGGCCGGGCAGTGTGGAGCTACTAAGAGGGCCCGGGGCTCTGGGCAGGTAATCAGCTTAAATACAGGTTTATTTCCTGTCCTCTGCCTCCTGCTGCGTCCAGCAGAGAGTGCATTCTTTTATCTGTTTATCTCCAATTTTCTCTGACTTGCATCATGTCTTTCAGACTCACTGTCACCTCGGCTTAAGTGCTGGGTCTTGGGCGGCCATCTCCTCTCATCAGATGCTTTCAGGAGATGGGTTTGCGGTTTGTTTTTCTGACAATGGCTGGTTAAGAAAAGAAAGGGATTAAATAAATGTAATAATTATTTCTAAATATTTCTATGCCATCTATGTAAATTAAATCATCAGATAAATGCTCCATTGAGACTAGGATTTAAAGTGATAGTTCACTCAAAATTGATAAAAAATTTTGTAATATTTATTATCTGTCATTTTGTTCCAAACCTGTCCAAACTTTCTTTCTTCTGTGGAGCATAAAATAATATCCACCTTTTTCTTCCCATTTGTAAATTTTATGGGTATGGCTTCTGGCTTTTATCGGAGTCCAGCTATTTTTAGCTCTACAAAACAGCTCAGTTTGATCTTTTCTAACTGATCCAGCCTACGGTTTTCGAAAACCAGACTATCAAAACCACCTAAAATCCCCTAGACTTTCATTGAGGGGGTGAAAACTTTTATACAAGGAGACATATGGTGCATCTAAGCTGTTTATTGCTATAGCAAAGCTTAACAACTCCCTACTTAAAAAGCAGCTAAAACCCATTCAATACTTCCCATACTGGTTTTAAAGTGGTTTAAAGTGGTTTTGGCCACTTTTTAGCTGGTCAGGCTGGTTTTATCTGGCCAAGCTGGGAGATTGCTAAAAGACCAGCCAAGATTAAACCAGCAAAAACTAGACAACCGGCCTAGGTTTTAGCTGTTTTTAGCTGGTGTTTACTGAATCAACTGGTTTTAGCTAGTATAAACATGCTAATCATGCTAGAAATATGTAATCATGCTAACAACATGTTAGTAACTTGCTAATTATGCTAGAAACATGCTATCAACATGCTAGTAATTTGTTATTCATGCTAACAACTGGTAGTAACTTGCTAATCATGCTAGTAACATGCTACTAACTTGCTAACCATGTTAGAAACATGCTAGCAACATGCTAGTAACTTGCTAATCATACTAGCAACATGATAGTAACTTGTTAATCATGCTAACAACATGCTAGTAACATGCTAATCATGCTAATAACATGCTAGGAATACGTTACACATGCTAGAAACATGCTAGTGACATGCTAATTGTGTTAACATGCTAGTAATATGTTAATCATACTAGAAACATGCTAGCAACATGCTAGTAACATGCTAGAAATACGTTACACATGCTAGAAGCATGCTAGTGGCATGCTAATTGTGCTAGCATGCTAGTAATATATTAATCATACTAGAAACATACTAGCAACATGCTAGTAACTTGCTAACCATGCTAGCAACATTCTAGTGACATGCTAATTGTGCTAACAAAATGATAGTAATATGTTAATCATACTAGAAACATGCTAGCAACATGCTAGTAACTTGCTAATCATGCTAGAAACATTCTAGTAACTTGGTAATCATGCTAGCAACATTGTAGTAACTTGCTAATCATGCTAGCAACATGCTAGTAACTTGTTAATCATGCTAGAATCATGACATTAACTTGCTAATCATGCTAACAACATGATAGTAACATGCTAACAACTTGTAATCAGCCTATAAATGCAAGCAGCAAGCTAATCATGCTAAAACATGCAAACAACATATTAAATCATGTAAGCAATGTGCTAAATCATGTTAGCAACATCAACTTTCATACTTTTACAACTGCTTCAAACTTTCAGGCTAGGCTTTCTCAAGCCAGCTCAAAGTTTGTTCTCAAACTTTACTTATTTCGTTTTAATGTATTATCTTGATTATGAGCACACTGGTTTGTAGTGCAAACAGTTTTATCATTTACTGCACATTGTTATTCTTCTCATTATTTCCCTATAGTGGCTTATTAACCGGAAGTAGGCTTAATTCCACATTAAAGAATAAGGTGGATATATATATATGCGGTTGAACATGCAAAAATTACTATTTCAAGATATATACTATTACTGTGATATAAAATTATTCATACCATGATATAAGATTTTAGCAATATACCATACCCAAATAATCTCTTCACCAAGTTAATATAAAAGGAGTATTATATAAATTAGAGGCATGGTCTTTGAGCTTAAATAGATCCTGCTTTGCAGTCCCCAAGCTTTCCAAAGCTGAATAACCCTCTTAAAAAGCAATCCAAAATCCAGTCAGTGAAGTTTATGGCACTTGAATATACCTGCAAAATACATATACACAAACTACTGCTGTTTGACAAATGCGAAGGATTACACAAACCTGTGGTAATGGGATCTATGTGATTGTTTTCTTTACTGTAACCCTGGAGATAATGGAGTTCAGTTTGACTGTAATAGCAGAAAGAAAAGGCTGCAAATGACATTGTGAAATGAGCTCATTATAGCACAGGATTAAGCGGATGCTGTGTTCCAGCAGCGAGCGCTGGACGGGGGAGAATTTCCTCTGTGTGTTGAGGTGTTGTTGTTGGAGGCCCGTGGATGGCTGTCGTATGAAATATCCTTTTCCCAATTGCAGATTTGACTCTTGCTCCAGGCCCATGACTTGCGTTTTGGTTTGGATCGGTTGGTTTGTGGAGCTCAAGTTCAGGTCCGTTTGGCAGTTTTTGGGGCACTGGAGTAACATAGGTCTTAAATTAATAAATTGGATGTTTGTTTTTTTCTGTCATTCAACAGGTTTGGAATTAGGTCAGAGAAATTTTCAACCAAAAAACTGCCTACAAAAGCCAACAAACCCAGCTGCTTTTAAGCATAAATGCCAGTGTATTTCTTTTATACTTTTGATGTGGTATACTGAAGACGTTTAAAACTGTTCTCAGAAATAAAATGTTGCAGGCTAAAACCACACAATCAACTACCAATATATTTTCTTGTGCTTCTTCCTAAAATCAGGTCACCTCGGGTTAATAAGCCACTGTAGATAATAATGACAAATTATCCAGCTGAAAAAGTATTAAGTCAGTCAATTAAAAGTTGGTTTGCTGGTTAGTCTCTCTGCCTGACCAGCTGAAAAGTATCACAGACACTTTTAGAACCAGCTAACAGACTGACTAAGACCCCCCCCCCCAGAAGAGCAGTAATGTTATCTGCATCAGCTTTCAAACATGACACTTATCAGTAAGCACACAAAAACTGTTAAAAAAAATGTGCCTAAACAATATTGACCACAATGTCATCTCACACTATAACTGTGAGAGCTGAAAGAAAGACTCGCTATATATATTTTCGCTTCTTCCGGCAGATGGCGCTGTTCTGTTCGACACACGGGGCTCAACCATACTTGCATGAGGCACGTTCAGCCACAAAGACCAATGAAATGTTCAAAGCTTTATGTATGACTATACACGACATTCACTGGTTAACAAAATTAAAGTTTTCATCTAATAGAATAACATGTTAACTGCCAAGCATACAACTCAAAATGTTCTATAATTTGTCTTCAGGCACAAAAATGAAACTTTTAAACATCATTATAGATAAAAGTGACTCAAAAAAACAAGCCCTGATATGATATTTAATTGATTTTGTCTGTTGAAGAAAACGTTTACGCGACAGCACGAGAATAAAATTGTCAGTGCTGTTAAATACGGTTACGTTTACACATAATCGGTTATTAGAGAAAGAAAATATGATTTTATAACCAAATCGTTATTTAATTTTTTCTGAACTCGCAACCGCATTTTTGGTAAACATGTATTGTGTGAACGGAACCGTAGTGGCCTACTAGTTGTATGTTACGTCATATAATATAACGCCCCACACTATACGAGTTGCCTGTGTTTGACGCGTTTCGTCGCGTAGAATTTAATACTTACAGAAATATGAATCGTGTGCCATCTGAACGGTTCAGGTCCAATCTTCCTCCGGAGCTAATTTCATCTAATCTCTTCTGCGTGGACAAATGTCGCATTCTACAGGTAAAAAACAAACAAACAAAAAGCGGTTTTCTGTAAAGATGTAACGTTACCCACGTCTCGTTAAACCCTGTATAAAATAATTTTGACAGCTGAGATACATTTTCAAAAGTTATGAACGCTGCTATCTTTATTTAGTTTTTTTATCGCCTATATTTAAGTTGCTTCCGCGAATAAAGAAACATGGATGTCACTGACTGAAAAGATATTTTCAAGTAGCCTACAATTTTATTGTTTTATGTAGGGAATATCTGTAAGGCTAACTTGCTTTTGAATCTAATGAAATATCAAGTAATAGAGGGTTTACTTTCATCAAGATTTGGTCAGTTACCCGGATGCGCGGCCATGCAAACAACATCATTATTGATTGCACAGTAAATGTTCTACTGAACACATTGTTTTGCTAATTTATGCTGCTTAAACATGGAAAAAAGTGTGAAAGCTGCAATTCATATATAGAAGGACATATTAAGCCCAAAAGGGCGCAATATTTTGACAAACTTAAGTTAACTGCTGGTAAGGATACATATGAGCAGTATTAATTAAGATATTAGCCTAATATTTCACCTACCTGACTGGAAATTATAAGAACAAACATGAATGTTGTAAGGATTATTGTCCTGGAAACTCTGTTTCAGTTTCCAGGACAATAATCCTTCAATCACATGCATTTTTTTCCTCAGACAGTTTCTTGCTCTCTTCTCTGATTTTTTTTTTTTTTGTAACTTTTGGCAGTCTATAGTACTCAAAATGTTTTTTTACCGGTCCGACCGATTAGTACAGCCCAAAACATGACAATAATTGACCATTTACAGCAGCCATAATCAGCAAAATATGCGAGTTTCGTTTGGTTCAGTGGCATTGTTTACATTCAGTGCCGCCAATATGGTCGATTGATGACACGTCGTGAAAACCCTCTATAGCTATTAGTGAAACAAAGACACAATAAACTACAGACCCATAGGCCTAAATGGAAATTCTACAAATATAGTAACTGATCAAAACCAAAATTCAAGTCAGGGGCCTGGAGCAAGAGTCAAAAATGTCATATAGGATTATCAGTCAATCAAACACTTACCATTATTATAGCCATGTGACATGTAAATGTTTTGTACACTTTACTAGTGCCAAAATCAGTTAAACTATGTTGAAAGTCATGAGTCAAGCCTGTTTCTGCAAAATAATTATCTACTTGGCACATAATACCTTTCTTAGTCACCATGAAATCAAAATGAGCAATTCTTATTTTCTAATGTAAAATTGATGTTTATTATCAATCATTTATCCGTGTACATCATTACTGTTGTTTTTTTAATGCATGTGCTGTTAAACTATAATCAAAAACACAAACTTCTCCTCCCCCTCAAAACAGCATCTTGTCTCTGATGAAGCTGGATTATTTGGATATGTCGTAATAATGAAGAAAATATATAGAGTGTGGATGGGTCCAATCTAGAGTTGTTTGAAAAGGGCATTATCTTTATCTGAAATGAGTGTGGGCTTGGTAAGCGCCTCTTGTAGCGAACTATCTACAGCAAAGCCGGCACCTGTGTTGGTGAAGGGTTAAAAAATCTTGATTGTATGATTTCGATTGGCCTTTCACCAGCATCCCCATACAGAGAATGAACTATTGCATAGTCCGTACAGTTTTCCTCTCTTCTTCTTTGTAAATAGCCTTGTTAGGTTTGTTCTTTTTAGAATAACAATAGCTAGGGATGACAGAGATGTAGAGAAACCCATTTTTACTTGCTTATTTTTAACACTTCCTCTGAGCCTCAGTTCTCTCCCAAATTGTCTGACCCAACATTCAGAGATGATACCTCAGTGACACCGTACTTGTGACTTGTGGTCCATTTTGCAGATTAATTTGGATTCAAGATCCAGAAATGTAGAAGGTGGTAGCAAGGAGGTAGTGCCAGAAGAATAGGAAGTGGGAGAGGGAAAATATTGCCTGGTATTTTTTGGATTTGCCTAGGCCTGGCAGAGTCTGCACGAGGGGTCTGCGTCTCTGGGGTCTCGCATTCTCTCTCTCTCTCGCTCCCTCCGTCTTTCCCTCACTGCCCCTCAATATCCCTCTGTCTCTCGCTCCGTGGGGCCGCACTCTGGATGAAATTTCAGCAGGGTATGAGGGAATGGTTCACAGAGTTTAGCACCTTTTTTAACATAGGCAAAATAAATGACTTCTCCTAATGCTCTAATTGGCGGTGGTTTGATGATCAGGTATCATGGCCTTCAGGCTTGAAGCACCTCGTTGTTTTTCCCCCTGACTGCTGAAAGAGCCTGTCTGTACCTCTTAATGTCCTGACTTTTACTTTTTCGATAATTTAATACTTTAAGAACGTTTTTTCTGTTTCATGAAGACAATTTTGAAATACACCGTAAAAGTTCTCGTTTTTTATTAACCTACATTTTAAGATCTGACGTGATAGAGCGACTGAGGAATTAGAAAGATGTATGTTTTTCATAACTATTTAAAAAAATATTACTCACTAACAAATGGGCATTGATAAATCTTAATCGTTAGCACTAATGTAACATTATATCTTAAGAACACCAGTCAGCCCAACAGAACATATGCTCAGAGTCTATTTTTATTTCTTAAGCTTACAAATCCAATGTGGTTGCTTGGGAACGACTTTGGCGTTCAGACCTGCTACTTTCCATGAATGCAGAATCCAAAAAACAAGTTCATGTTTATGCTTTACTGTAAGAATATGGCAGTTCTCACATAGTTTTATATAAGTACTTGAATTTGTGTTGCGCAAAATGTACGATGGATGTCCCAAAGTTTGCGGAGAAGAGCTACTGTAGATCAATTTGTCTGTTGCAAGGAGGGAAGACAGACCGTCAAGTTCTTTTTTTATGGTTTTGAGTTGAAACAACTGCATTGGGATAATTCCTTTTATTTATTTGAATGTTTTTTTTTCATCCCGCTCTGGTAAAAACATGATTTTGATGCCAGACCTTTTAATCTATGCCAGAATGGGTCCATGACGCTGCTTGCTTGTAAATCAGTGTTAGTAAACTGAATTAATGATCAATGAATCAAGTCTGCTCACTGCGCCCTTGACAGTCTGGGCCTCTGCCCAACACCAAGCATGATCTACAGCTCAGCTATTGTTTGCATCCAACTACAAAACAAGGATTTGCTCCTTTTTACAGGGAAGCGCTACACTCCCTTGCAGAGATTTTATGTGTCTACTTCTAATTAATCTAACTGTGGTTGTGGATCAAAAGATAGCTAAATGTTATAAAAAGTTGTGCTGTATTCAAAAGCGTTTTCTTCTTCTTTAGTCTGTGTTTAATTAATACGCAGTGCAAATGTTTGCTTACTGTTAACTTTTAACCTTTGTAACTGTAGCAGGCATTCAGTACCTCCCATTCACAACATTGTTCAATGAAATGCTATTTATAGAGGCCTCTGTCATGCTGAGCGTCCTCTGTTTGTTGTGAATGAAGCATGGTGGTTATGATAAGGTTAGTTTCATTAATGATGGGAAAGAGTGCTGATACGTTGTCTGAGATACATGTTCAAAATTTGGGGGCTGTAAAATTATGTTAATGTTATTGAAGGCAATTATTTGATAAAAAACATTTAAAAACTGCAATATTGTGAAATAATATTACAATTTAAAATACCGGTTTTCTATTTGAATATTTTTAAATGTAATTTATTCCTGTGATGGCGAAGCTGAATTTCCAGCAGCCATTTCTCCAGTCTTTAGCGTCACATGATCCTTCAGAAATCATTCTAATATGCTGATTTGAGGCTCAAAAAACATTTCTTAATATTATCAGTGTTAAAAACAATTGTGCTGCTTAATATTTTTGTGTAAACCATGATAATCAGGATTATTTGATTAATAGAAAGTTCAAAAGAACAGCATTTATTTAAAGTAGAAATCTTTTGTAACTTTTTCAAGGTCTTACTGTCACTTTTGATCTATTCCATGCACACTTGTTGACTAAAAGTATTTAAAAAAAAAAAACATATTGACCCAAATGTTATAATATAAATTTTCATGACCTTTTCCACCCTTGCTCTGACTCATTAAACAGTTTTTGTTGTTGTTGATGGGACTTTAAAGGGATAGTTTCCAAAAATGGAAATTCTGTCATTAATTACTCATCCTAATATTGTTCCAAAACTGTAAGAATTTTCATGTAAAATTTGACTAAAACTACATGCCATTTCAGTCGAAAGACTATGACTAAGACTAAATCAAAATTTGCTGTCAAAATTAACACTGCTGTCTATGCAGGGTCAGAAAGCTCTCGGATTTCATCCAAAATATCTTAATTTGTGCTCCAAAGATGAACGAAGGTCTGAAATGACACAAGGGCGAGTAATTAATGACAGAATTTTTTCAAATTGTGAATTGCTGTTGTGGAAACTTTAAGCTACCAATACATTGAGAACAAATGTAAATGAGTAAATGGTTTGTTGTGCTTTTTCAGAGCTGTATATGATAGATCAAAGTGTACACTGTCATGGTCAGCTATTTCTGTTCATGACACAAGTGCACTTGGCAAGCTTCAGGCAGTTTCATACATCAGTGAAGGACACAAACTGCTGATGCTCAGAAGGTTAGTGCATTGCACAAATTATTTCGAATTTTATTAACATTTTTTTGCATTGCTTGCTGTAGCTCAGCTGCAAACCCCAAGGGTGTAGTTTCTATGCATACAATAATACAATGCAAAAAGTAACAAAGGATATGAAGAACAACACGTTTACAGAATACACATATTAGATCTTATTGTGCAGAAGCTGAAAAGCATACTTTGAAAACAAGCTTACATGTTAAGAAACATTGAGCTCATTGTTATGCTACTCCGTCAAAAATAACTCTGAGCGCTGTTTCCTAAAAGATCCGTTATTGTGTCAAGGGTCCTTTTGCTAATAACCTTCAGCTGACTGGAAGAGAAAATGTTTTCGCAGGATTCAGGGTGGCAAAGGGTGAATGAGGGAGAAATGAAAACTGTACTTCCTCCATACCTATTTTGCTCTTACTCTTTTCTCAGTCTTTCTGCACTGTTGTGTCACTGTCCGCTCTTTGAACCTGTGTGGTTGCAAGCAGGCCTGAGTGCTCTTCGTCAGCAACAGGTCGGTTGGAAGACAATACTGTGACAGGAAGAGGCTCTCTTCTGGCCTCCCACACCCCAGCCACACTGCCTGTGTTCAGGCCAAGGAGCCTGTGTTGGGGGAATAATGAGAGGAAGAGGGGAGGTGAGGCTTGGACACTCAATTACAGCTCAATTACTGTATCCTTTGAGCCAAGAGAGAAAAATGTGAGCACAAAGCTGAAGATGTTTACCAACGCTTTGTTCCGAAATTCAGTGAATTGGTTCCATAGACAGTGTTTTTAGGCAGTGTAGGTATGCAAAATGTAGGGAAATGAATTCTGCTTTCTTAGTAGAATTAGTAGATAGTTCACCCAAAAATGAAAATAAACAATGTAGTTCCAAACCTTTAAGACCTTCGTTTATCTTCAGAACACAAATTAAGATATTTTTGATGAAATTCAAGAGCTTTCTGACCCTGCATAGGCAGCAAATCAACTGACAAGTTCAAACTGACAAGGTGCAGAAAGATAGTAAGGACATTATTAATATAGTCCACATGATAGTGACATCAGTGGTTCAACCGTAGTTTTATGAAGCTACTTTTTGTGTGCAAAGAAAACAAAAAATAGTGACTTTATTCAATGGTTTCTTCTCTTCCATGTCAGTCTTCGCCACGCATTCACGCTGACTGACACAGAGAAGAAATTGAGTAAAGTAAATAAATATATATATATATATATATATATATATATATTTATAATTTCATGCATGTAAAAACCCTGTACAATAATATGAAAAATATTAAATGTGAAATTGTGAAAACAACCATTTTCCCCAAAAAATATTTGGTTAAAATAATCAGGAAAATCGTTTTTTTAAACAATGTTTATGCAACAGTCAGCAATGTTTTAAAAAAACTGGTTAACTTTTAATTGTCTAAAATATATTACCATTCAAAAGTTTAGTTTTTTTTTTTTTACTTTTATTCAGCAAGAACATATAATCAAAAAATAAAGGCTATTCTTTTTTTTACATTCTATTCTATTCTATTCTATTCTATTCTATTCTATTCTATTTACCAGAGAATCCTGAAAAAAATCTTCTTTTAACATTAAATGTTTCAATACAGCTTTGCCATTAAAGAAATGCATTACATTAATATAAATACAGTTAATATAAATCGTAATAATATTTGACATTATTACTGTTTTACTGTATTTTTGATCAAATAAATGCACCCTTCTTTCAAAACATTTTAAAATCTAACTCAGAATTACTGAATTGTAGTAAAGTTTTTCACAAAACTGTAGTTTTTTCATTCTTTCTTTCTTTCTTTCTTGTCCACAGACCCTGCACATTATTCCAAATCAGTTGTTTCTTTAAGTCTCGGTAAAGCAATATTAAACGTGTTTTGAGTTTGTTCAACAACATAAAATGTGTTATTAACCACCCAGCCAAATGTGATTGATTTAAAAAAACGGCAAGTAAATAAGACCAAATTCAAATAAATTATCAAATTCTTGAAAGAAATGAGCAGTATTCTCTGCTCTAAAATTCTCGGGGCGTGTCTGCTGTTGACACTGAAACCACGCCCACTTGTGGGAAAACTGCCGCCTCTCTCAACTGTCAAATCCAAATAAATTTAAATAAACAGACTGAGCTGTTTCATAAATTATCGGAGCCAGGTCATATGCATTAATTTGATGAAAGCATAGCTAGCTAGCAAACTGTAGACTATAGTAACGGTAATGACATTAACTCGCAATTGAGTGGTTGAACCACTGATGCTAATGTGCTCTAGTTGTGTCATCGAGACACAATTTCAGGCCCGGCCACAAAAATGGTGAAAAACTGTTTTAAACAGTCTAACTCGACAATTCAGTACTACATAGTTCACAGTCTTTGTAACACGTTTTCAGAAATACATATCTAACATTTTTTTAATGTGTTAAGAAACAATTGCCTTTGAATTGCCTTTAGACAGACTTTAAGTTACCGTGCTGCCTTAGAAGGTTTTTGAAACCTGTGCTAATCTGTGCCTATTGAGATCCTGGTCTGTTAAGAAATTCTCACTGCTCTTCTCATCTTTTTCCCTTGTTCTGCTGTTTCATGTCCAGCCATCTGACTCTCAGGGCCTCAGCCAGGGTAAAACACTCAGCTGATCTCCCTGACTAGTTTAATATCAACAAGGAGCCCCAGTGCTGCATGCTTATTTATGCCCCTAAGCTGGGTTTCAAAGCCAGAGTCGGCTATCTCCTGGGCATCTCCCAGGAAGAACATTGTCACTGTGTGGTCAAGATAAGCTGCTTTTGGAAGGATAAACTGCAGATGAAAATTGGTGTGGTTGTGTTTGGATAATTTAACTGGGGCTGCATGAAGAAAACCCCCTCAAAGTCATCCAAACACTCACGCGCCTTTGAGTCTCTCGCAGTACAGGCCTCGCCGTCCCTTCTGCTCTTTGCATGTAACAGCTACTTCAAAAACATGTTGTTCTGATACTTTCCTCTCCATAACAGACCCCTTATGTGACCTCTTCTGTCTTGCTCTTAATATGATCATAATGTGTTTTCCTCCAGCTTGTGTGCCAACCATAGTTTTTTTAGAGAGATATAGCAATGTACTGTTCTGAAAAGCCTTTGAATTTTAATGGGATCTGCCAGTGTGTGGCATTTATTTTTCGTGGATGGTCGTAAGTATTCATGCACAGGATATCAACACCGCCTGGGTCTCAAGCCCTCCTCTCAACATAACGTCCGCCAGTCACTCAATAACAAAAACAGGCTGTTCTATGCACACAAACACACACGTCATGCAGCCAGTGATTCTCACACAAGTCTTTTCCAAAAGTCACTCTCGGTGCTGTTAAAGCCAGTCCGTTTATATTCCGAACTAATCCTCCTTTAAACAAAAATATTTTTCCTGTGTTAACTTCTCTGTTAATCACTTCAACAAAAACAATGCCCGAAGTCCCTTCAAAATTAGTGAAACGTTTATTTTGTCTAGATTTTCTGTTTTATTTTTGATATAGTGTTTCAGAATATTTTCCACTGGCAACGTTCCCTACGCAATTCTGCCAGTATACAAATATTACTCTTATGGACAAATTTGATTTTTTTATTTTTTATTTTTTACTGAAAATAGAAGAACATTTGCCCCAGTATAAAAGGTTTCTTCAATACAGTATGTAGTGGAACAAATAAGCTTGCTTTATTTTCGTAGTAGAGCATGAATGTGGCTGTTTTCTCTTTTGTTATCATTCTTATAGCATGATGTGATGTCAACCAAATTACTCATGGTGTATTTTGGAACATTTTGAGTCCAATTTACACTAACTGTTATTGAGTCCAATTTAACTATTATAATTATTGTTAGAATGGTACAGTATAGTGTGACTGCAGTCTGACCTGGTATATTGTTGAATACTGTGCAGTGAAAAGGATTTTTGACTTAGCACACACAGAGCTATAGGTTCAACATAATGCACATTAAGGCTGTTAAATTTACAGTATTTAATCAAACCTCATTATTAGAACCACCATGTACTGTAATTTAATATTCTGTCATTGTTTACTCACCTCAAGTGACTTTTTTCCTCTTGTGAAACACAAAAGATCTTTGAAAAAAAAAAAGTTTTTTTTTTTCTCCATACAATAAAAGTCATTGGGGTCTAATGCTGTTTTGGACCCCACTGACCTTCTTGTATGAATAAAAGCAGTTGAAACATTCTTCAAAATATTTAATGTTGTGTTCTGCAGAACAAGAGTGAGTAAATGATGACAGTTTTCATTTTTGAATGAACTATGTCAAAAGTATATCTAATGATTATGGGGATAGTTTATGTTGTTCCAAACCAAAGACTTTCGATCATCTTCAGAACACAAATGAAGATATTTTTGATGGAATTCAAGAGCTTTCTGACCCTGCATAGACAGCAACGCAACTGACACGTTCAAGGCCAGAAAGGTAGTAAGAACATTGTTAAAATAGTCCATGTGACATCAAAAATATTTAATTCAACAATTTTTTCTTTGTATTTACTACTTTTCTTTGTTGCTGTCTATGCAGGGTCAGAAAGCTCTCAGATTTCATCAAAAATATCTTAATTTGTGTTTTGAAGATGAATGAAGGTCTTATGGGTTTGGAACGACATGAGGGGGAGTAATTAATGACAGAATTGTCTTTTTTGTGTGAACTATCCCTTCAGGAAAGTGCATATTTTGATTAACTATATAGAGGCAAATATATTTTTGGTGTTTGGTATACTTCAGATCTTCTAGTGAAAATAATCCAGCGTTGTTCTTCTCTAAAATTAATGCTTACTGCTTTTTGGTAGTCCTTTAACATGAAAATACAGACTAGGGTTCAGTCTAATCAGAAAGCCTGGTCAAACTCTTTCTGCCAGCAAGTTCTGCGTTTATTTTCCACTCAAGTAATTTTTCTAATGGCTGGGCCAAAACAGCCTGCCTCCCTTCTGCTCATTAGCTCTTGCACCGCCACCTGCGCTGCACTTAACTTAATAATGAGACCCAATTAACAGCAGCCCTGGCCCCACTCCAGGTGCATTGTGGGTGAGTGCCATGGAAGGAGTTGGATGTACCTGGTTTACTAGATTTCAGAAGGAATTAATAGAGATATGGGAGTATGAGTACGAAGAATAGAAAGGGTGTTTAAAGAACATCTTAAAGGGATAGTTCACACAAAAATGAAAATTCTGTCATTAATTACTCACCCTCACGTCGTTCCAAAACTGTAAGACAAATTAAGATATTTTGATGAAATCCAAAAGCTTTCTGACCCTGCATAGACAGTAACGCAACTGATGCGTTCAAGGCCCAGAAAGGTAGTAAGGACATTGTTAAAATAGTCCATGTGACATCAGTTGTTCAACCTTAATTTCATAAAGCTACAAGAATACTTTTTTGTGTGCAAAGAAACAAAAATAAAAATATAAACAAATAAAAACAAAAAAGAAAGAAACTAGTAGGGCTGTCCTCAACTAAACATTTTTCTGGTCGACTAGTAGTCATCCAATTTAAGCATTAGTCGACTTTTAGTTGCACATTTATTATTAAACCATATATTTGTATTAAGCCTTTAAATGCCTACATAGCCTAATAAGCACTCAAGTGCATACAAAAAAGCTTAGACAGATATAATAATTATGAATGTGTCAGGGAAAAACAGCGAGGAGACTGCATTAACGTATTAATAATTTATTAATAAACTAGTGCTATTTTTTTCATCTAAGAGATGAAGTTGGCGACACTGACTCGTCATCTCCGCAGTAGTGGATGTGCCTGTATGCGTGTTTCATGTGGATTACATAATCTTACATAATTTTCTATTTGAATTGGTTCATTTGAAAGTAGACATTTAGCTCTCTATAAATATATTTTTCATGTCTGTAAGGCAAGTATACACAGAGTTTCGAAATTTCACACTCAAGTTCAAAGAGACTGAGATGGCAGAAGCGCATCCTGTTTGCTTTCATTATTTTACAAAAGCGCAAAGTTTCGTTGTTATTGTGAGTGCACACAAATAAACGTCGAGTCTTTACAGATTCAAAAGATGTATTACTCTTATCTGTATGACCAAAAAATTATGAAGTATTTTAAAGGGGTCATCGGATGCTAAGTTCACTTTTACATGTTGTTGAACATTAATGTGTTGGCAGTGTATGTACAAATCTACCCTATAATGATAAAAATCCATGCAGTGGTTTTTAATTAATCTGTAAAAATAATATCCCCTTTTTCAAATCGAAGTCAATAGAAGTGAATATAAGCATTTTTTAAGAATCTTTGTGATCGCCTTTCCTAATAATGTACTAGTTAGCAAGTTTAGCGGCTAAATGCAGCTAAATGCGGCTAAAGTAAACATGCTCGTCACTCCACAGAGAGAACAGAGCTCATTTGCATTTAAAGCAGCCTCGACCAGAATGGGATGATTTTTGCAGAGCTAATTTTGCCAAGGTAAAAAGGGTGTTGTTTTACACTACCATTGAGAATTTTTAACCAAAGTATATTACAGACTTTTCATTAAACCCTAAAGAACCATATCAACTTGTGGAAAATGGGCATCCGATGACCCCTTTAAGAGCAAGTGACCGCAATGGCGCCTCCATCTGTCATGCAATAAGCGTACTTTTCAGCTTCTACACTCCGCACAGACACTATTTTACTATAGTAAGTTAACATTAGATTGAGCAGCGATGTGAAGTTGCTACTACTTGATATCACACTTGATAAATGATAGGTGAGCATTTGGATGTCCTCCCTGATGTTATCAAATAGACCAGCCGTTAACGATCTGTCCGTCACTGACTGCGTGACTTTGTGTGGAATTTTTTTTTTTCTACGACTAGGGGACAAATACATTTTACATTTTGGTCGACCAAGCCTCTTGTCGACTAACGGTTAGTTGACTATTAGGGGGCAGCCCTAGAAACTAGCAAAAGGGTTGAACTGAAGTCAAGGCGGTTTGTCTGGTGGCTTTGAAGGGTCTAAATGTTAGGTCAGCAGAGACTCTCTGTCTCGCTGTCTTTTGGGAAGGTCCAGATGGCCCCATCACACCCTCCTGATGGCCCCATTTCAGCTTTGTTCCTTAGTCAGACCTTATTTTCTTCTGCCAGCCCACTCAGCAGTAGTGAACCCAGGCAGCAAGTACAAATAAACAAGAGCACAATCATATCCCCTTAATACACTGTTTACAGCCATTTATTTTTTTGTTCCTGGTGGTATTTTCCTTGGGTTTCTTGCGCTGCTTGCTGCATTTCAGAGGAAATACCACCCAGATCTTAATAGGATTCAGTTGCATTGGAGAAATGAAGCAATGTGCTGCTCATTCTCGCCAAGGTTGTTTGAGACGTGTTTTGTTTGCATCAACATACTTCAGAGACTAAACTGGCCTAAATGCTTTCTTATTGCTAGATGATTGGTTTGGATCTTTACAGTGAAAAGATTGAATTACCATCGGGGTTTTTTTTTATTTTTGTTTCTCTCTTCATGGTATTTGTTGTGTACATAAGCAAAACGTGATGACTTGTATTGGACAGCTAGAGGAAAGAATAATTAAATGAGAGGAACTCCTCAGATTTTCCATCCGAGAGAGTTGCAGTCTGTATATACTGCCGCTTCCAGACTGGAGCTTGGCGATGACAGCCGCAACTTCCCAGAGTGTTGGGACAACTTCAGAGGCCAGTGTTTGTTCACCTGCTGGACCTGGATGGCCTGTGACTTCAGATGACATTGAATCATACTGACCCTCACCCTAAACTCTCACCACATTTGCTAATATGACTTCCTGAATCATGTAGAACTGTTCCATAGAATATGCAGAATATTTACTTATGTAGTTCATTTATTTTTAATGTGGCACAGAGTGAAACAGTGAGAAAGTGTTTATCAGCAAAAAATTAGATGTGGGTACATTAAATTAATATAAATATAAAATTAAATACATAAGATGTCTATTAAACTACTGAACATCTCATGAAACTGAAATGCAAAATCAATCTGAAGGCATATTTCATAGGTTTTAAATAATCTAGCATCCATGCCGTGTCCTACCATTCTTTAAACTCTTGTAAAGTATGAAATAGATACTGACATTCAACTGTATTTTTTGACTTCTTTTGATTGTGACTGCTTTCTGAAAATTCCCTGTTTATTTTGAAATGGGGTATGCAGGTTTTCTTGTGCCCAGTGGTATGGACACGTGCCACAGAAATACTCATAAACTGCTGTTTGGCCCTTTCCGAGAGCAGTTTCCATGACCTGCTTTCTAACAGGCACAGAGCCAAGCATCTGTAAGAAAAGTTTTGCTTTGCTCAGGATGTTCTTTCTTACTTTCTTTCAAAAGGTTCCATTTTTTTTTTTCGTATTCATTCTTTAATTTGTCTCCCACCATCAAATTTAAAGGCACATTTGTAGAGCAGCCAGTCCAGTTTCCTTTTTACTGTAAAGTGTTTTATTTTTCATGCTCAAACCGGTCCCTTTAAATCCTATGCAGACCTAATGGAGATATCAAAACATTCTTGACTCTGTTTAGTACTCAGGTTAAGAAAACAGAAACAGAATCTTAAGACAAAACACTGTTGGCTGGCCCTCATGGCACGGCAACAGGAAGGAGTGACATGGAGGCATAGAGAGTGTGTTTTCAGGAAAAAGTCATCATGTGTTCTTGTAACCCTTCTTAGGCATGACCCTGACCACATTTGAGTGTTTCCTGTCACCTTCAATCTTCATTGGATCTCTCTCTCTCTCTCTGCAGTGACATCAACAGGAAGTACCTCTTACTTATATTTTGTTGCTAGAGAGCTTTTATTATTCGGTACTGTGTTAGGGTGTCTCAGTGTGTGAACAAAACCACCCTATAATAATAAAAATGCCATTCACTCCTCTTTTTTTAGTACTGCGAAAACCTAAATAGTCTTAATTATCAAGCCGTTTTGATTTTCTGAGCAGTATGATGTCATAGTGCCCAGGCCCCGCCCACGGCTGCCGACGGACTGTCCTGTATTACCATATTTCCACCCTCAGCCAATGGTATGCTGTCCGCAGTTTTCTGCGCTTGAGCAGCTGTAGCGACAACGTCTTGTAAGCAATGCAGATGTTTTTTAGTTGGATGTAAAAGTATTTTCTCCTAAATGAGAGTCACTGAGAACGCAGTGGATTAGTTTTTGATGGTAATGCACCACCGAATACACAAAAAACGGAGCGGAACAGGCGTGGGCTGAGCAGTAGCTCATTATCATTTAAAGAGACATGCACCGAAATGGGTCGCTGTGAACAGAGCTGTTTTTAACAAAGGAAAAGCAGTGTTTTACACCATTGAGGAATTTTGTATTTTGCAGACATTTCATGAAGGCTCTAAAGAATCATACCAACTTGTGGAAAATCGGCATCCAGTGTTCCCAGTGTTACCAAGTCTGCGGTTTTCCCACGGAATTAGGCCACTTTAACACTGTTGACGTGGGTTGTTTTGTCCGCAGGGTGACCACAATAATGTGATATTTAGCCCCTGAAATGCAAATTTTACCCCAGAACACATTTTTTACGTGGAGATCACCCCTTCGAAACTTAACTGGGCTAGTTTTAAGTAGCAATTGGCGGGATTTGTTGTGAAAACCTGGCAACCCTGGATGTCCTGTAAATAAATCTCAATTAGATGGACATTAGCAAACATACTAAATACTACAAAATAAATACTAAACATACTACCAAACTAAAGGCAACAAAATCGCCAAATTTACATGACCACGTTGGAAGATACATGATGCTTCAGTGCAGGGACTTGAACAACCAAATCAGCGAACCAATTCACTGGAATGAATCTGACTTTTTAAAGTTACATACACTATGGTTCAAAAGTATGGGGTTAGTTAGAAGTAAAATAAAATAAAATAATTAAATAATAAACACTTACATTAGTTTTAAGGCACCTTTAGGCTCTTTTTTTTTTGTAACTCATGATTGACGACATAACTACGACTAACTACATACTCGTAGTTTCATTTTGTTTTCATTGGGTTTGATGATACAGAGCTTTAACAGCGCTGTAGCCTAATACAGCGTGCGCCGGCATATTTGTGCATGCACTTGAAGAGCACATGCTACGAGCACAGTATAACGGCTGACAGGACAGGAAAATTTGTTTTTCTTGACATATGACCAGACAACATCTAATCTGACCGCAATTCACTGATGTTCTACTGAAGCTCCTCGTCACCGGTACCATTTCCGCGCTCGTTTGACTCGCGCCTGGCGCTGAGGTGACGTTAAAACGTGCGTCTGAAAAGTCTCCAGTTTGATGTGCTTGTTATTACGTTCTGCGTCTAAATAAATGCAATTCTTTAGTGGTTGTGGGTGGGGTGGCCAAACCTAGCCCCGCCCCTACGTTAATTGCGTAAAAAAAAAAATGTACGCGCTAAAAAGAAAAAATTAATTGCACTAATTTTAACACCAAATAAATAAATGTAATGTTCAAATAAATGTAATTTTCTACTCAAAGAAATCAAAGACGCCTGAAAACAAAATGTTTCAGTTTCATCAAAAAATGTGTTTGACATTGATAATACTAAGAAAAATTCTTGAGCACCAAATCAAAAAATATAATTAAATATATTTTAAAGGGGTCATGGACTGACTTTGTTTTTATTTTTTTATACTGTTCTCTGAGGTCCACTTATATTATCAAGATTTTTACATAAAAAAATCATAATAGTAAAAGTAAAAGGCTATTTTCTACCCTGTTTTGACCCCCCTGATCAGAACACTCTGTCTAAATAGACGCGACGGATTGTAGACTCAGAAGTATGACTTGCTAACACTTGTGTATGTTTAACAGCCTACATCCTTCATATATGGACGCTGCAATGTAAGTTAAAAACACATAAATACTCAGTACATATCAAACGATCTGTACTAATAGACAAAGCAATAGTGACCAGTGTTGGGGGAAAGTTACTTTTAAAAGTAATGCATTGCGTTACTCCCTGAAAAAGTAACTAATTACGTTACTTAGTTACTGTTTATGGAAAGTAATGCGTTATGTTACTTTTGCGTTTAAACTTTTTAAATCTGAGCAGAGCTTGCTTCTTTGTTTTTAATATAAAACAATTCTAATGTAAAAGCCCTTTTACACCGAAAGTGAAATGAATTCACCTCAGGCTGAAAGAAAAGTACATTTATGCAGGAGATCATTCTTCAGCTATAAAAAAATGAAGCACAAATGTTAGTTTATCTAAAGTAATTTTTGCTTATTAGTATGGTTGAATTGCATCACCGAAGGTCAGCAGCAAAGACACTGGTTAATAAAATGGGATTAATACATAAAGGATATTTGTTTTATTTAACATTTAATTATTGCAGGGTTGGATCATATTATGAGTTTGCATTTTACTGTTTTTATTCATTTTGTGGAATACTGAATCTGTTTTTTTGTGAATGAGATGAATTAATGCGTCTTCACATTTAGACTAGAATACAGTAACATCATGTTTACTCCCAATTTCCTGACAGGAGACTTGTCAATCAATAAATGGGGAAAAAAGTAACTCAGATATTTTCTTAGAAATTCAAAAGTAATGCGTTACTTTACTAGTTACTTGAAAAAAGTCATATTATTATGTAAGTCATGTTACTTGTAATGCGTTACCCCCAACACTGTAAAAAACAATTTGTTGAGTCAACTTAAAATAATTTGTAACCTGGCTGCCTTAAAATGTTAAGTTCAGTCAACTCAAAAAAAGTTTATTCAACTTGAAATGTTAAATTATACTAAGTGACAACTTTTATATTATTTGAGTTGAATCAACTTTTAAGGCAGCTGGGTTACTTACCCATCTGTTAAGTTTAGCAAACACAAATATCTAAGCTGTTACTTAGTACAAATTAACATTTCAAGTTGAATAAACTTATTTTAGTTGACTGAACTTTTTAAGGCAGCAGGGTAACAAATTATTTTAAGCTGTCTCAACAAATTGTGTTTTTTATTTTTTACAGTGAACACTGATAGTGACCATGTAATAAAAACAGTTACTCACATCTGTGTTTTGCAACATTAATGTCGGATCCAATATAGTCGGCATAGCATCTTCTTTTTTTTTTCTTTCAAAAATATATAAATAAAATGTTCCAACCCCAAACTTTTGAACGATAGTGTACCACAGTACTTTAGTACAAGGACTAAAATAAATGTCGGATCCAGTAGTTTTTTTAATTCAATCATTTAAATGAACCATCTGAATGAACGGATTCACTAGAATGAATCACACTTTGGAAATGCTACATATGAAAGTAGTTAAGTTAGTGGCGTCACCGCTTTTAGTTAGTCCCCAACCCTGGTGTCAGCAGAAGCACAAAGAGTCAACATAATGTTTTCTCCAGTTTGCTTGCCCTTTATGTAAAGTGTGTGTGGATGTAAGCAAACTTAATGCAGCACCCCTATAATTTCCACAGGTCCATCATTGTCCTCGCAGTTTCAGCGTGTGTTTAGAACAGGCCTCTGCCGCTTGGACAATGCAAACACACTGTCATTTTCCGCATGATTATGGGGCAAACAGAGTTTAGGGAAATATTTGAAAGGCACGTTCTGTTTTTAGTTTTTTTTTTTAGATATATGGACGACCGCTGAAATGACATGCTAGAGACTCCTCTCCGCCCAGAGCTGAACCCTCCTTTGTTCCACAGCTCGCTCCAGCCTCTAAATTACCATTGCCGCTGCCAAGAGGAGATGCAATGCGACGTTTCCCCTCCACCACTAACAAGCCTTCTCATGTTGGGAAGACAAAGAACTTTCTGGACACAGTGACAACATTTCGGGAGTTTAGACCGAAGACTCCCTTCTTAAGATGCGTCGAGCGAGTCGGTTTGTAATTTATAATGTCTGTGTCTTAAGAGGCTTAGTCAACTAGTAAAGACATCAAAGTCTGTGCTGCAATGGCTGCCCTTTACAAACAGTCTTTGATCACCATTATTTGATTATCCAAGTGTTTATCTTCTTGACTTTTTACCCAGAACGTCCCAGGACACAGAGTGCTTGCTCTGAACAAGTGGGGCTCTTGAACTTGTACTGAAAAATTTGTTTATTGCATGCAGGGCTGTGCGCTGAGTGCTTGTTTTCTAAGTAGAAAAGTTTGTGGACACAGCCCTTTACGCAAAAAAAAAAAAAAAGCCCAGTCTCGCCACAGCTGGACCAGTGCGATCTGACGTGATGAATTGGATGTGGGCGCGCGGGCCTGTGGCGAGGAACCGAGAGCGGAACTAATCTAAAGAAATGATTCCCTCCTCTAAAGCTTCGAAACTCGACACAATCTGGCACTCATTTGACAGCTTGAAGTTGGTAACTCTTAGCCACGGTTACAAATAGCAAGTCAGGAGGAATTTACTGAGTAATAAAGACTTTTTCTCCTCTCCTGAGTTAAAATAATGTTGTTCTGGATATAATCATCTAATTAGGGCAAGAGGCTGCTCTTGGAAGGACTGAGGATCGCATTTCAAAGGGTCGTGTCTGCCAGCCTCCACACTGATGGTAAGATATCCAATGGTATGGCGGCGCGGTCCTTCATATGTGTGTGTGTGTGTGAGAGAGAGCATTCCTGTGTGCTTGTGTAGGGTTGCGTGCGACCGCGTGTCGCTCGCTCCACGAATAGTATGGAAGCCATTGTGCATGCTGGACCCTTATCAGCAGTCCATCTTAATCAGTCCTGCCTTATTTCACTCCGTGTCGGCCCCTAAACTTCCAGTGCCCTCTTCGTGGACCCAAAGTGGAACCATGATATCTTTCTTAGCTGTTAAAGGGACACCGTTTACCAGGTCAACTCCAAGCTGGAGTTGTTGCATTGAGGGGCCATATCTTTTTGACTTAAATGATTATTTCACTCAAAAATAAAAATTGTGCAATTATTCATTCACTTTTTTTTAAGCATTTATTTATTTATTTTGTGGAACACAAATGAAATAAATTTGAAGGCCGTTTTGGTCACTTGTCGATGTTGCTATTGGTAAATAAAACTAAAAATTCATTTTCATGAATTGAAATAAAGCTGGATTATATATATATATATATATATATATATATATAATTATAAACTACTAAACAACCAAAACTGAAATAAAAATAAATACAAATATTAAAAAATGAATAAAAATGACAAAAGCACATACAATTACTAAAACTTAAAAACTAATATAAAAAAGCTCATTTAAAATATGAATAAATACTGTATTTCCATATAAACTGCACTAAAACAACACTAACAAGCATATTTAGGTGTAGTTCACCCAAAAATGAAAAGTGTGCAATTATTCATTAAATTTCTAAATTATTAATTTAGCGGAACACAAATGAAGTAATATCATCAGTGTTGTTATTGGTAAAAAAAAAAAAAAACTACAACTAAAATGTAATTTCATTAATTGAAATAAAGCTGAATTAAATTTAAATTTAAATTTAAATTTAAATTAAATTAGATTAGATTAAATTAAATTAATGGAAAAACTCAAACAAAAATTAGAAATGTTTCCTTGGCCTCTGACTGAAATAAAATGACTGAAATAAAAAGTGCTTAAATTTCTACAACTAAAACCGAAATAAAAATAAATTAAAAACTAAATACAAATATAAAAAATTAAAAACTTGAAAACTAATATAAATAGCTCATTTAAAATATGAATAAATACTATATTGTCATATAAACTGCACTAAAATAACACTAACAAGCATATTTCATTAGGGGTTCTTCACTGAAAAATGAAAATTGTGCAGTTATTCATTTAATTTCTGAATTATTTATTTATTTGGCGACACTCGAAGTAAATTTGAAGACTGTTTTTTTTTTTTCATTAATTGAAATAAAGCTGAAATAAAAAATTATCTGGAAAAAATTAGAAATGTTTCCTTGGCTTCTGACTGAAATAAAATGAGCTGAAGTTCTTACATTTCTACAACTTAAACTGAAATAAAAATAAATTACAAACAGAAATATAAAAAATGAAAGAAAAAAAGGCTAATTTAAAATATGAATTAATACTATATTATCATATAAACTGTACTAAAATAACACTAACAAGCATATTCATTAGGGGTAGTTCATCTAAAAATGAAAATTGTGCAATTGTTCATTTAATTTGTAAATTATTTAGTTAGTTAGTGAAACACAAAAGTAAATGTGAAGACCGCTTTGGTCACTTGTTCGTTCACTTGTCTATTGTACATAAAAATCAACATAAAAATTAATTGTCATTAATTGGAATAGAATATAAAATAAACATTATATGGAAAACCTTAAATAAAAATGAGAAATTTCCTTGGCTTCTGACTGAAATAAAATGAGTTGAAGTTCTTCCATTTCTACAACTTAAACTGAAATAAAAATAAATTACAAATAGAAATATAAAAAATGAAAGAAAAAAAGCTAATTTAAAATATGAATAAATACAATATTATCATATAAACTGTACTAAAATAACACTAACAAGCATATTCATTAGGGGTAGTTCATCTAGAAATGAAAATTGTGCAATTATTCATTTAATTTGTAAATTAGTTAGTTAGAAACACAAAAGTAAATGTGAAGACCGCTTTGGTCACTTGTTCGGTCACTTGTCAATGTAAATAAAAATAAACATAAAAATTAATTGTCATTAATTAAACTAAAATATAAAATAAGCATTATATGGAAAAACTTAAAAATGGGAAATTTCCTTGGCTTCTGACTGAAATAAAATGAGTTGAAGTACTTACATTTCTAAAAAGAAAATCTGAAGTAAATTAATTAAAACTAAATAGAAATATTAAAAAGCATAAACGCACATACACATACTAAAACTTGAAAACTAATATAAAAAAATAAAAGCTCATTTAACCCTCATAGAAAGCAACACTGAAAAGTGTTGTTGTGGTACTCTCGCGAACACATATCAAGGGCTGATAGAAGAGAAGAAATTCCTCAATAAAGTCGTTATTTTTGTTTTCTTTGAACACAAAGTAACTTGTAGCTTCTTAAAATTACAGTTGAACCACTGATGTGACATGAACTATTTCAACAATGTCCTTACTACCTTTCTAAGCCTTGAACGTGGTAGTTACATTGCTGTCTATGCAGGGTCAGAAAGCTCTCGGATTGAATCTAAAATATCCTAATTCGTTTTCCGAAGAGGAACGAAAGTCTTACGGGTTTGGACCGGCATGAGGGTGAGTAATTAATGACAGAATTTTCATTAATGGGTGAACTATCCCTTAAAATCTCCATTTGTAACTGCATAGAAAAGAGCGACTAGAAAGATCTACTTCAGAACTTCGTTTGTGTTCCACAGAAAATAAAGAGTCACATGGGTTTGGATCGAAACCTAGGTTGGAGAGCAGCAGAAATGCTTATGTTTTAACAGAAGTAGAGAGAAAGTACACTGCTCCCAATGCTGCATTGTGGGTAATTACAGACTCCCATGTGGATATTAGTAGGTTCCAGTGATGTGCCTGCAGCATACATGGCGTCTTTCCCACTTCAGTTTCGAAGATGGTGAACTAAAAAACCTTGGTAAAGGTTGACTGGTTTAGTGGGAGTTTAAAATAAGACTAAAACTTTGTGACCAGTCCAGCGCTTTTTGTTGTAGTTTGTGTAAGTATGCACCAGAGTTCAGCCACAAATATGCACTCCAAATAGGCACTATTTTCTTGTCCGTTTTGCTTCTGCTATTCCAAACATGAGGCAAGCGCAATTAACAACAAAGGTTTGGTCTTTCCAGGTCTGTCGTCACATCAGGGTGAAATGTTGGAGGGGGCAGTAGAGGAAAGGGGTGATAAGTTCAGAAATGTGAGATGAGTTGAGCAGCTCTCTCTTGATCCCCTCAGCTGATCCAAGCGCAGTATGAACAGATTAACACGCAAAGTGAGCAGAATTACGGCTAGCTGGTGTGCAGTGTAGTCTGAAACAGATGTAAGCTACGATAGCTCCCTAAACTCCCACTGCTAAAGTCTCTTTACTTGTTAAAAGTGCACCATTTCAACCTCAAACTGGAGTTGTTACAGAGCAATGAGGTGCCATATCTTGCTGACTTCCATTGTTTATTTATTTTTGAAACATTCATTCATTCATTGATCCATTCATTGATGTGGAACACAAAAAAAGTCATTTTGAAGACAATTTTGGTTGCTCATTTTCCAGGCAATTACAATGAATGGGGACTAACAAATCATTGTTCTAAGCCAGATTTTTAAAAATTAATTGGGTGAAATGTGGAAGGTTCTCAGTTAATAACTACATTAATTTTAGTTTCAGTAGTATGAATTATACTAACAAACTTAAGAATGAACTTAGAATGTTTTGAATCAGTTTTGGTATTGTTAAATCAAACTAAAATTATTAAAAATTGTTTATGTTAATTGAATTAAAGATGAAGCAAAATAAAATATAAATATTGAATAAAAACATCAAAATTTTAACATTTAAAATTCGACTTTTAAATGTAAATTTACATTTTAACATTTAAAATGCAACAATTTTAAAAAATAAAATTAGATTAACTTAAACGTAAAAAGTAAATCATAAAAAACTAATAAAAATGCCAAAACACATAAAAATTATTTAAATTTGGAAGTGTAAAATGTAATTCAGTGAAATTCGAAATATGAATAAAATACTGATTTTCATTTAAGTTTAAGGTTATTTTTTTCATCTGTGCAGTGTAGTCTAAAACAGATGTTGCTATTGGTAAATAAAAACTAAAACGCTGATAAAGCTGAAATATAAATATAATAATGAGGAAAAACTTAACTTAATTAAAAATGTAAAAAAAAAAGTTTAGGCTGAAGCACTAAAATTTAGCTGATGTTAAAATAAAGCTAAATATAAATAAAAACAAAAGCTAATAAAATTAAAATGCTGATTAAAAAAATAAACAAAAAAATGTTTCGGTTGAAACACTAAAATAACTAAAACTAAAATTAAAATAAAGCTAAATATACATAAAAAAAAAAAACTTGTTAAAATGATAAAATCACATAAAACTTCTAAAACCTAAAAACTGTAAATATAATTCTAAATATTAAAAAAAACTGATTTTTATTTTAGTTTTATTAAGATTAAGTTTTTAATTTTATTTTTCATCTGTGCAGTGTAGTCTGAAACAAATGTCGTTATTGGTAAATACAATTAAAATGCTAATAAAGCTGAAATAAACTTAAATATGATTACTGATGAAAAACTAAAAACTAAATTGAAAATGAAAAAAAAAGTAGGTTGAAGCACTAAAATGACTAAAACGAGAATTAAAATAAAGCTAAATATAAATAAAAACAAAATCTACTAAAAAATGATAAAAGCGCATAAAATGCTAAAACTTAAAAACTGTAAATATAATTCTAAATATATATTAAAAAGTTTTTTTTTATTTTAGTTGTATTAAGTTTAAGTTTTTCATTTTATTTTTCATCTGTGCAGTGTGGTCAGTATCAAATGTCAGTATTGGTAAATAAGATTAAAATGATAATAAACCTGAAATAAAATTAAATATGATTACTGATGAAAAACTAAAAACTAAATTGAAATTTAAAAAAAAAGTAGGTTGAAGCACTAAAATGACTAAAACTAAAAATAAAGCTAAATATAAATTTAAAAAAGCTCATTAAAATAATAAAATCACATAAAACTTCTAAAACCTAAAAACTGTAAATATAATTCTAAATATATATATATATATATATATAAAACTTTTATTTTAGTTTTAGTAAGTTTAAGTTTTTCATTTTATTTTTCATCTGTGCAGTGTAGTCTGAAACAGATGTCGTTATTGGTAAATAAAATTTAAATGCTGATAAAGCTAAAATATGATTACTGATGAAAAACTAAAAAATCTTAATTGAAGATTAAAAAAAATATTTAGGTTGAAGCAGTAAATTACTAAAACCAGAATTAAAATACAGCTAGATATAAATAAAAACAAAATCTACTAAAAATGATAAAAATGCATAAAAATGCTAAAACTTAAAAACTCTAAATATAATTCTAAATATTAAAAACACTGATTTTTATTTTAGTTTTATTAAGTTTAAGTTTTTCATTTTATTTTTCATCTGTGCAGTGTAGTCTAAAACAGATGTCATTATTGGTAAATAAAATTACAATGCTAATAAATCTGAAATAAAATTAAATATGATTACTGATGGAAAAACTAAAAACTAGATTGAAAATTAAAAATCACATAGGTCGAAGCACTAAATTACTAAAACCAAAATTAAAATAAAGCTAAATATAAATAAAAACAAAATCTACTAAAAATGATAAAAGCGCATAAAATGCTAAAACTTAAAAACTGTAAATATATTTTTCATCTGTGCAGTGTAGTCTGAAACGGATGTCGTTATTAGTAAATAAAATTAAAATGCTAATAAAGCTGAAATAAAATTAAATATGATTACTGATGGAAAAACTAAAAACTAGATTGAAAATTAAAAACCATATAGGTTGAAGCACTAAACCAGAATTCAAATAAAGCTAAATATAAATAAAAACAAAATCTACTAAAAATGATAAAAGCGCATAAAAATACTAAAACTTAAAAACTGTAAATATAATTCCAAATCTTAATAAAATACAGATTTTCATTTAAGGTTTTTAAGTTTTTCATCCGTGCATTGTAGTCTGAAACAGATGTAGGCTACAGTTGTAGTACCGTATAACATTGTCTTCCTTACCCTCTCCAATCTGGCTTCCATATCTTCAGTCACTGAGAGATCCAGTCTTAAATCATCCAACGACGAACACACATCTGACCTCTTATTCCTGTAAATTCATATCGGTTACATAAAACTTAAGATAAGGCACTTTGCCAGAATCTTTGTCTAAATGTTTTCATCAACATGGTAAATTCAAGCCGAAAGACAAACTGTGAAACCCCGTGAACTCTACAGAAGAGCGCTGTAACCTTTGGCAGCCCGAGCCCAGAAATATTTCCTCCAAGGCGAGCAGAGACGCTCTTTAGGTCATTGGATTTATTTGGAGCCTCTGCTACTACAGAGGTCACTGCATTAATTGATAATCTGCTCAGCCTCGCACACTCTTGTCATCTCATATTTCCACAGTTGTAGCCACTTACAGGGCATTACATTCTCCCCGGGTTAACTCACAAGTATGTATAGGATTGCAGTGGAGGGCTGCCGCGGGGCTGTATTTTTAGCGTGTTGAGCAGGTGCGATAAATCTTTTTTTTTTTCTTTTTCGTTTGCTTCTGCGGTCACGTGAGCAGAGGGGGAAGTTAGGACAGATGCAGGCTGCTGTCACTTCAAAGGTCGAGTCCTGCCGACTGACATCTTTATTTGAAGAGAGACACACATGTGCATCCACACACTGTGTTTTTGCACTGATCAGCTGGTGTGTTGAAGGGGCAGAATCATTTCCTTCTGTGGTTGTGTGTGAAAACGCTTTGTTAAAGTGCTTGAACTTATACTCACTGCCTTCTACATCACATGGAGCCCTGATATGTTGTCTATATTGTTTCGTGTTTTTAGACATTTAGGTATCCTGACCTTTTCGAATACATTACAGTTCTGTTATGTTTACAAATACACCTTTGGTATTAGTCGTGTTATTCTAAAATGATTTGAAAAGCTGTCATATTAAATAAAGATCAGATTAAATATTGAGTTAATATAATTCTTACTTATTCTTTAGTAATAACTGGTCATTTTAGCTTCAGGCTTTCCCCCTCAAGGAACTTAAGAATGAATTATTTAAATCTGTTTTGTTATTGTTAAAACTAATGCTATTAAAAATAGTTTTTGGTAGCTGAAATGAAACAAAACATAAATATTAGATGGAAACATACATTTTTAGAATATAAATATTTGATGAAACTCAAACTTAAAAAATAAATTAAAGCTAATAAAAAAAACCTAATAAAAATGACGAAACATAAAATTACTCAAATTTGGAAATCTAAATAAAAGTTAATTCTTTTTTATTCTTAATAATAATAATAATAATAATAGATATATAATCATCACTATGTTGCAAAATATAATAATTATAATAGTAAATACTTTAATATAAACTATTTCTATAAAACTGAAATAAAATGAAATAAATATAAGATGAAAACATAAATTTGTAAAAATATAAATATTTGATAAAACGTAAAATAAATTAAAGCTAAATTAATACAAAAAACTTAATACAAATGACAAACATAATTACTAAAATTTAAAATTGTAAATAAGTTAATATAATTCTTACTTATGCTTAATAATAATAGTAATACTATTATTATTATTATTATTATCAATAATAATAGATATATAATCATCAATATGTTGCAAAATATAATAGTTATAATAGTAAATACTTTAATATAAACTTTCTATAAAGCTGAAAATAAAATGAAATATAAATATAAGATGAAAACATGCATTTGTAAAAATATAAATATTAGATAAAACGTAAAATAAATTAAAGCTAAATAAATAAAAATACTTAATAAAAATGACAAACAATTACTAAAATTTGAAAATGTAAATAAGTTAACATAATTCTTACTTATTCTTAATAATAATAGTAATACTATTAATAATAATAATAATAGATATATAATCATCAATATGTTGCAAAATATAATAATTATAATAGTAAATACTTTAATATAAACTATTTTTAGAAAGCTGAAAATGAAATGAAATATAAATATAAGATGAAAACATAAATTTGTAAAAATATAAATATTAGATAAAACTTAAAATAAATGAAAGCTAAATAAATAAAAATACTTAATAAAAATGACAAACATAATTACTAAAATTTGAAAATGTAAATAAGTTAATATAATTCTTACTTATTCTTAATAATAATAGTAATGCTATTATTATTATTATTATTAATAATAATAATAATAATGGATATATAATCATCAATATGTTTAAAAATATAATAATTATAATAGTAAATACTTTAATATAAACTATTTCTATAACTCTGAAATAAAATGAAATATAAATATAAGATGAAAACACAAATTTGTAAAAATATAAATATTAGATAAAACTTAAAAATTAAAGCTAAATAACTAAAAAAAAATCATAAAAATGACAAAAACAATTACTAAAATTTGAAAATGTAAATAAGTTAATATAATTCTTATTCGTAATAATAATAGTATTAATATTAATAATAATAATAGTAATGGATATATAATCATCAGTATGTTACAAAATGTAATATGGTGAACCTGAAATAAAATCTAAATATAAGATGAAACTTAAACTTAAAAAATAAATTAAAGCTAAATAAATAAAAAAAAACTACTAATAATTATGAAAACATTAAAAATACAACAATTTGGAAAGTTAATATAATTCTTACTTTTTCTTAATAATAATAATAGATATATAATCATCAATATGTAATAAAATATAATAATTATAATAATAAATACTTTAATATAGACTTTCTATAAAGCATCTTGTTGCTTGGTCATTTTTGAGCGAGATGCTAACGGTCTAATCGGATTCAATGATCTATGCTAAGCTATGCTAAAAGTGCTACCGCCAGATCGGCTGAATGGATTTGAAAATATGGAATATGAGCCGGTTTTCAAAAAAAGTGGAGTGTTCCTTTAATAATTGAATGCTTTGCTAGTATTAATTTATTTAAATTCTTACTGACCACACACGTTTAAATGGCAGAGTATATACAAATGCATATGCATGTACGTTGTGAGTGTTAAAAAGAAGAACAAATTCAATAATTTTATAACTGTTTGACAAAATTGCACAAATGATTTCCGCTCTTACAGATTCGCGTTATCCTGTTAGCGTTCGTAAGCTGAACAAACTGTGTCTAACTGCACGTGTGACTATGTAGCTAAGCTACTGAGCAATCCTTTGGCTTGCTCATACTGTTGTAAGAATTTGAAGCATGAGAATTTTGAAACTCTGTCGTGTAATATTACATTGTGGTTAGCGTCTAAATACGGAGTTAGCTTTGAAGTTCTTGTTCTCGTTTTCTATATCACAAGACAGCAGAGCTAAAGCCAGCGTCTGCTTCCAATTTAGTTGCGTAAAGGGCTTGCTTTAATGTCTGTTGAATCAGCGGAGTGAAGTTCTGAAGGTGTTTGTAATAAACTGTCATTACAGCTCTGGGTTTCTATATTAACACAATGGTACTCGCTGTAGGAATGCCATTAATGAGCAGTGCTGTCTATGCAGGCTCAGAAAGCTCATCAAAAATATCTTAATTTGTGTTCGGAAGATGAATGAAGGTCTTTCACATATCCGGTAGTACTTGCAGCAGTATTCCTCATGAATAATGTTCAGTCGTTTACCATTAAAAAACAGTCAAGCTGATTATTTATAAATGAATGTACTTTTTTAGGAGGTGCACAGTTTGCATTTACAATACCATTTCCTTGTCTAATGAGCACATATTTGTTCGACGCTAATGGCAGCTAACTGGCTGATGGAGGTTGGAGGAAGGTTAGATGTTGGGCCGGTGATGATGTGACGCATCCCTTCCCAGTGTTTGGGTTCCAGCGTGTCCCTAGAGGCGTCTGACGTCCCGTGGCGCTCTCTTATCTTAATGACCATTAACCATCATTGCTCTATGTCAAAGGGAGAGAAGGCGATGAAGAAAAGAGAGAGAGAGGGAGTGGGAGGGAGCAGCAGGGAGAGCCTCAGTTAGAGAATTCCTGACAGCTGATAAGAGGAAGTAGGAGATCCAGTTTACTGCACAGATAGGGCAGGAATGTGCTGCCAGATGATGACTCTGCCCGTGACTGCACCGCTGCCTGTATCATGCCCTGCCAAGAGCCATCAACGCTGCTTCTCTCTCTCGCTCTCTTCTTCTCTTCTTCTCTCTCTCTGTGTCTTTTACTCAGGATGAGGGCTGTTATAATCCTGCATATCTGTTATGGAGCATCATAAACCCATTTAGTTTATGGCCGCAGATTGAGAATATCAGGAATCTGACTCTGACAACACCGGGGGGGCAAAGAGAGAAACATTGATTAAAACACAGTTGTTGATTAAAACACAGTTATGTTTCGTTCACTACTGAGAAGTATTACAGTAGTACAGTGTAATTTAAAAATGAATGTCTTTCCACAATACATTATTAAAGTTCATTTTTAAAAATTAAATAATTAAATAAAGCTAAAGTTGTGATTCTCAAGGTCACTTTTAGCATTTATTACTTAACATTTTTAGTGTTTTATTGTTACATTTATTGAAATAGAATGGATTATAAATTGTAGCATTTAATTAATTATCACTTTTCAACAAGAAAGATTTATCATTTTATCTGTATTGGTCAGAATTTTGATAATAATAATAATTATCATCATCATCATCACATTTGAACAGCCAGAATTAATTAGTTAAATAGTTATTCTAAGTATTCATAATGTATAAATAATTATTATGTTTAACATGAAAATACTTATAATCTTATCGGTTTCAGCCAGGCTGTTTATATTGTTATTATTATTGTTATTATTATTATTAACACAAATAATTATTATGTTTTACCAGTTAGAATTATGTTGATGATCATGATAAGGAATATTAATTAGTAGTTTATAATTATTATTATCATCGCATATTATTACTCATATTTTAATATAATTATCACCTTATCAGTATGTGGAAGAATTTTGTTATACTGCTGCTACTAATTATTATTATTTTTTGTTTTTTTTATTAATAGTAGTAATTAGTTAATAATTAATTAGTTAAATAGTTATTCTAAGTATTCATAATGTATTATAATTATTGTTAATACTTAAAAATAAATTATTATTAATTAATGTTTAACATGAAAATAATTATCATCTGTACCAGCCAGATGGTTTATATTATTATTATTATTAATAATAATAATAATAATAATAATAATGATTGTTTTAACAGTCAGAATTATGTTGTTGATGTTGATGATGATTTTTTTTAATTAATAGTTTCTAATTATTATTATCATCACATATTACTCATATTTTAACATGAAAATATTTACCTTATCTTAATTAGCTTAATTGTTATACTACTAATAAAACATAATAATAATAAAAATAATTTTTATAATATTTTTGTATTTATATTAGTATTTGGTAATAGTTAGTTCATTGGTTAAATAGTTATTCTAAGTATTCATATTGTATAAATAATTATTATACTTAACATAAAAATAATTATCATTTCTGTGTCAGCCAGAATGTTTATTATTATTATTATTATATAAATAAACAAAAATAATGATCATGTTTTAACAGTCAGAATTATGTTGATGATTATTTTTTTTTTTATTAATAATTAATAGTTTCTAATTATTATCACACATTACTCATATTTTAACATGAAAATAATTATTATCTTCAGTATCTTCAAGAATTTTGTTATACTGCAACTGCTATTATTATTATTATTATTATTAGTAGTAGTAGTAGTAGTAGTAGTAGTAATTAATTAATTAATTAATAGTTGGTTAATAAGTGAAATAGTTATAGTTCATAATGTATACATAATTATTATGTTTAACATAATTAATTAGCATCTTATTGGTAAACACCAGCTCAGCCTATTATTATTTTTTTAGTTAATAGTTTGTTCATTAGTTAAATAATTATTTTAAGTATTCATAATGTATACATAATTACTATGTTAAACATGAAAATAATTATCTTATCGGTATTAGCCAGAATGCTTATTATTATTAATATAATTATTATTATATTATTATTATTAATAATAATAACAACAATAATAATAATAATATTTTTTAAAATTATTATTAGTAATAATTAATTGTTAGTTAATTAGTTAAATAGTTATTCATTTAATAGTTATAGAATTATTCATAATGTATAAATAATTGTTATTTTTAACATGAAAATAATTATCATCTTATCGTTATCAGCCAGAATGTTTCTATTCTTCTTCTTCTTCTTCTTCTTCTTCTTAACATTCTTAAGCTTATCTTATTGTTCTGTCATCTTACAAACATGCTAAATTGCTAGTTCATCTCTGATGCATATCACTAGAGTATTTTTGTGAAGTTGCCATTTCTGTGTTTTTAATTTACTCATTTGTGAGTCTCCGTGACTGTTAGGATGCTGTTTTTGAAGACAGATATCTACTGTATGCAGGCAGCAAGACAGCTTAGTAGGTTTTGGAACAGAGCTTACACTATGTTAACACTGTGATTTGTGCTGAATATCCCTATAGCCTCTAAGTACCAACTCAGAATTGACCGGACTGAGCGTCTCTTGCAAAACAAGGCCGTTATTTCAGATACATCAGCTCTGTGTGTGCATTATTCAGCTTTTAGCATTACAATGGCCGTGTCAGGCAGAGAAATACAATCCTTGTCAGACAGTGTGGAAGTGAGCCAGCCAAACACAAAGAGCATTTCAACAGTGTGGTCTGGGCCACAAGCCTTTTTAAATTAATTATAGATCAGTATGGACACTGTGACATGGTGAATGGGGAACGGGGCAGTGGTGCAGACAGCGCTGCATGCTAAGATTGGGTCAGTGCTAGCAGAGCCAGTATAATGGATAATAGACCGAACTCTTATAGGAATATGAATGGAAGAAATTATGACAACCAGCATGGTCGTTGTAGTAAAGGTATCCTGAGGTGCTGTTTGATCTATAATCGATTTTTTGATAGAGTCTGTTGAATGCACATACGCACCAAATGGACTTTGGTAGTAGATTAGCTCTTCTATGTCATCTCCTGTCCTGTCCGCTCAACCTTTTTCTGTTCCATCTGCTTTTTGTTTATGGAATTTCATAGATTTCATTGTCACATGCCTCGTTCATTGGAAAAAAGTGGGTTAAACAACTGGACCTTTTTGGCAGGGACCTTAGTGGCCCCATTTCTTTGAGAACAAGTTCAGGGGAACAGAGAGAGTAATCAGTAAAACCTGCTTGTGTTTTAGATTACACTGTCTTGTCTTTCCTTTTTTTTAATGAATATCTGTACTGTTTCATGTTTTACGCCGTTTACATGTGACCATCAAAGAACATCTATGATTGTAAAGCCATTATCAGTCAGACCAAATTAGACTGCTTTCCCCCAGAAAGCTTCAGAGCAATTTATTATATCCAAATACTTTTATGTTGTTGTTTTTTAAAGGGGTCATCGGATGCAAAATTCACTTTTACATGTTGTTTGAACATTAATGTGTGTGTACACAACCACCCAATAATAAAAATCCACCCAATGTTTTTGTTTTTGTTTTTTGTTTTTTAAATCCCCAATAATAATAACCCCCTTTTTTTTCAAAACGGGCTGTTCTGTGATTCCTAGCAGAAAGAAAGTTCTGCACAGGTTGCTCCAACGATTGTTGATTGACACAACCGTCTTACCTTAGACAAGACAAGAATGTCTCCAATTGAGCGATTGAGGTGTTTTGTTGTTGGATGTAATAATGAACATAGCAGTCGCCTAAAGCCATGAACACACAGTCACTGAAGATGCTGAGGATTAACGGTGCTTTTGTTTTTGAAGGGAATGCACCCGCTGATCTACCTAAATGCGTCTACGTTCGCGCCTATCATTTATCATCCAGCTTCACCTACAGAAGAAGTGAGTATACGTTTTTTTTTTTTTTATGAATCTTTGCAAATCGCCTTTTCTTAATAATGTGCTAGATAGCAAGTTCCATGGCTAAAGTTTACAGGTTCTCGAATCGCATGTTACCCCATGGAAGAGAGGGGTAGGGTGAGCAGAGCTCATTAGCATTTAAAGAAACATGCACCAAAACAGCTTGCTGTGAACAGGGCTGTTTTTGACAAGGTAAAAAGGGTGCTGTTTTACAGTGCCATTGAGAAATTTTAACTCAAGTATGTTATGGACTTTTCATTAAGACCGTAAAGAATCATATCAACTTTTGGAAAATGGGCATCTGATGACCCCTTTAAGTGGACAAATTTTTCTGCACAAAATGTCAAAAATCCTTGGACTTTTTTTTTTTTGTTTGTTTGAAATTAAAATATTTTTAATTGGATTAAGTTTACTAGAATTTCAGTATAATTTAATCTGTATTTTAAATAACACATTTAAGAAGATCCTCTTCGCTTCAGAAGAGAAGAAATTGTTGATTAAAGTTGTTTTTTTTTTTTTCTTTGCACACAAAAAGTCTTCTTGTAGCTTCATAAAATTAAGTTTGAACGACTGGTGTCACATGGACCACTTTAACAATGTTTTTTGCTACAGTTGTGTTGCTGTCTATGCAGGGTCAGAAAGCTATGACTTTTTTTTTTCTCAGAATTGTGAACAATTTTGATACAAAATTCTGATCTCAGATACAAACTTGCAATTCTGACTTTTTTGTGAGATATGAACTCGCAAATGCAAGTTATGAAGTCAGAATTGTGAGATATAAATTGTGTTATTGAGTTTATATCTTGCAATTATGACTTTTTTCTTGCAATTGCGAGTTTTTCGACTTTTTTCTCAGAATTTTGAAAAATGCTGATTCTGAAAAAAATGCTGAAAAATTCTGATCTCAGATACAAACTTGCAATTCTGACTTTTTTCCCTCAGAATTGTGATAAACTCACAATTGGAAGTTATGAAGTCAGAATTGCGAGATAAAAACTCACAGTTGCAAGTTATAAAGTCAGAACTGCAAGAAATAAACTCACAAAACTCACAATCGTGAGTTAGAAAGTCAGAATTGTGAGATATAAATTGTGTGATATTGAGTTTATATCTCTCAATTATACTTTTTCTCTCAAAACTGCAATATATAAACTTAAGTGCGAATTATAAAGTCAAATTCTGAGGGGGAACAAAAGACTGATATTTTCTCAGAATTGTGAGTTTACTGCATCAGTCACAATTCTGACTTTGTAACTCACAGTTACGAGTTTATATCTCACAGTTCTGACTTTTTTTTCGGAATTGTGAGATGTAAACACACAATTGAATTGTGAGATAAAAAGTTGCAATTTATCGCTGTGACTAAAACGAGCTTCCATAGAAAACTCTCAGATCTCATCAAAAATATCTTGATTTGTGTTCCGAAGATGAACAAGGGTCTAACGGGTTTGAAACGACTTGAGGGTGAGTAATAATAACAGAATTTTCATTTTGTTCACATTTGGATGAACTACCCTTTAATCTTATGGAATTTCTTGAAAAAAAACATTTTTTTATATTGATTTTCAGTTAGATTCAAATCCAAGCTTCGAGTCTTTTAATGACATTTGGAGGTCTGTGGTTGTACTGTTGTCAAAGTGTATTGTAACTTATAAAAAGTGTAAAATATTTGGGAAGTTAGGTGTTTCAACATGTTTTATAGATTTCGATATTTGTAAACATTTTTATTCTGTCGTTTTGTTAGTGTATTTTTTGTTGATTGATGACAGTAATATTAATTTAATCCAAACAGTCCCAAAAAGTGGCTTTGACGAAGTACGTTCTGAAAGCTCTTTGAAGCAAGCACAAAACCACTAAGACCTGGAACCTATTTGTTTTTTGCTCCATCTTCCAACAAAACAATCAAAACTGAAGAAAAATAAGGGAGTTGGTTACATTTGGCAGACCTTATTAACTCTGCGTAATTTAATGCCTAAAATCATACCAGTTGTATGACATGAATGACATGATTAAAACCAGCACATGCATTTGTTTACCACAATCTGATAAGTTGGCCGCCCAGCCTCAGATTCAAAGGTTGCAGAAGGTTAAAGTAAAAGCATTATAACAATCATACGTCTTCCTCCACTGTATTCCATCCCACGGTGGGATCTGATTACCGCTTCCTTTGTAATACATGCATATGAACAATCTTACTTCCACCGTTACTGAATCCTAAACAATTCGACGGTCAGTTCAAAAGAGTGCATCGGGGTCTTACTGGCTTTCCTTCGAGATGAGAACGTGAGCTTTGTCACTGTGGCAGGATGGAAAGGAGACTGTGTGTGTATGCGTAGTCGAGGGTCACGTTACAAAGCCATCACAGCTGACCTCTCTCCTCCTCCAGCGAGAGGAAACAGGAGGACACATGGGCAGCAGGCTAGTCGTCAACCCCTGAACTGAACTTGACCCCAATTTTCATGTCCAGCTCTGTAACGTGGAGCCAGGCACGTTCACTCGTTCATACGTGACGCCACTTTAAGTGCAGGACGGGCTCTGATAGATCACACTTATTTAGCTAATTGCGCAAGAGGAAACTTTGAGAGGCAGATTATTATGATGTATTGTGTTGATCATTAGCTATGCTGTGATGATGCAACAAAGACTGGCGACATGGCAAGGGATCTGATCTCTGTGTCTATTTTTGTGTCTGAGCATCTCCGACTATCAGCGAACAATGGCGCTGGGTGCGTTTGGTAGAGTTTTCCATGAATTATCTCCCCCATCGCCCTGATGATAGCGCAGAGACTGGCGTCTGAGCCCGCGATGGCTGTCAGGAGCAGTATCTCTGGCTTTCTATCTCTCTTTCTCTGTGCAGCGGAGCGTGGCATTATGGAGGCGGCCTGTCCGGGGGGTGGGGAACCCTTTGTCGTGAGAAAAAGTACCGAGTCAGTGATTGGCCTCTTTGAGTGTGTGTGTTTGTGTGTGACAATGAAGACAAGATGGCACCGGCGGGAGGGCAGAGCAGACTGGAGCCAGCAGGGAGAGGCCAGCGGTATTATCACCGGCTCTGTGCGCTCTGGTGACGCGATGAGCCCTTATCGCCATCGTCATCGGCCTCTTTGTCTGCCGCTGAGTCATGGCCTGTCCTGCTCCCGGCCCGTAGAGGCAGGGTGAGCCGCCGTGAGCAGGGCTGATCTTATGATCTTGATGGGTGCAGCAGGAGGACATCTCGCCTGTGGCCCCATCATGCATGCCCACTCCTTAAAAGGCAGCACAGAAGTTCGAGGAAGCTCTTTGCGCTACCCTTAAACTATCCTTGAAAGATATCCTTGGTTGGCCAACCAATCCAAAGACACTTGTAGAGACAAGTGACGTCTCACTTTGTGTTGTTCAGACAGGCGACGCAAATCAACATATTGTTAAAAGTATAGCTCACCCAAAAATCCCAAAAATGAAAACATCCTCATGCCGTTCCAAACCCGTAAGACCTTCTTCATCTTCAGAACGCAAATTAAAGGATTAGTTCATTTGCAGAATAAAAATGTCCTGATAATTTACTCACCCCCATGTCATCCAAGATGTGCATGTCTTTCTTTCTTTAGTCAAAAAAAAGAAAGTTTTTGAGGAAAACATTCCAAGATTTATCTCTGTGTAGTGGACTTCAATGGGAGCGAATGGGTTGAAGGTCCAAATTGCAGTTTCAATGCAGCGTCCAAGGGCTCTACACAAGTTAAGGAATAAGGGTCTTATCTAGCAAAATGATCAGTCATTTTCTAAAAAAAATTAAACATTTATATACTTTTTAACCACAAGCTCGACCTCACTCATTACGTAGTCATAATGGAAAGGTCACGTGTGGCGTAGGCAGAAGTACTGACCCAGTTTTTACAAAGCGAACATGCAAAGAAAGTCCTTTGCAAAAAAAAAAAAGTAAAAAAACGATGTTGGATGATTTTGAAGTTGTAGGAAAAATGAGATGAGGAGTTTTTCGCCCTACCCTACCTTTTTGAACTGAAGTACACAGATAAAACACTGACCACACGTGACCTTTCCATCGTGACTGCGTAATGCACAGACGAAGTCGCAGATGTGTATTGCAGAGCTAATGCAAGTATTATTTTTTTGTTTTAGAAAATGACCAGTCGTTTCGCTAGATCAGACCGTTATTCCTCAGCTGGGATCATGTAGAGCAGGGCTATTCAATTGGCGCCCCACAGGCCCGTTCATCTTCATCCGACCCATGAGAACAGTATGCACAGGTCACACATATGCCCTGAATTGTTTTTGCACTAATTAGTTTGTCCACAAGGTGGCAACACTGGCCCGGGCCGTTATATCCTACCTGGTCTCATGGCAAAAACATATCTGGGGGCACTTTTTAGGAGACACGAAATACATAGCAATAAGTACATATTACTGCAGTTTCCAAAATAAATGAGGCAGTAAAACTTTTCACACAAACTATGATTTACAGAGTTTTAAAGCATAATTTTCACACAATTACTTGAAGAAAATTATGTTATGACTAAGAATAACATAATATGAATATGAATATGAATATTATGCGGGCCTTCATTAAACCCAGAACTAATCGAGACTAATGGGCCAGGCTGGGAGAAATGTATTGTAATAATGTAAATTATGTTAAAAATAATGCGTTTTTCGAACCACCAAGCATGAAAGCATGTTCTAGTAGCCCCCTTCAAGTATTCAATTTGATAATCCGGCCCTCAAATAAAATGAATTGAATAGCCCTGATGAAGAGCCATTTGAAGCTGCATTGAAACTGCAATTTGGACCTTCAACTCATTGATTCCCATTGGTCCACTATTTGGAGAAAAATCCTGCAATGTTAATTAGTGCAAAAACAATTCAAGGCGTATGTGTGACCTGTGCATACTGTTCTCATGGGTCGGATGAAGATGATTGGGTCATTTTCTAAAAAAAAATAAAATAATACTTGCATTAGCTCTGCAATACACATCTGCGACTTCAGATGTTCATTACGCAATCACAATGGAAAGGTCACGTGTGGTTAGTTCTTTATCTGTGTACTTCAGTTCAGAAAGGTAGGGTAGGGTGAAAAACTCCATCTCATTTTCTCCTACAACTTCAAAATCATCCAACATTGTTTTTTTTACTTTTTTTTTTTTTTTTTTTTTTGCAAAGGGCATTTTTTTGCAAAGGACTTTCTTTGCATGTTTGCTTTGTAAACACTGGGTCAGTACTTCTGCCTACGCCACACGTGACCTTTCCAGTATGATTACGTAATGAGTGAGGTCGAGCTTGTGGTTAAAAAGTATATAAATGTTTAATGTTTTTAGAAAATGACTGATCGTTTTGCTAGATAAGACCCTTATTCCTCGACTTGTGTAGAGCCCTTGGACGCTGCATTGAAACTGCAATTTGGACCTTCAACTCGTTGATTCCCATTGGTCCACTGTTTGGAGAAAAATCCTGCAATGTTTTCTTAAAAAACCTTAATTTCTTTTCGACTGAAAGAAAGATATGAACATCTTGGATGACATGGGGGGTATCAGGAAATGATTATTTTTTACTACTACGTTTAAGGCCTGAAAGGTTGTAAGTACATTATTAAAATAGTCCATGTGACAAGCCAAATGACAATGCAGTCCTAAAATCTGATTCAGAAAACAAGTGAGATTAATGTGCAGTGTGAACAAAGCCTACTTTTCATTGTTTCCCATTTTAAACCACACCTTTCCTCCCTACAAACTGTTCTGTTTGTTGCTCTTCTCAAAGAACAGTCGTTTCTCAGTGTGTCGTCCCACCCGTGTCTTCCGGTTAATCTATATTTTGCTGGCAGAAGCATGACTGAAGGTGCAAAGGGTGTCAGTACATGGTTAACTTCTTTAATCATTTGTTTGCGTTTAATTGTACTTTAATCTATTTGACCTTGCACGCTTGGCTTGACTGCTTCTCCATAAACCCTAATAAACTGGGTTGAGCAATCCTATCAGTCTCCTGTCAAGGTCTCCAGTTTTTATTGTCATAGGTAAGCTGTACGTATTTAGGGGTAGGTGAGGCTGGAAGCTAAAATCAAAATGGGCTTTCTTTAGATAATGCAGAAATTTGTGGTGAACACCCTGTAACTATGTATGCAAACAAAAAAGAGCAGGTGGTGAGTGTGTTGGGGCTTTACTGTGGATTAACCAGTCTGAACTGGTACAGTCATTAAACTCTTCCTGAAATCCTTGTCTTTTTAAGCGAAAAAGTGAGGGAAAGATGGCTATGTTTGGAATCAGGTTGAAATATTTAGTTTTTAGTTGTCAGTTTGCGGTTGCGATTTTCCCAAGTGAAGTATTTGCTTGTGTTGCCTGACAACAGTTTTCGTTTTCTTTTCTTGGGGTGGGTTTAACTGGGCGATGATTTGGATCCTATAATGTTTCGGTGGTGGTTGTTTGGAATGACTTTTCCTTTCTTGGACGGACCACCTCTGAGAGGAACTTGTTAAAAGATATTGAATTAAAACAGATTCTTTAGAATAAACAAACTGTGGCCTCTTTGTATTGAATGTACCATGGTTAGCTTCTCCATTCTGAGCCCATTCTGTGTTTGACGAGTTGATCCCGTGCCATGACGGGAAGGAATGCTGCGGACCACACCATGTGGAATAGAGGACTGTGTGAGTTAATGGATGAAATTAAAGATCTCAAACCCATTTTTCGCAGTAATGCTGTAAAATATACTGGAGAGTTGGTACTACTTAACTATAATATTGATTTGTATACAAACACTTATATTACACTCAGTTAAGTTTTTATAATACTTAAGTTCCAATTGCATCATTATATTTTTACGCCAATTCATTTTTTTGAAATATAAACATTTAAATGGTGGCTGTCATAAAAACCTGATAGATTTATTCAAATATAAATTAAACATTAAAGAACAGTAAAGTTTCATTTTTGTAGAGTTTGTTTTTCTAGTTGATTAACGCTTAAATGTATGAATGTTTTGCCTATTATTATTATTACATATTCGGGTCTTTAGCGACCCAGACCTATATATCCAGCACGGATGAATCTCTAACTTCTACAATAGCTAAAAACTCTCTTGATATTTTAAAAACTGTTACAGAAGAATAAAATAAAGCATATTTTGTTACATTTTGAAACTTAGAAGGGTTCAGTCTGAGCAAATGATTTTACCATCGCCGTCATCCTCAGATACACAATACATTCAGCATTTGGCTCGTATTCGCGATCTCAAACATATTTTCAAAACTATTGTTTTAAATGACTCAATATTTTGATCGCTGGCTGCTTATTCACCACATCCACCATCAAATAACAGTGGCATTTATATTTTATTGCATACAGTAATTGCTCTGCAGTAAATCTGTTCAAACCAATTCAATTTTTGCTGATGATATTCGTTTGTTTTACGAAGTATGCATTTAAGGGTTAAAGAGTTTTTTGCTCAACGAAGTGTGAACATTATGTGACATTGTTTACAGGCTGTTATTTTGACGCATTTGTGCGGTTGAAACACTGATTGAGCAATTGCATGAGACAGGATATGGGTTTCGGTAAGCTGTACTCTTTCTTTTAACATACCTTTGCATGTTCATTCATGTTTATTTCATGCTGAAACTGGTATTAAACCAGAGGAGATAATCAGTTCACTAGTGCTTCGTGCTGCCAATTCCCTTAAACTAAGGCGCTACAGCGATCAGTCGTTCCACATCAAACAGTGCCAAAAGCATTTGTTTGAATACTGAAGTAAAATGGACAGAATTTAAAATCTGAGACTGTTTCATATCAAAAGTAACAAAGAAAAAGCTCATTGCGATTTATTGGATGGGAGGTGCTACAGTCTGTTCATCAACTGAAATTTTGTATTTCTTTAAACACTTTTTCTCCATATAGTGCTTTCATTTCATCCAAGACTGCCCCCTCTCTGCCCCCTTCCCCTCATTCCCAACCCCCTGCCAGACGGTGTGACACCTGAGAGCTATGATGCTGTTATTCCACCTCACCCTCCCGAATGCAGAGGACCGTATTTCAGGAGAGCCCCCTGTTTCCTCCACCCCCTACCCAGGCTCTGTTCAGTGTCTGTCTGCCTGTTCCAGGTCAGCAAAAATAAGCAAGAGCACAAAAGAAACCGCCGTCAGTCCTCAGGCGCTGACTGTAAGGTAAAACGTCAGAGCGGGGGAGAGACTGATATGACAACTGATATGACAGCAGCGGGCTGTATTTGTCATTAGCTAATGGGTTTAATAACTGCAAAATAATAATATTTATAATATTTACTGTTATAAATATAACTGCATAATAACTGCAAAACTAAGTGTTGTAACTCAATGTTATAAATAACTAACTGCATAATAACTGAAAAAAATTCAGAAATTGCCAAAGAATTTTATAAATTATTACAAAGACAAAGCATTTTTAAATGTAAATTAAATGTAAAATTTTCTTTTAAATAATCAGTAATCTTTCTTTTATTTGTGACTTCCAAAAATAATTTTTTACAGTGCAGACATGTCTTAATCAGTATTTTATTTTATTTACTTTTTTTTTTTTTCAAGTAAAAATCATCTAAGATAAAAGTACTTGAGAATAACAGAATACTTATTTAGAGAATAACAGACCCTGGACCATAAAACCAGTTGTAAGTAGCACAGGTATATTTTTTTTTTATTGGCAACAATACATTATATGGGTCAAAATGATCAATTTTTCCTTTATATTATATTTTCTTTTAATTTTTGATTAGTAACATGCATTGCTAAGAACTTTATTCAAACAACTTTAAAGGCGATTTTCTTTTTTTTTATGTGCTAACCGATTTTCAGATGAAAAATCTCAATTTCAAAAAATGTACCTTATTTGACAGTGCACTAAGTAAGCTATATTTAAAACTATGTATGTATATATATATATATATATATATATATAAAGCTGAATTAATAAATTTTTTATTGGTGTATTGTTTTATAGGATAGGACAATATTTGTTCGAAATACAACTATTTGAAAATGTGGAATCTGAGCGTGCAAAAAAATCTAAATATTGAAAAATGCAATGCATATTACTAATCAGAAATTACGTTTTGATATATTTACGGTAGATTTTACAAATAATTAGATTACAGAAAATTTACAAAATATTTTCATGAAACATAATCTTTACTTAACATCCTAATGATTTTGGCATAAAAGAAAAATAGGTAATTTTGATCCATCCAATGTAGTTTTGGCTATTTCTACAAATATACCCCTGCTGCTTAAGACTGGTTTTGTGGTCCAGGGTCACATATTTTATTAGTTGTATTCATCATGTTGGTATATTTTGTAGCATTGAAAGTGTGTGAGTAAATCTCAATGTGTTTTAAGGACTAAGGCTGCTTAGACACGCACACACAAAAGTTTGTGTAGTCAGGAGACAGGGATATTTGAAGCAGATGTGGGTTTAGTCCAAAGCTGAGCCAAAGCGTTCTTGCTGTGTTATTGATTGCCAGTCTTCTGGCATGTTTGGCGTATCAGCAGCTCTCTGCAGGCATGATGATCAGTTGTGATAGTAGGAGGTATCTAGGGCTGGGAGAGAATTTAAGGCATTGGGAACATGGCATATTTTGCATTTTAGAGATCAAATAAAAACAGACAAGGATGATCTGCTATTTAAAGTGATAGTGCACCCAAAAGTTTTTTTCTCCCTCATGTCATTCCAAATGTATGAAAGCCCAATTTTATGTTTATGTCTCACAATTTGGTTTGTCTCTCGCTTCGTTTCTCACAAATTAAGAGATATAAACTCAAAATTATGAAGTCTAAACTTGCAATTCTGAGGAAAAAAGTCAGAATTGCGATACTAAAAGTTTTATATAAAAAAGCAATTACTTTGAATGATTCATTCATTCATTTTGTGGCAGAAACAGGCTTCCATAAGTTCATAGAATGATATGAAAGAGAAAAACATATGACAATTACATTTTTTTCTTACACTAACTTTTTTATATCTCACAGTTCTGACTTTTTTCTCTGAATTTTAATGTTGCAATTATGTTATTTTCTCTTCTCAGCATTGCGGGGGAAAAAAAGACTGAAATGTAAGATTTTTTTTTCCATTTAAAGCATTTAATTATTTATTTAGTAAATACTTTGATTATTATGTAACTTGAACTGAAGTATAATTTCCCTCTTTTAACACCTTTGAATACGGATAGTCATCGAGGTCACGTCTCTTCCCTGGTCTGACCGGCTCGGCCACGTCTGCATCTCTTCCCCTGCTCCCCGCGCTGATGCGGCCCACTGATACATTTCAGTCTCACCAGGCAATTAGGCAGCTCTGCCCTTTGCTGTGAAAAGAGCGAGGGAGAGAAGAAAAGAGGAGAGATTAGGGCTGGGAGGAGAAGCGGTCAGGGGAGGGCAGGGTGCAGTCAGAGTGTCTACTTCCCCAGGCCCTGGTCCATTCTCTTGGCTGCCACGGCCCCGACGCCGCCACTGCCTTTCTTATCAGCCTGCTCAGCTCAGCACAGAGCAGCTCAGCGCAGCGGCGGCTCAAACAAGAAGCTGTTTATCTGAGCTCAGCCTTGTATCTACACTCTGGCTCCAGTCAAATCTGCCTGGTCAGACCAGCTCCTAAAAAACAAGTCTGCAGGGGGAAAAAAAGAGACAGAAAGAGGTTACAGAAGGATAAATCAATAGAGAAGCACCCTGTCTCTGCACTTCACTATCCCACAGTCACTCCACACACAGTTCTTGTCTTTATTATATTTTGTCCTGTCACACAGCATGCATTTCATCATTGTTTCCTTGGCTGGGAACTTTGAGCTTTTCCACAAAGCTGGCGTGTTTGGATGTAAATAAACTAGGCACGCATGTATGTTGCTCTTTAGCTTTGATCTTTTTGTGTATTGGATTGTTTGCATCAGGGTTATTATTGTTAACCGAAACTAAAAAAAACTTGAACTTGAAAAACACTGGTTTGCATAGATTGTGCTGTTGTAAATAAGACTGACCACAATGGTTGTGTACAGTGAGTCTTATACAAATTGGCTTTTCAGATAAACCTGTATATGTAAATCCCAGTGTATTCACACAGAAGCAGAGTCTGGTTGTCAGATGTGTGTTTGGAAGACTTAATACAGTTCGTACGCAGTAACAAATAAGGGTGACAACTATGTTCTATAACCAAACTTAAATATTAATGGCTAACAACTAGGGCAGGGTACAAAATATCTCGATTTTAATCGATTCTCTTTTTAACGAAACGATATTGATTCTTAAATCTCACGAATCGATTAGTCTAGCCTGTTTTCATTTAATGAACGGAATATTGTTGCGCACATCCCAATCCAATACAACTCGCAATAAGCTTTGCGCTTTGTTAGTTTTGATATTAAACAAAGTCTTAGAATTTAAATTCTGTACATTTATTACAATATTCAAATAATAAATGCCGTTTTGGCGCTGTTTAATGTGGAGTGACAGATCGCTGTAGCGCCTCAGTTCAAGAGAAGCGGCGGGTGAAGTGAGCGTCTCCTCCGGTTTGATATCAGCTTCAGCATGAAAACATGAATAAACATCCAAAGGTATGTTAAAAGAAATACTACAGTTTACCGATATCCGTATCCTGTCCCATGTAATGGCTCAATCGGTGTTTCAACCGTTCAAAGACGTCAATATAACAGCTTGTAAACAATATGTCACGTAATGTCACATTTACCTCAGGAAAAAAACGGTGGCTATAAAAAGGTACATTTTATGAGTAATATTAGGACTGTAAACCTCTTTAGTAATCAAAAACGTTAGAAAAATACTGTAAAAATGTAGGAAATGTTAGGTTTTGTGTGGTGAACTCTCACTTTACACTATGTATATAGTATATAGCATATATGTGTGCATAGTTTATTTACGTCCAAACATGGCAGCTTTGTGGAAAAACTCTCTATTGGTGTTTAGGTGGAGAAAAAATGAACATAAATGCATAACATGCAAATATGAAAAGGTAAAAGTTCAAAATAGTTCAGAATAAAATGTAAATGCTTAAAGATGCAATACAAAATGCTGATGTTTGCTGTTATTATCTGTCAATATAGCTGCATGCATTCAAGGTTATTAAGTTAAGTTTAGAGCTGTATCTAATTATTTTGTTAATCGAGTAATCTGACGATTATTCCGATGATTAATTGAGTAATCGTATAATTATTTTTTGTAGTAAAAAAAACAGACCTAAAAATGGCCTTTAAAATGACTTAAAATACATTTCTAATAGCAATGAGGCAATAATAATTAGTCAAATAAAATATTAAAAGCAAGTTATCATGGTTTTATTGAACAAAATTTTTAAAATACATAATTTACTATAAACAATACAGCTATGGTATATTATGCATCATAACAAAGGCCTGCAGAGGACGCCAACGGCCTGACGATTGTTTTTACACTTTACTACGCAATCTAATCCGTATTAAATATTGACTCAACAACATTTAATTCAAATATCCACTTAATATTTAATATTTGGCCATTTCTTTATGATAGAAACACTACAGCCACTGAAATTTCTGTGGACATCAAAATGTGTAAACACAGAGTGAGGGTTTAAACTTTTATTTTGAAATCGTGATGAACAGTTAGCATACTGAGAAAGATAATGACATATGACATATGTTTGCATAGGTTAATATAATTTACTTTAGAAATCTGATGAAATAACGCATGTTGTGTTCCCAGATGAACGTTATAATGAACCAAAACTCACAACAACATGCAAAGATAGAGTTTGAGACGCTCCACACAACTAAATGATAACAGTTCACGTAGCAGCATTTACTGTGAACTAAGCCGCTCTGACACGCACTTACATAATCTACACGCATGTAAATAATTAAAGCTCATATATTAAACCTGCACCACATATATTTATTTAATTTAATCATAACGTTTGTGAATTTCTAACAGCATTATGCTTTATTATAATTTTTAAATGGGTTTAATATGCAGAATGTGCCACTTCGATCAATTTTTTTTTTCAATACTTGCTTAGAATCGAGGAATCATTGCAGTCCTACACGAGTTAGAGAAGAGGACTTATGTTACATGTCACATCTGTTAGTACATACGATAGTCAATCCTAAACTGACAGTGTGAATGTTGTCAGTTTAATTATGCATCTCAAAAAGCTCTGAGATATTTCTATGGACCTCATATGCCTTTAGCTTTGCATTCCTGAGACGTGGGGTAAAAAGAGCCTCTTGATTCCTCTACTATCTGGCAGTCGGAAAGACATGCCAGCAGACAGATATGCTCCAGCTATCTGCTGTTTCCACATTCATTTATTAAACAAGCAGATACAGAGCAAAGACAGAGACTGACAAGTTATTTGATTGGTTGGCATAGAGGAAAGAAAGTCTCACCAACCAGGAGCCCAGAACTCATAAATGAAAGCACACTTAAGCCTCTTTTTTGTATGATTGACAGGTGCTTCAGGACGTGGTCACATGTGTTTTCAACTACCTCTGAATATAGTTTGAGTGATGCAATCACAAAACGTTTTAGACCTCGTTTACACCTCTATTTAGCCTTGTGTGCTAGTGATCGGATCACAGATGTTTGACTTTGGTGACTTCAGACCCAACAAGTTGCATGACTCAAATGTTTGCACTTTTAGGACATTTACACTTTTCATTCAGCTTACTAAGCAAAGAGATATTCTCTTTATGTCCCACATGTCTCTGTAGGCATTTTGGCATAGAATTAGACCTAAAACACGTACATCATTGCTAATGCCAGTCAACTGATCTACAACGTTTAGTTATCCTAGAGCATTTTACACTGAAAAAACTATTTTCACTCACTGCAGTAAATTTCACAAATAATAACTGAATCAAATGTGAAGTTTTGAAATAGAAAGACTGAAATAGTATTTGCTTGTAAAACAATAGTAATCTTTATTTACAACTGACTGACACTTTGCATCTGCTGACTTTGCCGAATGTGTGATTGCAAATCCATAATGTTGTAAAATTTTGCGACTTTAGCAATGTTTCGAAGAACCTAGTGAACCCAGGGTAATTCATGAAGAGGGTTATAATTTACATGTGGCCACAATCTCATTGTGGTTGCATGCTGGACTTTGGATGTACATGTCAAGATAAAAAAAAAAACATATGTTTATGTATATGTATGGAGATCAACTGACCCTCAGCAGGAGCCTTGGCTCTCTACTGTTTATATTATATGCCTCAGTTACCAATATCTCATATTCACATTGTGCATGCCAACATATTTTTTGCATCACATGTCAGCTTCAACATTTCAATTTCATCTGATTTTTCAACAGCTGACAAAAAAGCCATTCATTCACAGAATCAGGTATACATAATCTGTAGCTAACATCTCCAAGGCGCCACTCCGAAAATCTTAGCAGTCATACTGAGAGAGCAGTGATCTTATGTTTACTTAGTCAAGTTCAAGAGCCGGCTGCAACCATTAAACAGTGGGCAGGATAGAGATGTACTGATTGTCTCCCTGCTGATAATCACGGGACGGAAATGACTCAGTTTGTGTTTACCGAGCGCCATAACACGTCTGAGAGCCTGCATGCATAATGGCTGATTATTCAAATGATGACAGAGACATGTCAGGTGCACGCTTTGGGCTTCCTATGACCAAGGAACAGACACAAGCAAAATTAGGCAGTTGTGGCCGGTTTGTGTGCAGTATATAGTTGAAGTCAAAAGTTTACATACACCTTGCAGAATCTTAATCTTAAATCTTAAATGTTAATTATTTTACCAACATATGAGGGATCATACAAAATGCATGTTATTTTTTATTTTACATAAAAGACATAAAATATTTCACATAAAAGACATTTAGTTACATATAGTCCACTAAAAGAAAATAATAGTTGAATTTATAAAAATGCCCCCGTTCAAAAGTTTACATACATTTGATTCTTAATACCGTGTTGTTACCTGAATGATCCACAGCTGTGTGTTTTTTTTTTTTGTGTTTGTTTTTTTTTTTTTGTTTAGTGACAGTTGTTCACGAGCCCCTTGTTTGTCCTTAACAGTTAAACTGCCTGCTGTTCTTCAGAAAAATCCTTCAGGTTCCACACATTTTTTGGTTTTTTAGCTTTTTTTTGTATTTGAACCCTTTCCAACAATGACTGTATGATTTTGAGATCCATCTTTTCACACTGAGGACAACTAAGGGACTCATATGCAACTATTACAGAAGGTTCAAAAGCTGACTTATGCTTCAGAAGGAAACACAATGCGTTAAAGGATAGGATGGGATGGGATGGGGGATGGGGGGGGGACTTTTTGTATATGAAAACTTTTTGAATTGGACAATCAGGGTAAATTAGGGGTACTAAATGAAAAAAATATATATGACATTTAGGCAAAATAAGAAAAATGTACATCTTTGTATCTTTCATATCTTCTTTCTGTTCAAAAGTTTACACCCCTTTTGGGCGTGGGCTGTGTGTAAACATGTTTTATGTGAAATATCCTATTCAGGTCAGTACTAAATTAAAAATAAAAATAACACATTTTGTATGATCCCTCTTATTTTGCTAAAATGATCAACATTTTGCAGATTCTGCAAGGTGTATGTAAACGTTTGACCTCAACTGTATTTATTTCTAAAGAAAAAAAATTCTCATCAAAGCGAATCTCCAGGTAAATATGAAAGACTGTCAATCTGCTGGTATCTGCACTGTCTCCCTGTTTTGAATTTGCTAAAGTTCAAGCTTGTCTTTAATCCCTGACCTTCATATTTCCCAGAAGTCTTGGTCCTCAGAGGGAGCTTAATTATTTTCTTCTGGATGTTGCATAAATGGCCCAGTGGGTAGATCTGACTTCTACCCGCTGGATCCAGGCGTATTTTTACCGCTGGTTTGGGAAATGCAAATCCGCAATCACGCAGAAGAGCATGGTTCTAATTACCATCCTTAGATTGCAGTCTTTCAGGGCCAGTCTCTCTCTTTCTCTCCGTCCTGTCTCATCAGGGTAAGGATAGTGGTTCTGTACTTCTGACCCAATTTGAGTGCTCTCAGCTTGTCTTCAGCTGTAATTGTAAGTCCCTGTTTGCACAGCGGTGTCTGTTCACTGATTCTTGAGACAAATTCCACACTTTTACCATTGGTTTTGAAAAAGTCAGAACGCTGGGTCCTGCGTCAGCAGCACCACACGCATACGTCATGGTACTCTTGTGAATGTGCGGTTAAAGAAATTGTTGAATAAAGTTGTCATTTTTTTTTAAATTTGTGCACAAAAAGTATTCTCGTAGCTTCATAAAATTACCGTTTTGGATTTCATCAATCTTGTGTTCCAAAGATAAACGAAGGTCGTACAGGTTTGGAACGACACGAGGGTGAGTAATTAAAGACAGAATTTACATTTATGTTGAACTATCCCTTTAATACTTTTGTGAAAACCATGATAGATGTTTCTTGTCAGGATTTTTCTGATAAATAAATGCATTGTTTGTTTTTATTGCATTTCACGATCAAGTACAGTTCTGATAATTTTCTTCTTCTTAGGTGTAAAACATGCAACGCTTGGTGACTGTTGTCAGGGTGATTGTGAGTTTGTGGCTGAGTGAGTGTTTGAGTGTGCACACGTAGGCCTCCAGCTCGGCTCCCTCTGTGGCAGCGCAATGAAAGCTTTTATGAGTTCACTTTCAGAAATGACAGAGAGTGGCTGGAAAAACAGAGCCCCGCAGGCTACATTTATTAACCCGTCTTGGAATCTCATACATACTCCACTGTGCTCACTAAGCTTTTTATCACTGCCCCTGCTTTCATATACATAATTCATATTTCAGTAAGCTCAGAAGATTGGTCTTTACCTAGTTTTCACTGAACTTGCAGTATGGAAAAACACATTAATAGTCTCATCTTCCATCATTCAGTGCCTTTAAAGGGATAGTTCACCCAAAAATGAAAATTCTGTTATCATTTGCTCACCCTCAGTAAGATATTTTAATGAAACCTGAGAAATGGAGCTCCACTGAAGGTCCAGGTAACCAAAACTTAGCGACTAAAGTCTTGAGTTATGAATCTCTTTAAATGAAAATCTTTAAATGGGGCAGCCGTGGCCTAATGGTTAGGGAGTTGGGCTTGTAACCGAACCTGAGTCCCAGGTCCAGCAGGGATTGAAGGTGGGGGGGGGAATAACCAGCGCTCTCTTCACCCTCAATACCACGACTGAGGTGAGTCCCTTGAGCAAGTCACCAAACCCCCAACTGCTCCCCGTGCGCCGCAGCGATAGCAATATGGCTGCCCACTGCTCCGGGTGTGTGTTCACGGTGTGTGTGTTTGTACACTACTACTCACTACTGTGTGTGTGCACTTAGATGGGTTAAATGCAGAGCATAATTTCCGAGTATGGGTCACCATACTTGGCCTCACATCACGTCCTTTCCTTTCCTTTCCTTTAGTTGACAAATAAAAATTGGACTGTGTCCTATGGTGTGACAGCAAATATGTAGAACAAAAACTTAACATAATAACATGAGAAAAATGTATCTTCATTCTTACAGTCACAACAAATAGCATGAGAAAGGTTTATCGTCAGTGTTAGAGGTTTTTTTTCTGTCACACCATAGGACACATTAATATGCCAACTACCCATATAATGAACAGATTTCATTTAGGTTTTTATATGCATCTAAATGATAGACATGCATACAGTTGAGTTCAAAAGTTTACATACACCTTGCAGAATCTGCAAAATGTTAATTATTTTAACAAAATAAGAGGGATCATACAAAATGCATGTTATTTTTTAATGTAGTACTGACCTGAATAAGATACTTCACATAAAAGATGTTTACACATAGTCCACAAGAGAAAATAATAGTTGAATTTATAAAAATGACCCCGTTCAAAAGTCATATGCAACTATTACATAAGGTTCAACGCTCACTGATGCTCCACAAAGAAAAATTATGCATTAAGAGCCAGGGGTGTAAACTTTTGAACAGAATGAACATGAGTATATTTTATTTTTGACTAAATATCTTTTTTTTTTTCTTTTAGAACTGCCCTTCAAAAGCTACAGAAAATACTTACAAGTTTCCCAAAATTCTAAATAAGTTAAATTTACTTATCAAATTCCAGAAGTTTTCACCCCCCAGCTCTTAATGCATTGTTTCCTTCTAAAGCATCGGTGAGAGTTTAAATCTTCTGTAATAGTTGCATATGAATCCCTCAGTTGTCCTCAGTGTGAAAAGATGGATTGTACAGTCATTGTTGGAAAAGGTTCTGAAACCTCATTGTTTCTGGAAAGGTTCAGAGACCTCATATTTTATTATAAAATATCTCAGTGTGTGCTGTGAAGATGAACCAAAGTCTTATGGGTTTGGAACAACATGATGACAGAATTTTCATTTTTGGGTGAACTATCCCTTTAAATGTCAGAAAGATAGACAGTAGAATAAAGTGTGAATTAGTGGTTGACCGATATGTGTTTTTTAGGGCCGATGGCGATACGATTATTACAGATCAAGTGGGCTAGTAACCGATTTTTTTTTAACCAATATATATGTCTGGTTTAAAAATGAAAATTTATGTCAATTTTAGGAATAACAAGGGCTCTGACAAAAATTTTCTTTCAATGCTTTTAAATCATTTCATCAGCAAATGGGTTTTGAAAATAACCGATACCGATAAAAATACAAATGCTTAATATCTGTGCCGATAATAGACCAGGCAGATAATTGGTTGACCCCTAGTGTCAGTGTTAGTTTTGTCAGTTAATTAGCATCAGGATTTGACTTGATTTACTCACTTAAAGGGATAGTTCACCCAAAAATGAAAATTCTCATTATTTACCTACCTGATCTCGTGACCAAAACACACCTGTGGGAACTTTTTCGCAAGACGCGAAATACGTACCAATAAGTACATATCACTGTAAAACAGCACACAGAAATGAACACTAGAGGTGGTAAAACAGCACTTGTAATCATTTTTGTACACAGTTATGATTACAACTCCATATGTTTGCTTTCCGAACATAACAAACTTGCTCGGTAGCTCAGCCGGCATGGAATTGGACATAGAACTGTGGTGACACGTACAAAACCAACATCACATAAAACGTACCATCTGTTTTCCGGGTGAAAAAAATGAACACTCTTTTAGCACTGTTTAGTGGACGTTTCGCATCGAATATGTCACGGAACGTACATGGTGGTACGTATTTCACATCTTGCGAAAACGTTCCCACAGGTACGTTTTCATCATGAGATCAGGTTGTTTTTTTACTCACCTTCATGTTGTTCCTTTCACTTTTTTATTGTATAAATTTACGTATTTCAGAAATCATAATATCCACCCTAGCTGTTGTTACTGTTCATGAGAGAAGTAGCAATCTTTTTCATAACTTACTGATGCGGTTCACAAAACCGATTTGACTGACAAAGCATTTTTACGGCTTTTGAAAACTTGGACCATACTGACCACTTTTATGATGCTTTTATGGTGTTTTGCTTTTTTTGAAGCTTAAAATCTTTCCATGGTCTGTGTTCCAGGGCCTGAACTGTTGGTATTGTGCCTTTAATCCATTGAATGGTGGAATAGGAGGGCAGTATGTGTGTGTGTGTGTGTGTGTGTGTGTGTGTGTGTGTGTGTGTGTGTGATAGTATGTGGTCTGGGGCCTGGAGCTCAGTCTAGGTGGGTGGACAGTGCTACTGCGAGGCGCCTGTAGAGCTGGGAGCTGCTAGGCTGCTGAGCTCTGTGTTTGTGTATGGAGCGCGGCTCTCTTATCTCTGGGCTGTACTGACGCCACTCTCTTCCTGTTTAAAATCCGTACTGCTGATTTTTCTCTTCATTCCGACTTCTGCTAACGTTTGCCTCCCTCTCTCCCTGGCTCCTCCGGGCTTCTTTTTTTACATCATGCGGCTGCCCAATTCTTGCTTTGTTGTTAAGTATTTGTGCATGTGTTTTTGTGGGTTTTTAAACTTTAATATTAATTTCAGTATGGATTACCAGTTGTCATTGGCACGACTTGTGCAAGAGCCTGGAATGTTGTCTCCATGCACGCACGCTCACAAATGTTGAGGAGTTATTTGCATAATCGAGAGCAATGAGATCCCCAGAGCCTCTCATTGCAGACAGGACATGCTAATATAGCAGCTAGACAGGAAATATCCACATGTAGACATACAGTAAATGAAATGCTTATGCATCCGAATCATGTAAGATTAATGGGACTTTCTCAAAAATTAAAACATGCCAATACCTAAAGAATACTCTTTTTGGCCAAGTCGCATTTCAGAATACATCAGATGAGTATGACAATATTTACTCTGCTATCTGACGGTTGCCAACACTTACACTGTAGTTATATAATTTAAAAACTCTTTGGGAGGAGTTCATATTCTTGTTTTCTTTGTGTTTTTTTTCTGATAAAAGCCAAATCAGTACCATCTAAAATATATAAACTCTGCTCCAGGCTGTCTCACCGACTAGCCTTTCCAGTTGGTATTTAGTGGACGTCATCGCTTGTCTTCCTCTCGCCTGTCTGCCTCGTACAGTCGCCTGGATGGCCGCGTCTGATGGCGCCATGCACTTGCACCCCTCAGCCGTATTCAGGAACAGCGCGGGGGCAGCCTGCTATCGACGAGGGTTTCTTTCCTTTTCCTCTGTTTTCCACTGCATTTCCTTCCTCGTTTTCCTCGATATTCTCTGCCTGGCAATGTGAAGCCAGACACAGGCTTATTGAGAAAATGAACAGATAAATGAGGGGAAAATCCTCGCTGGCTCTGGCATTCATGCAGCATGATGTCTCAATCTTGGCCTGTCATATCCCTTATTAACTAAGTTGTGGTTGACATATAGATATGGTGTAAGAACATTTCATTCATGATGTGGAACAGCACTGGATTCTCAGGAGTATTATTACTGTCAGAGGAACTCTAGCATTATGTATCGCTTCTGTGGAGACTGAAGGATCAGATTTCGCCTGTTGAAAATGTATGATTACATGCTGATGTTTAATGTTCAGATCTTCCAGGGTAGGTTGAGTGGTTCCATCCTACTAGTTTTGCTAAGAGGAAGCCATAAAGCACATTAAGAGGAAGATTCATTACTCTTCTTTGACTCTGCAATCCTTCATCAGCCTTATAGATATTATAAATCATCTCTGTGGATTTTTTTAATCAATTCCCCCAAAAGATTTGTTCATTGATTGATTTAGTGGCTGGCCTTTTCTGAAGGTTACATTGCTACAGCAGTAGCAATCAGTCGCGAATGATTCAACAGCAACTCGTTCAGTGACTTCAGTAGGTTCAGTAGTTCATTCAACCAATGAAAAGCTTCTTCAAAGCTTTTTGAATGATGTAGTCAGTCTTTAAAGCCAGAAAGCCACTCATGAGCTTCAAAGTGAGAGATTTCAGTATATTTACATCCAATGATTTTTTGCAATCCAAATTATCCTAATCCGATTTAGGATTTGGAAAGATCTTTTTATATGTTCCCTAAACTTTGCAATCCCCATCACATATGTGACCCTGGACCACAAAACCAGTCACAAGGGAGATTTATACAATAAATAAAGAAGCTTTTCATTGACATATGGTTTGTTAGCATAGGACAGTATTTGGTTGAGATACAACTATTTGAAAATCTGGAATCTGAGGATGCAAAAAAAAAATAAAAAATTAAGAAAATCGCCTTTAAAGTGGTCCAAATGAAGTGCTTTGCAATGCATATTACTAATCAAAAATTAAGTTTAGATATGTTTATGGTAGGAAATTTACAAAATCTTCATTGAGCATGATCTTTAATTAACATCCTAATGATTTTTGGCATAAAAGAAAAATCGATCATTTTGACCCATCCAATGTATTTTTGGCTATTGCTACAAGTATACCCATGCTACTTAAGACTGGTTTTATGGTCCAGCGTTACATATGTCTGATTCACATAATTATTTACATGCACAATATATTTATTTTGAACAAAACTGCAGTATTCAGAAAAACTGAGGAAGTCATTGTGAACATAATTACAGTTTGTAAGTTTCTATTAAACTTATTACTGAAGAGCTCAAGCTCAATCAGATTGAAATGAAGTGTTAAACGAAGACGTTTCGGTTGGCTTGCGCCTACAGTCTGATCATGAACTGATTATTAGGTTGCATGCAAATGTAGTAACATGAAAATAATTTGTTCAGGAGTAGTTCACTTCCAGAACAAATGTTCTCACCACGTTGTCATCCAAGATGTTCATGTCTTTCGTTCTTCAGTTGTAAAGAAATTGTTTTTTGAGCTTCGAACCTCAAATGCTCATCTTGTCTAGCTCTACGTGTACTTTGTGCATTCTGGTTCAAGACAGTTAGGCTATGTCAAAAAACTCTGATCTCATTTTCTCCTCCAACTAAAAAATCGTCCTACATCGCTGCAGAAGTACCAACCCAGTATTTACAAAGTGAATGTGCAAAGAAGGTAAAACGGCATTTACAAAAAAAAAAGGTTAAAACGGCGATGTAGGATGATTTTGAAGTTTGAGGAGAAAATGAGGTGGGAGTTTTTCGACATACCCTAACTGTCTTGAATGGGACTGCACAGAGTACGCATGCACATGGCACAGCTAGACAAGGCAACAGAGCATTTGAGGTTAAAAACTATATAAATTTTTTATTTTTTTTAGAAAATGACTGATCGTTTTGCTAGATAAGACCCTTTTTCCTTACCTGGGATCGTTTAGAGTCCTTTAAAGCTGCATTTAAACTGCATTCTGGAAGTTCAAAATCGCGGGCACCATATCAGTCCACTATATGGAGAGAAATCCTGAAATGTTTTCCTCAAAAAACGTAATTTCTTTACATCTGAAGAAAGAAAGACATGAACATCCGAACAACAAAGGGGTGAGTACATTACCTGCATTACCTACATTTTCATTCTGGAAGTGAACTACTCCTTTAAACACATTTAATAACAAAACACTACTAGATCACAATCTTGTGCATCTACAAGGTCATGCAACACAGTACGAAAGGTTACATAGTCAGTAGCATACATATGAGACTCTGCAATTCAATATGAGCTTCCTGGAGAGTACACACACTCAGATCTACATAAAACACTACATGCATCATGTTGAATTTCACATGCAGCTCTGAGCTGGGGTTTCATGGCATGGCTGACTTTACCACAACATTCTCCCACCTTTGTAGAAAACATGAGCCTTGACCTGGGAGCTACGTTTTTGTAGCAAACTCTTACCAAGAATCAATGGATCAAATGAATTCAAGGATGTTTTTATATCAACAGTGAAAAAGCCCAGTTTACTCAACTTTAAAGGAAGCAACAATAAATCAGCCCCTCCTTCTCCTGTCCAGACACATTTCCTTGTGTTTGTGTATTTATGATTGAATAAGACTTGGGATCAAGCAATTTTACCATGGCAAATATTCCATACGACTGTTAGAGGTTCAGAAATGTATCCCAGGAGGTTCTTTGGGTACATTGTACAGTGTAAAGTAATGTTTTTTTGTTTGTTTTTTGTTTTTTTTTTGGAAGCTAAATTGTGTGCATGTGTGTTTAAAATATATATATACACTGCCCTCCAAAAGTTTAGAAACACTCCTGGCAAAGTGTGGTTTTGGACAATATCAGCATAAATCCTTTTCATTTTTTGGTGCAAATACATTAAAGTAACTTGACATTATCAGTGAAAACCAGCAATTATAAATTTTCATTTTGATTACGTAATAATGGCAATATATACATGTCAAAGTCAGACATGCCCCTTTGCCAGCTGTGATGCCTGGTTACTGGTTTAAACTTGGCCCAGGTTTTTAAAAGCTTTTTGGGTCAGCACACCTTAATAGCTTCAACAATTGATTGCCAATTAAGTTTAGAATACAATGAATTTAGGCCCAGATTATGCAGAGCTGTAATAGCTGCTAACGGTGGATATTTTGATGAATCCAAAATTTTATTTTTTTTCTATGTACAAACTGATAATATAATAAAATATGTTTTCGTAGTTTGTGTTGTCCCTTATCAGTGCAAAATTATCACAAATTATGAAGGATTCATGCCAATATTGTCCAAAACTACACTATTATTAACACTATTAACTACACTATTATTTTAGTACATCAACTAAATAAGCTATATATATATATATAGCTTATTTAGTTGATGTACTAAAATAATAATTAATAAGAACTATATACATGGGTATATTTTTACAACTTTAGAACACCGCAAAATTACTACAACTTTAATTAAAATGAAAATTAAAATGGAAAACACAATATATTACAAAAAATAAAACTTATTCAAAATTTTAAAAACTGTAATCGCATCTCAGTGACACTAAATAACACTGATTGGCAGTATCAGTCATAATTGCACTTAACTTCTAAATAAAACTAGCCATTGATAGTCGAAGACTTCAAAGAAGCCTCTCCTAATTATATCATAACATTGTCTATCTTTCTGTCTTTCTGAGTACATAAACTCCACAAGGATATCCTCTCCTGCCACTGACTGTGAGTTACCCATGAGGCTGTGGGGCTACTTTGGGCCGCCCATTGTGATCAGGCCTGTGTGCTGAGGTCATGAGGGGAGCCAGACTGGCAGGCACTCTGCGGCTTCCTCTGAGATACCAGATCAAGTAAATCAGAATTAGAACTCGTTAGCCCTTCAGGAGCCCTGATGACTGCGACTCCTCACCGAGCACCCGGCGGTACCAGAGCGGCGGCCCACTGTGGGAAAAAAGGTGCTGTTTGGAATCTTTGAAGAAGCCGTGTCAGCAAGCATTTCTTGTGTATTTGTTCTCTTGTCGTGCATTCTCTTTGTGTGGTGAACTTGAGGCTGAGTAAGGCTGAAAGTGTTTGTGCTGGTATTAAAGTACAAAGACTCACAGACGAGGCCTATTAAAGGGATAGTTCAGCCAAAAACTCTGTCATCATTTACTCAACCTCACGTTGTTTCAAATCTGTATGACTTTCGTTCTTTTTCAAAACACAAAAGTAGATATTTTATAGAAGGTTTGATGATAAAACTGAAATTGCGATATGGTTACCAAATCGCAAAGGGTGCAGTTTAAATAAATATACAGTATGTACTATGCATTTCAGAGTGATACATGGCACTGTGTTCATTTACATGTGAGCAGCTCATGATTTGGTGTTTTCAGTGTCTCAGAGCATCTTAGTTCGCAGTAAATGCCACTTTATACAAACTCCATCTCTGCAAGCGCTGCAAGATTGGGTTGCTTGTAACAGGCATTTAGGAGCACAACATTTGCCAACCATCTTCCAAAACTTTTAATGAGAAGCTTTTAGGTCTGTGCTGTCTTCCCAAGACGTTCTCACTCCCAACTCGTCACATATCAACGCTTGGTTAGGACCCCTCGGTGTCGCTTTTTGGCGGTCAAGGTACCCCTTTAGCGTTATTTTTCGACGCACAGGGGTATCCTTTTAGAGTCACTTTTTGACATGCAGGGTCCTCCATTGTTTTCAGTTGTTTGTCTAAATGATTTGCATGAATTTGTAAAAAAACAAAAAAAATTAATTAATTAGATTAATTGCGATTAATCGCATACAAAATAAAAGTTTGAGTTTGCCTAATATATGTGTGTGTACTGCCAATTTATCAGGAAGTGACTATTTTGTTCTCTTTGAATCGTTTAATGGAAACGGTGCTAATTTTGAAATGATTTAGCCGATATTCCAGTTTTTGCGCACAAAGTAAATTCGCAACTTTGGATGGTAACCCAGCTTTAGTCACTGCAGAGTACGCTTTTAGTGTTACGCTTTCCAGTTAAATAGGGTTTGTGATATAATTAGGGAAATTAGCACCAGGTGTGAGATTAGTTCAATTCAATTCAAACTTTGATCGGAGTTCTTTTTCAAACATCTCGTTTAAGTTTTTTATACTGTGCTTCAGAATACAATTAATTTCTGAAATATGTTTAAAAACTGCCCTTCTACTCCTATTAGGATAACTTCAAATAGGACTAAGCAGTGACCTTGAAATTTAGGAAACTATAAATATATAAACTTGCTTTTTTAAATCACAATCACAATTTTTAAAATAAAATCACACAGCCTTAGTTACCAGTTTTGTGAGTTCAGTGAAAGTCAAAATCCGGAAACAGCCTCGGACATTGTAGGGGAGCGTGGGGCACAGCCTAACACTTTTTGAATTTCTCAGTTTGTGTAAATCCACGTGGGGTTCATAGTATAATTTTTTATCCACGTTAATTTCACACTTGTCTAGTACAAATATGTTGATTTGTTTTATAATTACAGTGTATACGTTTTTCGTTATTTACCTCAAACGAGAGGAAGTGAAAAGTGACAACATGCCCCGCAGGTGAGGTACATTGTAACATGACCATATGACAGCTTAAAATGTTATCTGATTGAATGAAAAAATATACATGACAAACTAAAATACTTAGTAAATAAAATAAAATGATTAACTTTTACAAATAAAATAATGGCATTTTTTAAGAATGAAAAAAAAAATCTCATTTTTGAGTTTCACAATGAACACCATTCAGAAACCATGCGTGGGACGGCCCTGATCACAAAACATAGCTATACAGTTTAGTTCAAAACAATGTGTGCAAATAGATGAAACACTCTCCAAACACAGCTCTCATAAAACACCAAAATGCTTTACATTTCTTGAAATAATAATTTCTGAACATTAAACATCGGTTGTCAGTCTTTGGTTTCTTATGAAAATCCATAAAAGTAAATAGTGAACATTATATCGCTGATGTCATAGAATAGCATAGTTTAATAATAGCGGGGCAGATTGTAACACAGTGTTCCCTATCAGCACGACTGGAATTTAAAACTGGTTACACCCCATTCACACGGGCGTCAGCGTTAACGCTTCACGGAGGGCGTGTCTGAAGCTTTGCGCTGATTGGCCAGCACCTGCACCGAACGGGATTGACTAGCGTCTGCACTAGTAATTTGCATAAAGCGATCTAATTGGCTGACGCCTGCACTGGCCCTTGAAAAGTTGAAAATTTTTTGTTTGCGCTCAGACTGCAGCACACAAGATGAGCTTTATGGCAGATGCATCTATTCCGCGCACAAATCAATCATTTTGCCTCGGAAGGCTTGGAATATGAATACTTTTTGAATAAATTATGACTGTACCGAATGGGATTGGTTAGCGTCTGCACTAGTAATTTGCATAAGGCGATCTAATTGGCTGACGCCTGCATCGGCGCTTGAAAAGTTGAACATTTTTTAACTTCTGTCGCAAGCAGCGCCAGTGACGCAACGCAACGGGCCCATAATTCAGTTCGGCAACGCTTGACGTCACCCGTGTGAATGAGGCGTTAGTGTCTTCTGCTTGTTTGCCAAGCATTAATAAACTATCTAACTGATAAATAACAAATTGGAGATTAAAATAATAGCAAATTTGTCTTATGTTAAATGAATACTAAAATCTGAGATGAAAAAATTACTTCAGCCAGAAATGTACTTTTACTGTGGTTAAATAAATATTCAGCGATATCTTCAAAAGGCTTTTGAATTTTGGCGCACTTTTTTCTCTGTATAGTGTTGCTATGGCAACTAGTAAATACCGTAAATTTAGTTAAGATAGCATGTGCGAAAATATTTAAACCATGTGTTACAACTAACCCCACGTTAGTTCGTGCCCTGTGCTCCCCTATGGAAGAAAAAAGCCAAAGGAGACATTTTTCAGAATGTCTTCTTTAGGTTCCACAAAAAAAGACATAGGTGAACTGTCCCTTTAAGCTGCTAAGATCCACGGCCCCTGGTGCCAAGCTGTTACTCTATCACCTCTTAAAGAGATCCATTTTTCACTGGCTTCCCCAGACCATAAAGACAAGAGACAAACCAATTGATTTTAATATGGCTTCCATGTCAGGGGAACCCAGGAGAGTGGACATATGGAGATTAATCTCTTCTGCGCCAGAAGCCTATTGGTATATCAGCTGTGATGTGTGAAGGAGGGCTGATCTAATGCACTTTGGCCACCTTTATTCAAAGCTGTGCTGTTTTTCTATGTGGTTTGTCTGCTCAGTGTTACTTCGGTCAACATCTAGTGCAGTCCAGTGCTTCTCAAACTGTTTGACTGTAAGTGTCATTTTGTGGTTGATAGAAAATAAATGAACCACAATTAATTTTTTTGTGGTATGAGAAGTTCTGTATTCCAGATCTCTGTGTGGTCTGCAATAAAAGTAATAGCTTGTGAGTGAAATTAACAATCATTTTAGTTACATCTTGATTTTATGTGTTTAAAGTTTGATGAGGCCCCCTAGTGGGCTCCGGCCTCCTGGTTGAAGACCACTGCTTTATGTTAAATTCCCATTGACTTGGCCTAAGTTTGCACATGTCTTTTTGTCAGTTTAGTTGTTATGTTGATTGATAACCTTAGTACATTATGTGCTAATTACAGTCGCAGTAGGTTTTGGCATCTGTTGTGTCAGTGACTCGTCATGTTTTACAGGTTAATCAGTCACTTGACAAACTTGTTTACGTTTGGTGTAAACTGCAGTAAAAGGATACATTTAGCTTAAGGGGAATAAGCGGTAAATAGATAACTTGTTTTGGTTTGGATACAGCAAGTTTTTGAAATGCTCTCAGAGGCTTGGCTCTGGAGCTTTGCAAATATAGTGCGAATGTCTGCCAGCCGTTTTCTGTAAGGCTGTGGTGTCCTTTTCAAGTTAGAAAACTCTACCAGTGCTCAATGCCAGCCTTACATTCCCGCTTTTTCCCAGCGCTCCCAAACCAGGCTGGTTGCCCTATGCTTGGACTGGGCAAATCTACATATTTTCATAATCAACAGGGTTTCTGCGGGTATTAAAAGAGTCTTAAAAAGTCTTAATTCGCCCATCCACAAATTAAGGCCTAAAAAGGTCTTAAATCAGAGCAGAAAGTCATAAAAGTCGGTCATTGCAAAAAAACAAAAAAAAAATCTTCCTCAGTAATTTGCTTTGTTTTCCAATACAAATATATAAACATTCTTAAATCAAAATATATTTACTTCTTTTGCTATTTGAACATATGATGACTTGTTTTCTGAGAAACGGAACAAATTTAAGTGAGTTTATGATTGAAACAAGAGCAAACATCTGTCCATGGGGTATGAAAACTTTATTTTATTGATTTATTTTTTTAATAATATTCTAGTGGTTCTGAGCAGAGAACTTTGAAGCACAGCTAATATAAAACAAATGCATTTAGAGATTTTCTTTACTTGATCTTAAAAAATCTTAAATTTACTTTCATAAACCTGCAGAAACTCTGTTTACAGACACCTACAAATGTCATAAAATAATTTAAAAAGTAAAAAAAAAATATATACACTACCAGTCAAAAGTTTTTGAACAGTAAGATTTTTTTAAAGAAGTCTCTGCTCACCAAGCCTATATTTTTTTATTTATTTGAGTACAGCAAAACAGTAACATTTTGAAATATTTGTACTATTTAAAACAACTGTTTTCTATTTGAATATCTTTTGAAATATAATTTATTCCTGTGATTTTAAAGCTGAATTTTTAGCATCATTACTCCAGTCACATGATCCTTTAGAAATCAGTCTAACATTCTGATTTTCTGCTCAAAAAAACATTTTTTATTATTATTATGTTGAGTAGATTTTTTTCTTTGATGAATAGAAAGTTCAGAAGAACAGCATTTATCTGCAATAGAAATCTTTTGTAACACTGTAAATGTCTTAATCATCACTTTTAAATATTTAAATTTCTAGAATTCCCCAAAAAAGAAAAAATTATACTAACTCCAAGCTTCTGAATGGTATAGTGTATAATGTTACAAAAGCTTTTTATTTTACAATCTCTCTATCTTACTTTTGAATCTGTCTATTCAGTAAAGAATCCTGAACATATTTCTAAATATTTATAATAATAATAATAATAATATATGTTTCTTGAACAGCAATTCAGCATATTAGAATGATTTCTGAAGGATCATATGACACTGAAGACTGGAGTAATAGTGCTGAAAATTTAGCTTTGTTCACAGAAATGAATTAGATTTTAAAATATATTCAAACAGAAAACAGGTATTTTAAATAGTAAAAATATTTCAAACTTTTACTGTTTTTGCTATACTTAGGATCAAATAAACACAGGCTTGGTGAGCAGAAAAGACTTTAAAAATCTTACTGTTCAAAAACATTTGACTGGTAGTGTATATATATATATTTAAATTAAACTACCATCCTGACTCATCCCTAACTTGCTTTAAATTCCTTTCTGTGCTGTTTCTCTGTCTCCCTTTTTTTGCACACTTTTCCCTCCTGATTTATTTCACCAGACAGGAAATAGAGGGATAGCACCACCATTACTGCCTATGTTCTGTGCACCTCCAAACAAGTGGCTCTTCTGGGAGGATCAGGCCAGGGCAAGGCTGGGGGTCACTGTGGAAAGTGTGCCCACCACGCCAGAATAAATCAAGAGTGGAGAGAGAGGGTCACAAGGATGACCTCAGCAGCACCAGCAGGGCTTAAATCACCCAGCTTCCCTGGGTGGAGAGAGACAGTGCGAGCTACGTAATGAAAACAGCATGTTCCATTTGACATAGCTGCTGCTCAAACAGAGGGTCTGCTTTCCAACACGCTCTGCATGGACTCACAAGCAGCAAGCTGGGCAAATATTTATTGGCAATATCAGTGTTTTTTCCCCCCACTAAATTAGTAGGTCTTATGAAGAAGTCAGTATGCAACATTTCTGTTTGAATATAGAAATATATACACAAAAAACTTGTGATCAGTAAGTTTTGAAATCATTTATTTGAAAAAAAAAAAAAAGTAAAAATAGTCACGTTTTCTTGGTTAAACATTACTTACATTATCAGAAAAAAAAATCTATTTTATATTTTTACATTAACAATGTAATCAATATTCTATTATAGCCAAGTATGAATCTCATCAAGTTTGTTTTTAAGCATTTTACATTTATTCCAAAATAACAATATGTTTTATTTGTGAACTTTTGTTCAGCTGTTATTTTTAATAGTTCACTTTTAACGTTTTTTGATTTTTTTGGTTCTGTAAATATTGCTCACAGACACAGAGATTTACCTTAAATTTCACTAAGCTAACTACTTATTAAAAACTCCCACAGATCATGTTTTCATGCCATTTTAAGTCTTATTTTGATGTAGCAAAGTGGTTAAAACTAAGTGTGTGTTGTTTACTTTTTTAAATTAGTTTTCCCATTAACGCCATTATATGTTAAGACTGAATCACAAATGCGAAACACACGAACATGAGGCGGGATTTATCGCATGAACCAATCACAGCCGAACATAACCAGTCATATCCAATCGTATCGTGATGGAGGCGTGACTTTCCTTCCATGCATTCTCAAATACCCACTATTAAACTCACCACATGCTTTAGGGCGTCTGTTAAAACTCAATGGGCTCAGGGAGACGCGGACTCCCACTGTAACTGTTGGACGCTGGTGTAGCTGTTGGACAGTGTTTCTTTAGAAGTGATTTATACACTTTTTAATGTTATATTTTGTAATAACTGGCCTTTTTTTTCGTACTACAAATTTTTTTCTCATCCAATATTTTGAGGAGACACTGCCTCCATTGCCTCCTCGGAGGAAATGCCCGTGCTATATATATGCCGCCTATTGAAATCACTAGGGTTTGAAATACTTCTTCTGGTTCCCATAGCACAAATGTCACCTCAGCTTCCGCCATCACAAAGATGGTCTTTGAGAAGTAGCGTGTGGAGCATGAGAACAAGGCAAGAGACAGGACGCAACCGGGCATGCAAGTGTCCTTTATCAGAGCCGACCTCTGTTAATCTTGACCTCTTGCTGGTTCTGTCCAGCACCTCTTCTGCCTCCCATTAACAGAAATTGGCCTGATGACATACTCTTCCTGTGTCTGCCCCTTCGCAGGCCCCTCTCTGACGAAGGGGATGGCGAGGCCCAGCATAATGCTCTATTTTGGGAGGTCATTTTGAGCCGGGCGCCCTGTCTCCCCAGGACTGCCTGTCTGCTGATAGCCTATCAGATTGCTGGCTCTTAAAGGGGAGACACTGCCATTTACCAGCCTGACGCCAAGCAAACCAGTTATCATTATCAGGACCCCTGACACCAGATTAACCACTCCCGGCGCTAATGAGCATTTTAAGAAAGGGTAACGTGAAGGAGTGGCAAAAATAACATCAAAACACTGTAATGGACACTTCTGGGATAAAACCAGATTAAGGCAGTAGCTGTCCTGTCATAATGTTAGCAAGTAATACTATATATATATATATAATTGTAAAGAAACCATCACACGTGTGACTTAATGTAATGACTTTTTTTTTTTTTTACTTGTTTCTCGGCATAAATATATAGCCCTGGTAGCTGGCACGGCAGTATATTACAGACAAACAAACAAACAAACTTTGGTTCCTCTGTATAAAATGCATGTTGCTATTGGCATCTTTCTCATTTGCAGCAATGAGAATTCGGTCTCCGCGGAAAGTTCTTCCATAAACAATGTTTACAATCCTCTATCCCTGATATTTCCAAAGGATGTGACTAAGTAACCCTCAGATATCCAAGCCAAGCTCAACACGTGCAGTGAATAAACCAAAGAGACCGAGTTCCACAGCACAAACAAGTGTTATGGTTTGTGGTGTTGCATTCAGTCAAGAGGTAACAGCACACATAAATATTCAAGTCATTCACACAAACATTTATTTTTATTTTATTAGTGTTTTATTTGGTATTCAGTTTATTGGTGTTGCACAGACATCAGTTGTAAAATGTAATTTATTCCTGTGATGCAAAGCATTTTCATGGCTCTCATTACTCCAGTCTTCAGTGTCACATGTTCCTTCAGGAATCATTCTAATATGCTGCTCAAGAAACATTTTTTATCATTACTTTTTTCAGGATTCTTTGATGAATAAATGTCTATTAAAAAGCAGCATTTACATTTTTTTTTAATCACTTTTCATCTATTTAATGCATCCTTGCTGGAAGAAAATGCTAATCATGCTAGATACATGCTAGTAACATCCTAAACATGCTAACAACATGTTAGCAACATGCTAATAATGTTAAAACATGTTAGCAATACTAATTATGTTAAAAACATGCTAGCAACCCTGGTGAAAAAAACAGCATATGCTGGTAGGTATGTTTTGATGCTGGGATGGTGGTCATGTTGCTGGTCAAGGACCAGCATGAACCAGCACAGCCAGCACAGCCAGCATCAAAACATACCTAACCAGCATCCCAGCATCAAAACATACCTACCAGCATATGCTGGTTTTTTCACCAGGGAAAATGCAAATAACGTCCAAATCGTGCTAGAAACGTGCTATCAACATGCTAAATCATGTCAAATTATGCTAGCTACATGTTAAAACATGCTAGCATCATGTTAATTCATGCTAGCAATGTTTTAATTAATGTTAATTATGCTAACAACATGTTAAAACATGTTGGCCTCATACTATTATGTACTAGAAAAATGCTAATTCATGCAAAATAATGCTAGCGACATGTTAAATCATGTTAATGACATGCTTATCATGTTAGAAACATACTAGCAACATGCTAAGCAGGCTAAAAATGGTAGTAACATGCAAATCATGCTAACAACGTTTAGTATGTTCAAAACATGCTAATCATGGTAGTAACATTCTAACAGCAGGTTAATTATGTTAAAAACATGCTATCAACATGTTAAATCATGTTAAATTATGCTAGCTACATGTTAAAACATGCTAGCATCATGTTAATTCATGCTAGCAATGTGTTAATTCATGTTAAATTATGCTAACAACATGCTAAAACATGTTGGCCTCATAATACTATGTGCTAGAAAAATGCTAATTCATGCAAAATAATGCTAGCAACATGTTAAATCATATTAATGACATGCTTATCATTTTAGAAACTTACTAGCAACATGCTAAGCATGCTAAAAATGGTAGTAACATGCAAATCATGCTAACAACGTTTAGTATGTTCAAAACATGCTAATTATGCTAGTAACATGCTAACAGCAGGTTAATTATGTTAAAAACATGATAGCAAAATGCAAATAATGTCCATATCATGCTAGAAACATGCTATCAGCATGTTAAATCATGTTAAAATATGCTAGCTACATGTTAAACATTCTAGCATCATGTTAATTCATGATAGCAATGTGTTAATCAATGTTAAATTATGCTAACAACATGTTAAAACATGTTGGCCTCATACTACTATGTGCTAGAAAAATGTTAATTCATGCAAAATAATGCTAGCAACATGCTAAATCATGTTAACGACATGCTCATCATGTTAGAAACATACTAGCAACATGTTAAGCATGCTAAAATGGTAGTAACATGCAAATCATGCTAACAACGTTTAGTATGTTCAAAACATGCTAATCATGCTAGTAACATGCTAACAGCAGGTTAATTGTTAAAAACATGCTAGCAACTTGCTAGTCATGCTAAAAATGCTACCAAAATGTTAATATGTTAACAATATAATCCTGTTAGAAATGTTAACAACATACTAACAAAATGCTAATCATGTTAACAACTAGATAATCATGTTAAAAATATATGCTAGCAACATGCTAATCATGTTAAAAATCATGTTCAGTATGCTAGAAACAAGCTAGCAAAATGCTAACGACATCAACACGTTAAATCATGTTAATGACATGTTAATCATGTTAGAAACATGTTAGTAAAATGGTAGTAACATGCTAATCATGATAGTAACATCATAACAGCTGGCTAATTATGTTAAAAAAACATGATAACAGCATGCTAATCATCTTCACAACATGTTAATCATATTAGAAATATGCTAGAAAAATGCTAGCACCATGCTTATCATGCTAACAACATGTTAAATTGTGTTATCAATGTGTTAAATCATGTTAGCATTTTGTTATTAACATCTAATCTATCTAAACTGTCAAACTTTAAGCTTTTACAACTGCTTCAAACTTTCAGCTTTTTCAAGCCAACTTCAGTGTTTGTTAGTGAACTTTACTGATTTATTTTCTTTTAAAAATTGTACTGACCTCCAACTTTTGAATGGTAGTGTACAGTACATTGACTTGGTTGTCCATGCTAACTATCGCTAATCTCCAGCTTTAACTCTGAACGCCATATTCACAGGCTTTTTGTTTAAGCTCATATACAGTACAGTCCAATAAAGAATGGCACAACGGTGCCTGCATATGATAATAATTACAGGGTGTGGCGTCATAACAAAAACAAGCCTTTTCATGCTTGTAAGAAAAGTTTATACCCATTCACTTGATTTCATTCACTCTCATTGCTCTTGTATGTTGTAACCGATCATTCTGTAAACACTGTCATCTAAATGGGGTGTTGAATTTTTTTTGTTTGTTTTGTTTTGTTGTTTTTTCAGAAAGCTTGATATGTCAAAATGGTTCCCTCTGCCAACATGAGGAAGAATTTGGCTATTAAAATGGCCTGTGAATGCTAAGACAAACATCAGCCCACATGCTCAATTACTCTGCCATGCAGGAATGCTGTTGATCTGCGTTAACAAAGCCTATGGAACAAGCAGATTCCAGAAGTAACAAGGCAATATAATGAACTTCTCAGCCTCGAGGCTCACATTAGCACTTAAGCGATGAGATTCGCCACGTCACACTTCGGAACGTCAATTAAGCAGGAATCCAACAACAGATGGCCTTCATTAGAACAAACAAACCGTAATGAGCAAACAGCTACTGATGTTTTATATCTCATGCTTTTTGAGTCATATACGTTCAAAACTGCAAGTGGCATCATAAAATGGCTTGGTGGGCCCGTCCCGTCGATGGACGGTTTGATGGGGTACATAGCTGGCTCTGTGGGCCCGTGCAAATGAAGTTTGTGAAATCATAAAAAGTGTCTGTGGATGATGTCATTCTTGGCAATTTGGTTCCAACATAGGTTTTTGGAGTGCTAGATTTACTAGCGTTCGGGAAGCGTTATAAAGTACAGTGGTTCACAGTGAGAAAGCTTGTGCTTTCTCCAGCGGCCCTCCGTTCCCTGCCACCGCCACACATTTTATTAAACATTCAGCACTTTGATACTCTCATTTCACCCATTTGGGAATAGGAGTTTTCCCCGTTCTTCGCCTTCTAAAAAGTAGGCCTTATTTTTGGATGTAGCATGTTATGAATGCTTTGTTGTGCTAAGTCAATAATCTGTTATTGGTGGAGGGTACGCTAAGTGTGTTTAGGGCCTACATGCGAATGTTTTTGCCAGAGTGTGAGGACTGGGTTATGCCAAGGTGTGAAAGTCTGCCTGGTGCCAGTTTATTTTGGCCCTCACTTTTTCTTCTGTATGTGTTGGCATCTTTTCTCACGCAGTATTATTCTTACTGTAATGGATCCTGGTTACTACTGCATGCAATCCTGAGTAAAACTTTATGAATGTATAAACCTTTACATAAACATACTTGCTGTAATGAGCCTAGTCTAGTCTTTCGAGTCTAGTCTCACTCGGGTATGTGCATTTATACATTTTAGCACATTAGGTACAGCTACATTGATTTGGCTACGCTGAAAGGAGGCATAGTTGAGAAATACTACCGCGGCGATGCTTGCTTGAGCATCTGGTATAGCATTCTAGCATTCTCCACAATGCTATTTTATTATCACTGATATACTAGTTTTTGATTAAATTCGAGAGCCGTCTGACCCTGCATAGACAGCTACGCAACTACCATGTTCAAAGCCCAGAAAGGTAGTAAGCACATCGATAAAATATTCCATGTGATATCAATGATTCAACTGTAATGGTATGAAGCTACGAGAATACTTTTTGTTCGCAAAGAAAACAAAATGAAACGACTTTATTAGGGATGTAACGATATCAAACAATATCTTGATATGAAGTCCACAATATGATATTAAAAAAGACAAATGAAGAAAACAAAAATGATTCTATCTACGGAAGTCTATGGAACACAAAAACTCCAACCTAAATCAATGATTAAAAAAGCATTTTTGGAAAATCCAGGTCATTTACCATAGAAATACATTGTTTTTCAGTCTTTTTTAACTGCTATAGCGCCAACTGTAGTCTGATCAACTTAAAATTTTGCATGCTTGTTTAGAATCACCTGTCTCATGTGCTCAGCAGGTTTTGTGAAGTTTTGAGTTTTCCTTTAGGCTTTAGAGGATTTTGGGTAAATTTGGACAGGCCCCTTATCTAAATGACCCCGTTATAGCCTCCCAAAGGGTAAATTTCAACATTTTTTGATAATTATTGACCTAGAGAGTCCAGAGAATTGTACTGCAGATTTTTTTTCAGATTGAGAAAAAAAACCTAGGACTAGTTCGCAAAAGTAGGTTTTTGACATCTTCTTAATCATTTAACAATTGATTTGATTGACAGCAGTGGTTCTAGAGGCAAAGTTGTCCAGAATGAGGAGTTCTATCATATGATATGAATATCGTTCATATATGTAAAAAAACAAGCAATGTGCAATTGTTTCCACCCTTGAAAAATGCGATATTGCTAGGGCTGGGAATTGATTCCAAAAAAAATCGATTCCTCAGTTCCGAGGTATTGGGAATCGAGAGACGATTCCAAAGGTTGGAACCGATCCCATCAAGGGGAATCAACTCCCCATTCAGAGCCGTTTTCAGTTCAGCAAAGCTTATCTATGGGCGCCTCTCAAACGAAAGGCTGTATCATATGAAGGCTGCATATCTAGGCTGCTGTCATCAAACATCCCTGAACATCGATTCACAAAAATAAACTTGAAAAGAGTCAGTACTGAGCTCGTCTAAGTTTGAGGATGCACCCTTCCGTTGCGTTCCGTTCCGATGCATCCATTAATTTGCCTCTTGCTCGCTAATAGTGATTAGAAATCTGATTCATTTCCACGAAAGGTTCTTTTGGACAGATCATTTTAAAGGGGTCATCGGATGCTAGACAAGAATATCTCCGATTGAGCGATTGAGGTGTGGTGTTGCTGGATGCAATAATGAACATAGTGGTCGTCATTTACTCCCGACATCTGAGGCGCTGAAGATGCAGTAGATTACATTTGTTTGTGAAGGGAATGCGCCTCCCGATGTACATATATCCGTCTATGTTCGCGCGAATCATTCATGATCCAGCTTCACTTACAGCAGAAGTGAGTATAAGGGTTTTTTTATGAATCTTTGCGATCTTTCCTTATAACGTGGTAGTTATGAAGTTTAGCGGCTAAACGGGGCTATATGCGGCTAAATGCGGCTAATGTAAACAAGACCGTCTTTTTACAGAGAAAAGAGAGGGGCGGGGCGAGCAGAGCTCATTTGCATTTAAAGGAACAACCCCTTAGAATGAGATGATTTTTGCTGAGCTCATTTTGACAAGGTAAAAAGGGTGTTGTTTTACAAAACCATTGAGAATTTTTAATCAAAGTATATTAGAGACTTTTCATTAAGACCCTAAAGAATCATATCAACTTGTGGAAGATGGGCATCCGATGACCCCTTTAATGAACCAGATCAAAAATGATTCAGAAGTTATTTTACGGTGAAACTGGCTAATATTGTTCCCAGTTTTGAGCTCTGCATTACAGAATAGATCAAGACGCACTGGAGGGTATTAATCATATTTCCATCTTTAAAAAAAAATGCTATTTCTTAACTTTTCTATCAGCCAATGATAATTCTGAAAGAAAACATCGAGAGCACAGTGACTGAGAGCGCATCTGATTGACAGATAAACCTTGAGTTCTTATATCAGTGTTGTTGTTAATGTTCTGATTATTTTGTTTGTGTACAGTTTGTTAAGTTTGTGCAAAGCATACTGTTGAAGTTAACATCATTGAGCTGAACTGTGCATGGCTTGTTCAATTCATGCAATAAACACATGGCTGTGACTAATTTCATGGGCAGTGCAGCAAAATTAAAATTTAAATGCAGAAATGTATCTTAATTTTTAAAAAATAAAGCTTCATATTATGATACGGCTACTTTCTAAGACATGTATATCCTACAGTCATGGCGAAATTAGGTTCCTCCAATCTAAAAAAACAAGAATTGAAAACAACAGTGAGGAATCGATTCCTATCGATTCCAGAACCAGGAATCAGAATCGGACTCGATTCCAGAACAGCCCTAGATATTGCCCCCCAGTACATTACTTCTTTCCTAAATTCTACATGTAAAGAGAGATTTTGAATTTGGACTGCAGTAAAGTTACCCATTTAAACCACTAGCTGTCAGCAATTCATACTGCACTTTTAAGCTTTTATTTTGAAGGAAACGGCAGTAGAGCTTTTATTTTGACTGAAAACTCCAGCTTCAGTGAACACAGGTTTACAGAAACGCGTCTTGCTACAAATCTAGTGAAATGCTGTAATCAACTGCCATGAAAATAAAGCATAACTGGTGGCCGCTGCATTCACTGTGAACGGAGCCGTTCTGAGGCACGGAAAACACCGGATCACAAGCTGATCGCCTGAACGAAGTGCATGCTTCGCTTTGAAAAGCGCAGCGAAAACAGTTTTAGTTTGTTTGACAAATACTGTGTCAAACATATGGCCCAAAGCACAACTTTGAAGACCTTTTATGTTAGAATAAGAAGTTTAAACTACACTTTTTGCCTGGAAGACCTATCGTTTTGTATTTTCATGTGACCACGGTAATATCGAGATTGATAATATCGTTACATCCCTAGACTTTATTCAACAATTTCTTTTCTTCTGTCTCAGTCTTCGATGCGTGTTCACGAGAGTATCCACGTATGTGTTTGGTGCTGCTGACTTTTTGAAATCAAATGTTTAGTTGCTCCTCTGAAGCACTCATCGCTGCAATTCCGGAACTTGTAAACACGATTTTTGTTTCCTGGCAGACCAATAAATATTTCACACACTAGGCGCCTGGAAAACCTGTAGAAGTCAGCCAGTCAGACCTTTGCCTTCATCCCGTCTGTTATACTATTATATCAAAGTTCTTAGAACAGCCGATCAAATACGAGAATCCTAACTAACAGTTGTACAATTGAAGATGTTGTGATTACGCTTGCAATATTATAGTCAAACATGACGTCAGCCCAAACCTAAGTCAACATCTAATTCAAATTAAACACAAACTTTCACAAAGGTATCATTACAAGCAATTAATCTGCCAGAGAAGTCACAAACAAAGTTTGGGTGGTTCGCAGAAGGAATAGGTTGTCTTTCCCATCAGGGTTGCCTTTCCTCAGCGAACATGCCTCTAATTTAGGGCCTAGAGGAATGTGTGTGTGTGTGTTTGAGTGTGTGTGTGTGACTGGGTTTAAATCAATCTGGCAGAGACAGTGCAATTAGAGGTTTTGACTTGGTTATCTAGCTCTCAAAGACAGACTGTCTCCATGACCCACTGAACAAATGCTGATAAAAAGCTGGAAAATATTATTCTTCACACAAGTGTGTCTCTGGTTTGGGCTCTGGTGACCCAGTCATATGGGGCTCAGCCTCGCCGTCTCTGCCGGTCAGGAAGAGAGATAGGAAAAAAACACGCAACACTCAGATAACCAAACTATTGATCAGTATTTCGCAACGCCGGCCTCTTAAAACAAGCACAGGTGTCCTGATTTAATTTGTTTCCTATGTTCGAGTATTAATTAGTCAGGGACTTTTCTAATTCATTAGTCACTTTCGGTGTGTCTTTAAAGACCTATTCCTGCCTTTCTAGGGTCGTGACTTCTGACAGCGGCATGACAGAAAGCATGGGAGGAAAAGGTGCAGTGTGTGGAATGTTTAGAGGCAAGTTTGGAAGAGTAATGTATTACGAACCTAAATTATTACCAGATTTATTACTTGATCCACTGTTCCAAACTCAGAATAGCATTGCAAAACATTTCATCTTATACTTTTGCTCTAATAAATCTATCTAACATTTATTCAGGGTGAGTCAGTGTGTCATAAAACAACATAAAATATACAAATCTACATTCTTCTTTTTGTGTGAAGTGGCCTACATTCTTAAACCTGACCTGAATTAAGGGCTCATAGTTGTTTAGAGGAGCTGTCAAAGGGAAAAGATGAAAATTCTGTCATTATTTACTCACCCTCACGTCATTTCAAACCTGTATGAACTTCTTTTTCCTGTTGAACACAAAATGTTTTGGTTTTTAACCATACAGTGAATGTTTGTGGGGTCTAAAACAACATAAGACCTCATTAGATTTCAGTGTATGAACAAAAACATTCTTCAAGTTTTCTGCTTTTGTGTTTTACATATGTTGTAAAATTTGCAATTTGGATTTTGGATAAATCAAAAGTAGGTCTATACATTTAAATCAAACCGCTATGGACTATATAAACTAGTGCCTGTGGAAATTAAGCCAACAAAATACGATTTAAATGTGAATCCTGCATGTTCTGCGTGTCTCTGTGTGAATGAATGGCGCAGATGCGCGGTTTCGTTTACTACATGCATACTAAAGTGCGAGCAACCCTCGCTGTGTTTCCAGCCTTTGCCGCTTCAATATATGAGTAGATAAACACAAACATAATCTCTGAGTCATTTCATGAGCATTTTATTGTTTCTCTTAAGAAAAACTATCGACATATCATATACAAACAGAAACTTAAAGGTCTTCACAGCAACACTTCAAAATAAAAGTCTGGTTTAACTTGAAGAAATTGTGACAGAAATATTTTACTTAATGTAATAGTACTACTGTTACTTCTAATAGTTATTTTTATTATTATTAAATGAAAATATTTAATTATTATTAAATTATTATTAATCATTATTTAAATAATTAAGGAATATTTACCTGAAAAATTATTTACCTGAATTTAGTTAACAGAAAATACACAACACATTTCTGGATTTTTTTTTTTTATATATAAAATTATTTTAGAGATTATTTAATGAAACAATTAAAATGGAATCCAGAAAATGAATGGAAAACACAGTATTTTACACAAGCTTTATGATTAACATTTAATTTAACCATTAAAATACAGTCTAGAAAGAAAAATTCATAGGGCTTTAAATTTTTATTTTTTTTTTGTTAAACTTTCAATAAAATGCTGTTAAATTGTGTACATTTCATGATCTTAATTAATTAGACATGCTTTTTAATGAATAAAATTTGGTTTAACCATTAAAACAGTCTAGAAAAATTTAAATGAAAAAAAGCAATCCAGAAAAAAAAAGAATTTTTAAAAAAGTATTTTATAAGGCCTTTAAAAATTAAATTTCCATGAAAAAAAGAGAAATCCAGATTAAAAAAAAAAAACAAAACAATTTTTAAAAAAGTATTTTATAGGGCCTTTAAAAATTAATTTTTTGTTAAACTTTTAATAAACTGCTGTTACATTGTGTATGTTTCGTGATCTTAATTAGACATGTTTTTTTGATTAATAAAATTTAATTGAACCATTAAAACAGAGTCTAGAAAAAATGGAAATTAATACAGAAAAGAATTGATTTAGGAAAAAAATAAAATGTAATTCTTAAACTTTCAGTAAATTGCTGTTAAATTGTGTATGTTTTGTGATCTTAATTATCTTAAAACTAGAAAAATTAAAAAGACAAAAAAACAAAACAGAATCCAGAAAAATTGAAATGGAAAAAATGGAATTTGAAAAAAAATTAAATGGAATTTGGGAAAAATTATAACGGATTTCATAGGACCCTAGACACTGTCCTGTTTACTGGCTAGTGCGTCCCATGCTGCAACAGTAACTTCTATTCCCTTATATTCCCAAACCTCTTGGTGGTAGAATGGACCCATAATGGGCCGGATCAGCAAGAATGTGATGGTGAAGCCTGGCCACTGACAGTCCGCCCCCAGGGGCACAGATTAGCGTGACTGCTACAAAGAGAAGATGACACACGCAGCCTCAGGCCCCATCTTCCTGGTCTTCCCGTCTCCAGTACAGCCTAGTCAATCAGATTGCTTCCAATTAAAGATTCAACCATATTTTTTTCTTTTCTTTTATTCTTAGTGCCCACCGTGCTTTGTCTCATAACGCAGACATGTCTTGTGGCATTTACAAAGAATCGAATGATTGTACAGTATTGAATATACAAGGGCGGGGTTGTCTTGTGAATAGATTAGCTGTAGAATCCCCTCCACTCCAGTGCCCTCCACCCCCACTGCGTCCACGGGCCTAAGTGTGCAAGCCTGTTTCTCATTAGTATCTGTCCGTACTGAACTCCCTCGCAATTTCCTCATGGAGAATTAATGCCTCCTGCTCTTTGAATATATGACTGCTGTCACAGGCTGGTGCGTTTTATTGTTTTGTTGCATGTACTCTCTTTCTCCACTCATTTTCTTCATACGGTCTTCCATGCACTCCTCTATACTAATGTTTCCAAAACGTTTTGTCTTAGGTACTCTCACAGGACCATCAAAAAGACTGTAATACCCAGAAATGTGTGTTTTTTAATTATTATACTGTATTGGACTGAATATATCTTTTAATGATTTATTATTTATTTATATAATTAATTATATAATTAATTTTAAATAATTATTTATATTATTACTTTTTATATGTAATTGTATATATATTTAATCACTTTAATTATTAAAATTAGTAAATTAATTAATAGAATATCCTGTGAGACTCACTAAATATAAAAAAAGAAATTTTTTATTTTATTTCATTTCATTTTATTGTATTTTATTTCATTAAATTGTTCTTGTTTTATTTAATTTCATTTTTATTATTTATTTCATTTTATTTAATGTTATTTTGTTGTATTATATTGTATTTCATTTTATTTTATGGTATTGCATTTTCATTTCATTTCACTTTTGTATTTCCTTTTTATTTGTCTTCGTTTTATTTTTTATTGCATTTTTTTAATTTAATGTATTTTATTTTATTTTATTTTATTTCATTTTTTATTTTAATTTTATTGCCTTTCATTTCGTTTTTATTTTATTGTATTTCATTTCATTTTTATTTTATTGTATTTCATTTCATTTTTATTGTATTGTACTTCATTTCATTTTTTATGTTATTTTTATTTCATTTTTTATTTTATATTTTATTGTATTACATTTCTTATTTTATTTTATTTTTTATTGTATTACATTTCTTTTTTTATTTTATTTTATTTCATTTCATTTTATTGTATTTTGTTTAATTTGTATTTTCATTTCATTTCACTTCATTTAATTATTTTATTTTATTTTATTTTATTTTTCATTTTATTTCCTAGCGTTATTCCTCCCCCAAGTACCCCTTTGGAAAACAGCATAAATGTCCCATGAGGTGCTTGAACCCTTGGTTGGAAATCAACCTCCTTCTTACTTCTTTTAATTCATTTATTTTCTTAGATCAATATTTTAGTAAGGAATAGCCTAATTTTTTGACCACCACAATATTTTAAATGTTCAAAAATAATCTTGCGTTTGAAGAGATACAGTGTAATGCACCTGATATCTTTTAAAGTGTCATATGAACAGCTCATTTCATGCAACATTGCTGCTGGCAGGACTAAATGTTCAAAGCAGCTCTTCAGTATCTGACTAGTCCAATATGAGACATTTGTGCAACTCTTGCCATCTTCAATCCCATGTGAGAAGAACTCCCTGTAACTGATCAAAGAAAGTTTATATTTCAACTGCGCAATAATACTAAGACAGGACATTAATATCTCAGATACCTCTCTCCAGATACCATTTTTCTTCCTAATTCCTGGGGCTTTTGTCTGTACGTATCTCTGGGTTGTGTTTAATTTGATTTGTTATCCTCTCCCTCTGAAGTGTCAGTGCTGTACCAAGCTGGCGTGACCACTGCGTTATTACCCCGGGGTCTCCAGTGGTGTGGACAGTCAGCTTTGCTGGTCACATAGAGAAGTGCAGAGCAGGGGGACAGTCTGTGTGAACAGCTGGGCCCTGTTATCGGCACAGCTGTGATTCAGCAGTAGGTAAAAACAGCGTGCCAATATACAGTCATATCACACGGCTACTCATGTGATATTGCGTTTATACAACAGTTTGACAGCATAAGTTTGTAAATACAAAAGAAACAACAACAGAATGTTTTTAAAAAAAAAAAAACTTTTGTGCAAACTTCCTTCCAGTTTAACAGCTGAGCCCAAGTCTCCGTTACTAATTCGAATATGTCACTTTAAAACTAGTAACGAAGGAACGTTAAGTTGCTTTATTAAAAGCTTATTGTATTACTGTATTAAAAGCTCACTGTATTATGTAGAGTATTATGAGAGAAAGATGAAGTGAGCAAATGCGATTACCTGCATCTAATACAGCATTCATTCTTCAGCTCATTCTCATATTCACAATAAAACATCAGTTTGAATGTCCGCTGAGTAACAGCTGTACTATCCTTTCATTTGTTTTGATTTCCGATGTCTGTTCAAAGTAAAAATAACTTCCTTGTTTACAACCATGTTTCAGTCTCTTTTTCAATATAAAAGTCTTTACTGCTGACTCACTCATAAAAACAGTCTTTTTTCGCTATCTAATGGTGGAATCACGTAACGAAAATCACCATCATGAACACACACACAATATTCCCAATATTACCAATATTAAATACTATTATTAAATACTACTATTATATATATAAATATTACTTATCAAGTAATATTTAATAAACAACAACAGCCATCATAAAAGTTGCTAGGCAAGTCAGTTAAAAGTACAAAGGCAGCGCTCTAATATACAGCATTCAATTTACATAAAATATAACGTAATGAGATTTTGCCCTCAGCCAAAACTATTTGCTCTGGAACAAATAACAGATTAATGAGACCAAAGACTGCCTGTTAGATTTACCCAAAACAAATTGTATCTCATGTTTAATCACTATACAGACATCAGAGCCAGCGGCAAATTTCAGAAGTACTGGCCGAGGCAAGGCTGCCTTAGGCAGGTTCATGAGTGCTAAATGGCCGGTGACACCCTGGAGCTCACATCTCTGAAAACATTGAAGCAAATTTTCAAATAGACATTATCTTTATTAACAAACCACATATTTGAAGTCTAAACCAGTACATTCTCGCCTAAAAAAATCTTAAAACTACATTCTGTGACACAAAAACAGTATTATTAAAATTATAGTGGATTAGAGTGTCCACCATGACACTCGCTGTGAGAAATACCGCAAGCGGAGTGATGCAACATTGAAACGGTTGAAATATAGGCCACGTTCACACAGCAGCATAATACGGTTGTTACGCTGTCTTCACACCATGCTGTAATTAGCATATTTACGAGATGACAACACATGACATTTTACTCTTTCTATGTTGTCAGACTTGAAGGTACAGCCTAAGTAGCGCCAAAATGAACCTGGTGGAATTTACGTGGTGCATCTGTCACTGGTCCAAGTTAAAGCTGTCAGAACATTCCGAGTTTACAAGTTGTAATTACGAGTTCAGGAGCACATGAGGGCTTTGGCTTTGATAGTGTTGCCATAGAAACACATAATTCAGATAGAATGTCACGTGTTGTCATCTCGTAATTACGACATGGCATGAATGCAGCATCAGTCCTGTATTTGAGTCCTTAAAGGAGAAGTCCACTTCCAAAACAAAGATTCACATGTACTCAACCCCTTGCCATCCAAGATGTTCATGTCTTTCTTTCTTCAGTCGTAAAGAAATTATATTTTTTGAGGTAAACATTTCTGCATTTTTCTCCATATAATGGACTGGTATGGTGCCCCAATTTTGAACTTCCAAAAAGTAGTTTAAATGCGGCTTCAAATGATCCCAAATACAGTTGTACAATCCCAGCTGAGGAAGAAGGGTCTTATCTAACGATCGGTTATTTTCATTAAGAAAATATAATTTAAATACTTTTTAATCTCAAACGCTCTCCCTGAACTCCAATCGTATTTTCTCCCTCCCAAAAATCATTTCAAAGTCATCCTACATCGCTGCAGAAGTTCCGACCCAGTCTTTGAAATGTAAAAATGCAAAGAAGATCAAACACCCTCAACAAAATAGGGCGATTTCAAAGTTGAGGGAGAACATGAGATGGGAGTTTTTTGACATACCGGAACTGTCACAAACCGGAACAAAAACAGTCCAAGCAGAGTAAGACAAGACGACCGTTTGGCATTACAAATTATATAAATTATATTTTTTGAAAATAATAATGAAAAATAAATATTATTTTGAAAATAATAATGAAAATAATCGATCATTTCATTAGATAACACCCTTCTTCCTTGGCTGGGATCATTTACAACCACATTTGGGATCGTTTGAAGCCGCATTTAGCAGTTCATTATATGAAGAAAAATGCTGAAATGTTTTCCTCAAATTTTTTTTTTTTACGACTGAAGAAAGAAAGAGATGAACATCTTGGATGACAAAGAGGGTGAGTAAATTATTTGTAAATTGTTGTTCTGGAAGTGGACTTCTCCTTTAATACGGTTATGTTCACACATAGTACGGTAATTTACGGGTGTGACAACCGCATCCTATAACCGAAACCTTTCAGGACTCAGAACCGCATTCTTGTAAAACTCGCGCTGTGTGAACGAAAAAGGACTGGACAACTCCGTCACGCCATACAGTACGAGAGAGCCGCTCTGCTGCACAAACGCATGTCTACCTTGTGTTCCGTGTTTTCATGTGTGGTTTCGGTAACTTACCATGACGGAGAAATGAGTTGTGTGTCAACTAAAAGTTTTATATCCAGTCTCCACCGGAGCCGCTCTCGTCAGTTTTGTGTTTTGCGCGCGGCTCAAATGCTCCGCTCTCGTCCCAAATTTAAAAGCTGCTGTCGGTTAATGATGATTTGACAGATTAATTCGCGACTCGATTGGACTCTTGTCGTGCAAGAAAGTGATAAGCCTTTCAGTTTTATGGACGTCGCCATCTTTGATACTACATTGGTCACTATTACTGTGATTACTGGTAAGGAGTACGGGCTTGAGTCCCGTTGCACGTTCATACAGACGTTTATTTGAAACGCTGCTGTAAGCTGTGTGAACGGGACATTTAGAGACTCACACCTGTAAGTAAAAAAACTGACAGTGTGAACGTAGCCTATATATTAATAGACATATTGTATAATTTTACCACATAGCAAGGTAACATTTAACAATTATGTTGTCATGGTAAAACTGTTGCATGTGCAGTCCTTTTTTTCTAGGATAGGGAGTTATGCTCTCAGAGACAACCTCAGGAAATAATTTAAGGGCTGAATAATTCATCACTATGTGATATTTGCATAGTAACTAATGTCAGAAGAATCCAATAATATGCAAATTACCCGAAATATGCATTTTTGTACTTACAACAGGCTTTGTTTTTAAAAACAATAACTCCATGAAACCACAAATGTCTTTCCTTGGCCAAAAACATCATCTTAATGCTATTCCTTGTATGCTTTTTGCATAGCTTTCATAATGTTCCCCTAAAAATGCTCTCTTTCCATTTATCATCAAGCGATTGGAATTGAGAAACACAATGATCATTGCCAAAGCCATTTGAATGCCAAATCTCTCAAGGCTTACATGGTGTTGGACAGAAAGCAAAACTTGTTTTATCATTGTTTTTCAATGCTTGAAAGGTAAAACATTGCCTAGGGTAAAAAAAAACAAAAAACAAAAAAACTTTTATTGTAACCACATTAGTAAATATCAATAGCCAGTGAATGAAGTCACAAATCATTTATCATAGAACCTTGTACAATATAGTCAAAAAGAAAGAGTATGGAAAAACAGTCTAGCTAGACTACTACCTGTCAACGGACAGGTGGGGGAATGGCTACTCTTAGCACTATTATACTAGTGGGCCTTTCACAGATTTTTTTAGGAAAGTGTGAGAATGATTGAACATGGAGCGCAGTGCTGCAATAACAGTTTTCTTTGCCCTGTTTGACGTGTGATTAAGTTACAAAAGAGAATGTATTTGCAACAGGTGCCTCTAATACGGAGCAGGCATGAGGGGCTCCATGCACTTTCTCTCTCTCTCTCTAACCTCCATGAACCTGCCAGGGAAATCCGATTCCCACTTACACACAGGCAAAACACTACTCTTACTCGCACAAGGAGAGGACAGGTGTGTGTGGAAGTCAGTGTGTGACTAATACTGGACATTTGGGTTGGTTGATGATTAAATCTGATGATTTTGTGTGTATTTATAGTTTAAAAGAGCTCTTTTTTCACCCATGTTAAGTATATGCATTGATTAAGACTTAATGTTAAAAAATGAACATTTTATATATATAATCATTATATTTTAAACATTAAATATTTACATTTCTACTCAATGTGTACTTGGCATTTCAAAGGTTATAGTAAGTCAGTTTAACATGGGTGTATAACAGTTTCTTTTAAATTAAAAATAAATGAAAAATCATCAAATATAATAACTAACCAACCCAAACGTGCAGTATTAGTCACACACTGATGTGTACACATGTATAATTTTCTTTTAAAAAAAAAAGAAAAGAAAAAATGATAATATATAATTACCACATGACTTACCATATTGCATTAATTATTTTAATTTTTTAATCTGTAATCTTTTTTTGTTGTTGTTACTTATTTTACAGTGTAGATTTTAGTTTGTTTCATTACAAGTGCGCCTAGTAAAGTACGCCTTATTTGTTTCAGTTTTTAATATGAGAGTCTTTTTTTTTCTGTGCACTTAGATATAGGCAAATATTTTTGATTTTGGGATGCTTAGAGTCCTTATTAGATGGTTTGGGTTGGATCTCCTCCCACACAGTTTAATTTCACATCCTCTTGATCATTTGATAAATAAGGCTGTCAGCACAAGTCCATTGTTAAGACTGTATTTACATAGCTTCTTGCCGAATAAGCGTGTCAAATACTGTGCTCTGCTTTCTGGCAAGCTGCCGGGAAATTTATTTCATTCACTGTCAATTGTAACAACAGTGGGCGCGTCTATTTGCGTTTTTCTTCCTCTTCCAACCAATCCCTGTCTCCGGGGGCATGTCGTAAATGTTGGGGAACCAATCGGCAGTGTTTATTGCTGAACTTTTGCTACTTTGAGCAAGTTAATACACTGAGAGACGTCGCCCCGCCTGGTCTACTCCAGCCAAAGTCTTTAACCCTTTATGTGCATGGGTGAACGAAATGACACGGAAGAGTGATGAAAGGCAAAGTACTTCAACATTTGGATAAATATATCTAGGATTTACAATTTTTTTTTTCTTTTTCCGTTTTTTTTTTTTTTTCATGTTAAACAATCTAGTTTGCCTTTAAACTGAAAATGGATCAAACCAAAAGGTCAAGGAATAAGGTGCATTGTGTTTGCATGACTGTATTACATCTTAGGCTACTTAGGATGGTATTTAAGGGGTTTTTAAAGGGGCTGCATCTCACAGTCTATGCATGACCTATTGCTGGAATTCACACCCGAATAAGAGCCGTTCGCAGCTCATGAGGTCATTCTATGGAATTTGCAATCTTCCCAGTCTACTGAAAATTCCTCATGTGCAGGTAATGCTCACTCTGCGTCACAATAACAAAAACTATTTCAGAATCTGATTCGGATGTCTTTGCCAGGTACAATTACAAGAAACTTGGCAGTTACTGGTGTAAGACAGGCTTTAAACGTGCAGAGCGGTTCTAAAGTACAAATAAATGCCAAAAAAGAAGAAGAAGAGAGAAATTAAATGAATAGCACTTTTGAAAAATATGATCACTCCTGTGAAATTAAGATCATTCTACATGGAGTGCAGTAAAAGTCTATATAGAATAAAACTCATCCAAGTGAATTAGTTACGTTTATTTTTTTAACAAACGTTTTTTCATGTGTAGTATGAGAAAATATACAAAAAATAAAAATAAGCAAACTTAATGCATCCAGACCAATAGGTGTCAGTGTGAAGTCCAAAACTACTGCTACTTTTGCAATATGAGGCCGCTAAATATAAACAAAAGCTTTCAAAATTTGTTTAAAGACTTTAGTTTGTTATATTATGCAGTGCAGTTGCTGTTATAGGTTCTTATGCAAGTAACTTATTAGATTAGCTTTTGTTTTTTAAAAATAAAGTATGTATAGACCATTTCGTCAGATGTAAACATACTGGTCCCGATACACTTCCTGTTTCTTTTTTTTTTAACTTTACACAAACATCACAAAAAAATACAACCAACATGACATTTGACTGGATGAAAATGTTACATTAGCACCTTTAAGACGTATTTGTATATGTGAAATAAAATAAAAAAAATAAAAAACAAAAAAACAGGAAGTGCTTCTGGACCAGTGTTGTTTACATCTAGCGAAATGGTCTATACGTAAAACGTAAATTTTTTACTCCGTAAAACTGGAGTAAAGCTGCACTGACATCATTTTGGAAATGTTTGTTAAATAATTCTTAGATTTTTACATTTGTTCTAATTTCCTTGCCATTCTTCCTCTGCTTGAGAATAAACAATCATCTTAGTTAGGATATATGATGAGAAAAGAAATAGATGGATGTTACGCCTTTAAGAGTTAAGAAACTTGAAACCTTGTTTGCGCAACAATCAGTGCAGCTCAGAGCCGCCAAAGTGTCTAGACTAGCACATGATGGTAGTCAGCCAATGGCTCCATCGCTCTCCTCGGGGGCCCTGTGTGTGTGCGTATGTGTGTGTGACAGGGGGAGAAAAAAAGGAAAAAGGGAGAGAAACGGAGAAAGAGAGAGAGATCTGGGTTGCAGTTTGACCAGGTCTGAACACGGAACCAGGAGCACAGTGTAAGTCCACGGATTGTTCCTTTTCTGGCCCCGGAGCGCGCACAAGGATATTTTTGGATCGCAAATAAAGAGTGCGCTGGAATAGTGGAAAACAACCGGAATGGTGAATTCTGTGAGGAATTGTCTGTGGATTTAATTCGCCGAGGAGCAGCTTCATTCATGTCACCAGACCCGCAGTTGAAGAGTGGATTTGAACGTGATTCAAAGTCCGAAAACATTTAAGAGCGTGCCACTCGTGTAGCTTTTCGCGTGGGATTTTGACAACAAATGTCTTTGGTGTAGTTCAAATCCGTAGTGCGTTTACAAACTAAAAGCATCGCACTTTCCAAACAGTGTTCACATGTAGGCTACTTGACAGCGTTCTTCTAAAATGAATGCGTTTCTGCGTAGCCTTGCGGTCGTTTGATGTTCTCTGTTTTTTAATGCAATATAACATTGTGCCTTCAAAACTAATGTTGTGGTTTTGCCACCAATATACGGTGCTCGGCTGTGCACACGCTGCACGGCATTCGGCCAACATTAATGTTGCACGATCTCAGAAATAGTTTCAAATCGCGAAGATCTGAACGTAAATAACTCATCTAGAGTTTCAAGTTGTCGTATGTTCAGGACGAAACGCTCAGGTCTTGTGCGGCGACTCTGGAGAAGCCGTTTGATTCCAGATAAAGAGGGGGGCGATGGATATGGCAAAAGCGGCGAGGGGTCTCGAGACGATCTGCTTGGCTCCAACCCAGAGAAAATTCCCAAGACGGAGTTCAGACCGATGACCCCGAGCGGGTCGCCTGGCGTGGACTATGGGGAAGCGTGTACGAGGAATCCCACTGCGAGCAGCGGTGGTGGCACCTCAGGGGGCGTTTTGGACCAAGACGGGGGTACGGTGTGTGCGGTGGGAAGCCCTCGGTCTGTGCAGGACAGCGATTGTAGAACAGTCACTTGCTGTTTATTTAAAGATCGGGACCATCATTCTGGCTCGAGAAGCCCGGAGCCAGGCTCGTGCCAGTTCGTGCTGAGGAACATTGGCTCTTCTCGGGACCCCGGTCCTCTTGAGAGCCAGGAGACGAAACCTCGCTCCGTCATGGAGCAGGAGCTCAAGACCGCCACCTATTCGCTCTTAAAAAGGCTAAAGGAGAAAACCTTGGATACTTTGTTGGAAGCCGTGGAGTCCAAAGGAGGCATGCCGAGCGACTGTGTGATGGTATCGCGGACCGAGCTGCGGCTAGGCGGCCACATGGCTCCTCCACAGCTGCTCATCTGTAAGCTTTACCGGTGGTCAGACCTGCAGCACACGGCCCAGCTTAAAGCGCTCTGTGAGTGCAAGAGCTTCGGAGCTCAGGACGGTCCGGTAGTGTGCTGCAATCCGTATCATTATAGCCGACTCTGTGGGCCAGGTAAGCGAAGTGATGTCTAAAACCCGAACTGACGAGATTTTTCCTCATTATTAGGCTTCACTTTCAACCTGCTGTTATGCCAAAGGGCTTTCCTCAGGGTTCCCCCAACAGATGCACTGAAGCTTTGTTATTACAGTGATTCATGTACTACAGAATGCCATTGATAAAATGAGTGCAAGAGCAAAGAAGAATTTCCACTTGCGATTCCAAAGAAATACTGCTCTTAGTCAAATTTAAGCCATTAGGTTTCAGTGCTTACTAAGTAATGTCAGCAGTGACTTAAAGAATAGCAGTTTGCACATTGTCCACAATGTAGCAGTTCTGTACTGTCCTGTGTTTATTTTTGCTTCCTAATCATTTTAAGTAAAACACAAACATATTAATTGCATATAAAATGCATGACGTTTTTAAAACGTATTTAATGCAGGTTTCTCAGTTGACAATAGACTACATGTGTGCCGTTGATTAATTAGGCTACTGCTTAGTTTTATTAATTATCTGCTGGTACATGGGTTATGTAGGCTGTTCTCCAAAATGATCGTTTCAGATAGCTAGTAGTACGGTTGGGGCAGTTATTTTTATTTGATATTTCATGAGATTTTATTTGTATTTCATGAGAGTCTGATTTCATGTAAACACTGGCTGTGTGGCCTTAAATCTAAATCTAAAATCTAAATCCAAGCAGTTTAAGCAACGCAAATACGTTTTCATTCGATCTTTTCCATAGTCAAGTCATTATCAATAATTTAATACAGCCATAAGCTGGGTTCTTCTCACAAGGCGCATAAAGACCAGTACTTGTTAGTTTCTAAATTTCAGATGCTACTGTGGTATGTTTAGTCTCAAAGAACTCGTTAAACCGCTCTTCGCATGTTTTAAAATCCCACAGATTGATGGAGTAACCTAACGATTAGAATTCCTAGCATTCATGATAGATTGACAATCCCGTGAGGAGACCACTGGCAACCTGAGGCACTTGGCAACCTATAAATCAGTTTTTCCACCATAAATCCCCGCATATTAAGAGATAATTTTAATCAAAGGCTTCAAACTGACAATTACACTCTTTGCTCAGCATTTTATTGGAGTTTCTCAGAGCAGAGTCGCTTGAGGGAGACAGCAGCCCCTCTCTCTCCCCTCTGTTCTCTGTAGAGACACACATAGCTCACAGGCGCTCATGCGTGTCCCCATGAAGATGGTATTTCTTTCATGCGATTGAACAACGGAGCCCTCTCAATCTTCAAACTCCATCAATGGTTTTGACGGGTTTTTTTCAAGGTTAATTTTCACAGACGACGCTTAAGTCTGAAATCCTATTGTTCAGACGTTGCCCCGTGCCTATGAGCGCATTTAATCACGTAAAACAATGTTTGAGCAAACATTTAAGTGTATTTAGCAGGGGCTTACAAAGAATCTTTTGCTACTGGATTTGTTTAGCAATGTTTAACGATAAATACATTTATTTTGCTTTGTTGTAGGTGTAGATTAAGATGACAGTATTTTAAGATTTACTTTGCGACAACTTTATAGCTTTGAAATGATATCAGTTTCAAGTTACGCTTTAAAAGTCACTTTATTTTTCCTAAGGAGGACCCCTCATGCTATTTAGGTGAAGGAGTGGCGGTAATATACAGTTTGCATACAACTGGCGCCAGACTGACTCGCTGTGTATCTGAGTGACTGAGTTTAGGATCCTGGCAATTACTGCCGCCACTCTTAAAGAGACAGTCCACATTATGCTTTTATTTTTTCCCCCACGACCAAAAGGCGAGGTCATTACTTGTCCAGAGACTTTTTTCCCCTTTATGCCTTCGAACTTTTAATGCTTTCGTTTGTTACAAGACGAGTTTTTGCGCGTTGTAAATTCGAAAAACCTAAGTATACAGGCTTATACACGTTGTTTTTGTATTAGTCCTAAATGGAAAAAAAATCGTCTATGATTGGTGTCCATGCCATTAAATGGTGAATCATCTATACAACAGCTATGTGTTTTATTCAGCTTGAGAAGAATTTTGCCTCAGAAAGATGAAATATTTGTACATATGTGACCCTGGACCACAAAACCAGTTTTAAGTAGCGTGGGTATATTTGTGGCAATTTGCCAAAAATTATTAGGATATTAAGTAAAGATCATGTTCCATTAAGATATTTTGTAAATTTCCTACTGTAAATATAGTAAAACTTAATTTTTTATTGGTAATATGCATTGCTAAGAACTTCATCTGGACAACGTTAAAGGCGATTTTCTCAATATTTTGATTTTCTGCACCCTCAGATTCCAGATTTTCAAATAGTTGTATATCGGGCAAATATCGCCCTATCCTAACAAACCATACATCAATGGAAAGCTTATTTATTTAGCTTTCAAAAACGGACCTTTATGATTGGTCTTGTTCATTGATTTATTTAAAACAGACCTAATTATTAATTTAACTCACTATTATTGTGTATGTGGGTGTTTAAAATAAGTTAATATTACATGCTGACACAAAGCCAGTGATAAATGTTTTCTTTTTAATCCATGGTGTTGTTGTTTTAATGTACTATGAAAATAGAAATGGTGTTTTGTTAGCGTACAGAAAACTTAGCTTCCATTAAAAGATATATTAAGTTAATTGTAAACATTTTTTTTAAAATCTCAGTAATGGTGTTAAACAAAAAAATATGTTAACCAGAACTCAGAGAGAAAAAAAAAAACATTAAATAACTAAATATGCAAGAAGGAAATGTGTAGAACTTATTAAATGGCAGACATTTGAATTTTGCTGAAATCTGGTGATTTTGTGTGTACACATATCATATGAACCTACAGTATACATACATTGTTTATAAAGTGTTGAGGACAAGATGATATATATTCTCTACATTGTGTTTTGTTATTAATATATAGCTCTTTTGTTGAGTGTGTCTAGATTTAATAATAATAATCAATACTTAATTTCTCCATGTTTTTCTATTCCAATTGTAATCAAACTTCTGTTATGTTTTAGAGTCACCCCCTCCTCCATACTCAAGACTTTCCCCCAGCGAAGAACACAAGCCACTGGGTAAGATTCACATACACGCTCTAATTGTTAATTAAATATGTATTTATTTAAGTCATTGTAAATGATCATGTACATGCGCATTCTGAGGGAACAGATGAGGGGAGATCATTTACTGACAAATTGAATAAAATAATCTGTGTAACAAAATAACCTGGCCAGTGCCATCAGTTGTCACCCACTGGTTGAATCCCTGGCTTTACGGAGAGCCAAAGGGGAAGCAAAAAGTAGAACAACGTGAAGAATTTTAATGGTGGCAATTAGGCACAGTGACCAACTGAGAGCCAACGGAGGCTGCAGCCAGTATCCGACAGGCCCATTTTCAGCATGCCAATCTGGAGCCGGCCTGGGCTCGGCCCTGTCTGTTGTGAGGGTTGCTGGGGCCTGGCACTGGGCTGGGATATCCTCCCAGTACCATAGCTAGCATTGGGCACACTGTTGACAGGAGGTGGGCTGGAGAGAGAGTACCATCTGGAACTGATGCTTTGGCGGTTTGCAGCTCAGCTTGTTAATTGTGATTGCTTTTTTTAGAGATCAGCATCTCAGAGAGCAGCCTGATAACTTGTTTGCAGGATTGGCTCAATATCAGCATTTCAGCTGTTGATACCAATACCAATGAAATTGCGCAATTCTCGACAGTAAAGCAAACTACGTTAACATGCTTCAGTGTAAAAAGGTTTATATACAATACCGTTCAACGCTCGCTTATTTACAAGGTTTTACGCAGGTCCTTAAAAAGTTGTAAATTTAGTTGTATCAAATTTAAGGCCATAAAAAGTCTTAAATGGTACAAGAAAGTCTTAATTATGATTTTAAGAGGTCTTAAATTTGGGGACGGAAAGGCAAGAATTGCGATATGCCTTAATGTGACTATTAAACTTTAAAAGGCTATGGTTTCATTGAATAAATATGAGCTGCACATTTCAAAGTCAGGTGCTGTGGTGCTTTGTTAATGAGAAACCGCATTGTTCTGCCGTTCCAAAAGCGCCACCTGCTGGCAGAGAATGAATTAGCACGAATTAGAATGAATTTATTTAATTAATATAACCTGTATTTGAACTGAAAAGCATACTTTTTACAGTCATTTTACAGTTTAATGTTGGTATCAGTTTTATTTGTAAAGGTCTTAAAAAGTTTTAAATTTGAGCTTAAAAATCCTGCAGATACCCTAATTTAGAAAAGTCTCCTATTTTCACCAAGGCTGTATTTATCTGATGAAAAATACAGTAAAAACAGTAATATTGTAAAGATTTTTACAATTTAAAATTTTACGTATGTAAAATTTTACGTGTGTATTTTTTTAATGGTCCTTCAGAAATATACATTTTCTGATTTGGTGCTCAAGAAATGTTTGACCTTTTTTCAGAATTTTTTAATGAATCAAAAGTTGACAAAAACATCATTTATTTGAAATAAAAAATAATGAATAATATAGAATGAATAATAATGACTAATAAAAATAATGAATTTATTTGAATAAAAAATAATGAATAAAAGTTTAATTTCTTTTTTTTGTTTTAATCGTACTGACCCCAAACTTTTGAATGGTAATGTAAGCATTTATATAATAAAAATGTTAACAGTTTTAATTAAAACTATGGCATGTTGCTTGGCTGCTGTACTTTTAACATTCCTAGTTGTATCATCAAATTAAAAATGATTGTCGAAATTCCTCACTAACTTTCAAATTCTAACCAAATGACATTCTTTATATTCTCAGATCTGTCAGATTCCACACTGTCTTACACTGAAACAGAGGCTGCCAGCTCGCCTAACGTCACCCAAGGGGAATTCTCAGGTGGGTTTTCTTATTTCAAATACTTCTGCTCTGAAATGTTGAGCTGCTCTGTTTTAATTCTATTTGTTGGGAATCTTTGTGTCAGCATGGCCTGTGACACCATTGTCAGACGACTTGTTGCTGTTTTTTCCAGTCCCGGAGAGCTCATGTGGTAACATCTTTGTTCAAACAAAGGCTACGTGCCTGTAATGGTGACCTTGCACCAGATATTTGCTTTTTCCCCTCTTCTGCAACAGAGAGCAGTGACCATGCAAAGGGTGTTTTCCCTGTTAGTTGTCATCTCAAAGTTTGGCAGGAGTGTTCCAGTGACATAAGTTTGCATCCGTTTTAAGTGCCAGGAAGGGGTTAAGTGCTTGGTAAAAGTCTAAAATGCAAAGAAAACAGCAAGGCATACCTTCCGCTGTCCTAAGTTCTGCGAGTTCCCATGGAGTGTGTCTGAATAAATGAGCAAACTTTGCAGGTAATTTGGTTTTTATGTTGTGCTTTGCTCCTCCTCATTAAAGGCCATTAGGAGTAGAGAGAGCGCGGTGGAGATAAAGCTCTCATTGTGAGCCCAGCAGAGGTTCAGTGGGCCGTGTTGGCTGGCCATAGAGCCTGCCTCCCCTCCTCTGTTTTCTTTCAGAAATATTTGAGTGGGATCAAACTGTAATAAGATCCAAGCTCGCAGGGACACACACACACACTCGAGCGCACCGAGTCACGTTATACGCTCTGCACACAACGGCGCGTAGCGGAACACGCACACACAAACGTACATATCAGCCTTTACGGCTCTATCTTGGAGTGGGCTTTTTTCCGTTGCTGTGAAAGGGCCACACCGAGAGAAAAGAGGAGAAACGGTCTTGTGTCATGCTTTGAGATGAAACACTCCCCTCTTATGGAATGAAATCAACATGCTTCTCTCATAAAACTGGAACCGCACCGTGCATGCGTAGGATCATGGCCGCAGAGACAGAAAGGCTAAGGCCTTGTTTTGCAGCGCTAGAAATAGCATTCAAAGAGAGCGGGTCAATCCGCCCCCTTTCCCAGAAGGAGCTACCTGAGCTTGTGGCTTCGTGCACCCTGTCACCACCACTTCACAGGCTGGCGACACTCCTTGCGCAAACAAATGATGTTTCAAATGCTTGCTGAGATTTTTTTTTTTTCTCTGGACAGGGTTCATGTGAACTATGACTTACTTGTAGGTTCATAATCGGGCCTTTTTAGCCTGCCTGCAGGATAGTTTTTAACTAGATATGTTTATTATATTGTCATATACTGACTTAAAATGAACAGTATTTTTGTTTTAGTTCATACAAATTGAAAATTGATACATATACGTTTATTTATATATATATAAAATATATGAATGTATATGAAGAGTTCATTTGCAAAAACAGATAACTATGTTTTTAACACTTTTGAAAAATCATGTTTTTTCATTGTGCATTCCAATGAATTTCAATCAAACTGCAGTTGATCAAGTAAAAATAGCTAAAAAAAAATACAGCTAACTAACACAATAAAATACAATAAAAATACAGAAAATGTAAAAATATATTATATATAAATTTATAATATAGAAAACACTTTTATTTCAAACTGTTTTTTTCTGATTTATACATAGCCAATTGTTTTTATTTATTTATTTTTAAATTTGATCAATATTGTTAATATCTAATATTTAAATGTACATGTTAATTTTCCCTATTTTTACATTTTGAGTGCTTTAAACATTTTTTGGTAACACTGTTAAATGCAATCTTTGAAAATATTCATTTTTCCCACTGTAAATTAAAATAATATGATGGATAAATTAAGTTGTTGAATTTTCATCCGACATTCACTTAACATTTACACATATTTAGTTACACTTTTAAATAATCTTTATATTATTTTTTCATACCGTACGTTATAATATTGTTATGCCTAAATTTACTTTTATGCTTAAAAAAGCATTTTAATATTTACATTTACTCATTTAGCAACTTACAAATGAGGACAACAGAAGCAATGAAACCAAACTGTTTAATAATAATAAATAAAAAGATTGAAAAGTAGAAAGAAAACAGAATAGAGAGAGCTAGTGTTAGAAGGTCAAGTTATCATTGCTTTTTATAATAAATAAAAAGAAAACCAGTAAATAGAATAGAATATTTACATTTATTTCCATACAAAGTATGCAATTTTGATATCAGGTATGCATTAAGCATTCAAAACACATCTTTTTTTTTTTTAGTACAGCTTATAATAATTTGGTGTGAAGCACTGAATTGACACCTCTCCAAAATATCTAAAATGATAAAATTGCATAGGTGAACGTAGATTTGGAAAAAAGGATTACCTGTGGAATTTCATCCCTTGCCTTTATGCTACCTGTAAAGAAAAAAAAGAAAGCGGATCTAAAATCTAAAAGCGTTCATACATATGGCTATCCACCCACACGATTTCCTTATCCCACCCCACCCACATACAGGAACTAGTAAAGCTCTTGAAAGTGAGGCCGGAGGGCCGAAGGTGGGTGGGTGAGCAGATTGCAGCCCCCTGGGTGAGTGTAACTCCTGCTCTGAACACTCATCCACTCTGTTTGACAATAGCAACAGAACACATCTCAACGAGTCTGATGAAAACTCCCTGCCGCCCAAGGGCGAGATTTTAGAGAATTTGGCGTCTCGGTTTGAAAGACAGTCTGTGGATGCTTGAGATCTGAGGCTATTTATGTAATAGATCTTTGATGTCTTGCAGCCTCAGTGAGTTTGTTTGAAGCACACTGCATTAGGATTTTCAGCTCAAATCTGTCTTTAAGCTTTTCTGCATGTATTTAACATTTTTGCGTGTTTGTGCACGACTCTCTTTTTATGCACGTCCTGAAATCCATGTGAATATTTGCGTTTCTGCGTGTTTGTGTTGGTGTCTGTGATGTCTGCGCTCCCGTGTTTGGGTACATCTCTGTCTGTTTGTGTTGTTTGTATCTGGATGTCTATAGTTCAGCGTTTCACCCGCAGTTTCTCGTTTAAAAGCAACTGTGTTTGTCAGTTTATGTCTACACTGTGTCAAAGCACAGCTATTGATTAAGTGTTCGCTATGTTTTCAAAGCATGGCCGGCGAAACATGTGGTCGTGATGTGCTACATGTGTGTCTGTAGAAATGTGTGTGCGCGTCTGTGCATCCAGTCGCATTCTGTAGCTGTGACTGGGTTGTAATGCAGCCCACCTGTTTCCTCACTCCTTGTTGTGGCCGTGTGGAGATCAGAATTATGTTCTTTGAAGTAGGTCTCATTGCTTCCTGTATAACTGCATGCATGTGAGTTTGTGTTTCCTCTCTGTATTGGGGTTTTTGTGATCTTCGTGGTTCACAAGCGCCTGAATTGGGAAGTGGGCTCTCCTCATCCTCTGATGCTCAATCTCAGCGTGATCATGAGGGTGGGCACAATTTTGACCTGAACAGTTAAACTGTCTGCTGTTCTTCAAAAAAAATCCTTCAGGTCCCACAAATTCTGTGGTTTTTGAGCATTTTTGTGTATTTGAACCCTTTCCAACAATGACTATATGATTTTGAGATCCATCTTTTCACACTGAGGACAACTGAGGGACTCATATGCAACTATTACAGAAGGTTTAAACACTCACTGATGCTTCAGAAGGAAACACAATGCATTAAGAACCGGGGGATGAAAACTTTTTGAATTTGAAGATCAGGGTAAATGTAACTTATTTTGTCTTATGCAGAACATATAAGTATATGAAATATACTGAAAAAAAATATATATATGATATAGGCAAAAAAAGAAAAATGTATGCATCCTCATTCCATTCAAAAGTTTACACCCCCCAGCTCTTAATGCATTGTGTATATAAGCTTTTGACTTCAACTGTATCAGGTACAGTACGTGCCAGATTTTCTCAAAGAAAAAATCTCAACTAATGCTGTAAAATATACATGAGAGTCAGTTGATGCTACATTACCATAAAATTGAAGGTTAAAATCAACTGATTTGCATGCAAATGCTTAAATTACCCTCAATGAAGTTTTTATAATGAACTACATAATTATATTTCTACTCCAATATGTTTTTTGAGAAATATAAACATGTAAATGGCGGCTGTCACAAAAAACGTAACATAAATTAAACACTGAAGAACAGTAAAATTATAATGAATATATTAAGTGGTCCACATACTTAGCAAAATGCTCCTCCGGAGTTAATTTTTCTAGCTGACTAACGAGTTTATGGTCACGAATGTTTTTTTCTGAAGTAAATGTTTGCAACCCGTTACTGACATTTTTGCGTGGTTGAAACACTTATTTAGTGATTACATGAGACAGGATACGGATTTCAGTAAGTTGTATTTTTTTTTAACATACGGATGTTTATTCATGTTTATTTACTATATGTAATGAAGCAAAGGAGTCGATCAGTTTACGTGCGCTTCGCGCTTATGCTTCTCTAGAACTGAAGTGCTACAGCGATCTATCACTTCACATTAAACAGCGCCAAAACGCCATCTGTTGTTTGAATACTGTTATAAAATGAACGGAATTTGAAATCTGAGACTTTGTTTCATATCAAAAGTAACAAAGCACAAAGCTTATTACGATTCATTGGATGGAAGGTGTGCTACAATTGTCCTTTCATTAACTGAAACCAGGCTAGACTAATCAATTCTTGAGTTTTAAGAATCAATATTGTTTCGTAAAAAATAGAATAGATTAAAATCTATCTATCTTGTATGTTTTTCTACATTATTCCATTAAATTCTACTTTCATTTTCGAGTGCAGTTCTGCATCACATTTGCTTGTAATTCAGCAATTGAATTGGAATTTAAAGATCTCAATTGGATTGTGAATGACACACATCCCTGCTGCAGAGCAGTAAAACAGTTTTTCCAGTGGTTATTAGTCTCTATGATGAAGGATCTGACAGATGTGTGGAGTGGAAGGCCGGCTGGGATGCAAAGACCAGTGGCTGTTTACAAATCATTCTCAGACCAGCCATGCATGTGCTACAGCTGAGAGATGCACCCTAATAAGCCCCCTGGAATTTGTCACCATATGTGGAAAAGGAAGCAAATCCGATGTGTTTTCACGCATGTGCGTTCTTTCTCCAAGACGTCACAATCACAGTGAGAACTTACTGTCATCACTGTAAGAGAGATCCACTGTGGAACCCTGCGGTGCCATTGTGTTTCGTATGTTGTGTTTGTTTTTCCTTGAGAATGTAGGAAAGGCGGTCAGATGGCTGTGCGGCCAGGTTCATCGAGTGCTGTTTTGGCCTGAGGAGGAGGAAAGGCTCAGTCAGGTATAGAGGAATGGTTTGGTGATCTGTAATTTTACTCTGCGTTCACTCCTGGTGCTTTGTGATGTCTACACTGCCCTTTCTGTTTTTGGGGAGTAGACCACAGCCAGGCTGGCGTCCCTATGTGTGGTGCTGTATGTCTTAAAAATGGAAAGCGGCGACAGTCATTCAACTGTACTGGACTTTACCAAACTGATCAGCATTGTGACTGTAAACCGAAGCCTCTTTTCCATCAACGGAGTGTTGGCAACTGGTGTTGGTGTTCAATCTGGATCTATTCTGGCTGGGATAATATCTCCAAGTATAGTTTTCAATTTAAGACCACCTGAATGCAAATTTTAATGGTGAAAAAATAGATTAATCCCACTGTTATCTGAATATGTGGTGAGATGCTTATTCATTGGACTAGTTCCAAGATATTTACTAAACAATTGGTTTGCGAGTTGGCTATGTGGAAGCACATTCAGTTATCATTGATTCTTAGGTCAACGACAGTCTGGGCCAAATCAGACATCTACCGATCTGCACAATTTCAGTGGAAAAATGGTATGCGTCATGAAGTATGAAAGATGAACTGATCTAAACAGGTAGCACAAGGAGCCACTGGTTGATCCCAGTATTGATAGTACAACTTCTTGTCTTTGTTTTCGTAAAATTGCCGTCTTACAGGCTAGTGTGTGTTTTGTTTTGACTGATAGTCTGACACAAGCATAATCACATACTCTCCCTATCAGAAAATCACAAACAGACATGTTTTTATTTTTATGAACTGGCAGCAGTACACACATGCCAGTCTGTCTAGGTCTGATCTGACCTCGTTTCTACAGTGCATGAAAAGGGCATCTGGACAGCCAACAATTAAACAAAGTAATCGAAGCATGTGACGCGTGCTGATTACCACTGATTTGATTGCATCTATAGAGTCCGAACAGCCTTGAAAAGGCATGTGATGTCTTCCCCTCAGTTTATTAGCTGGCTCGCAAATGCCTGAAAATATCTAGACTGAGTTTCACATTTTTTCGCTGTCAATGCGTAAATCTTTCAGATTAGTTCTGTCATCTTTTATTCACCCTCGTGTCATTCCAAACCTGTATGACTTAGAAAAACAAGGGGAAAAAAAGAAATTTGAAAGAATGTTTTTGCTGATCTTAAGCAACCAGGAACTGTCAAGCTCCAAAAAAGCACTGCTTTATGAATATGCTTTATATTCCAAGTCTTCTGAAACCAAACAATATCTAATGTAAGGCAATCTTGCCCTCACAAATTTTATTTGCACTGCTGCAAATTCAAACCAGAGTTGTCATTACTTAACTTGAACTAAACCAAAATTAGAAATGCTGTCTTGGAACTAACTAAAAAAAGTTTAGGTTGAAATACTAAAAAACTACAAATAGATAAATATTTGGGGAAAAAAATGTATATATATATATATATATATATATATATATACACTTAAAGTCAAAAGGTTTTAAACAGTAAGATTTTTAATGTTTTTTTTAAAGAATTCTCTTCTGCTCACCAAGCCTGCATTTATTTGAACCAAAAGAGCAGTAATATTGTGAAATATTTTTCAGATTTAAAATAACTGCTTTCTATTTGTATATATTTTAAAATGTAATTTATTCCTGTGATCAAAAGCTAAATTTTCAGCATTATTACTCCAGTCACGTGATCCTTCAGAAATCATTCTTATATGCTGATTTGCTGTTCAAGAAACATTTTTAATTATTATTATTATTTAAACACGCTACTAACACATTACATTACAACATTATGTTAATATTTAAAACAGTTGAGTACATTTTATTCAGCACTATTTGATGAATAGAAAGATCCAAAGATCAGCATTTATCTGAAATAAAAAGCTTTTTGCTGCAAAGAAATTCTAGAAATTAATACTTTTATTTTAGCAAGGATGCTTTAAATTGATCAGAAGTGATGATAAAGACATTTATAATGTTACAGAAGATTTCTATTTCAGACAAATGCTGTTCTTCTGAACTTTCTATTCATCAAAAAAGACTAAAAAAAATTCTACTCTATAATTAAATGTTTTTTGAGCAGCAAATCAGAATATTAGATTAGATGATTTCTGAAGGATCATGTGGCTGGAGTAATGATGTTAAAAATTAGCTTCGAAATCACAAGAATAAATTGCATTTTAAAATATATTTAAATACAAAACAATTATTTTTAATAGTACAAATATTTCTACATTTGACTGTTTTTGCTGTACTTTGGATCAAATAAATGCAGGCTTGGTGAGCAGAAGAGACGTCTTTAAAAAAAACTAAAAATCTTTCTGTTCAAAAACTTTTGAGCGGTAGTGTAAATAAAATAAAAAGGATAAAATCACCTACCTGAATTACTAAAAATGATTGAAAACATGAATAACTGAGCAACTAAGTATATAAATAATACTAAAATAACATTGATTCAAACTTCCCATCACGTTCATGACACGAGGGTGAACAAATGATGACGAAATGTTCATTTTCCTTTAAACCAGCGATCGTGAGAAAGTCCGTAGACGTTTTATATAATGCACGTGATGTGAAGACTTTAACCACACTGTATTTTGTCCGTCGCTGGGGTAAACTAGGATCATGGGAGTGACATCAGCCGTATTACGTCTTTTTTACAGCAGAACTACGAAGGATGAGTTATATAACTTTAAGAGTCTAAACAGCTCTGCACTGGGACAGTTTCAACTGAGCTATCCTTTCCACTCTCTTTCCTAAAAACCCATGCCAGTCCGTATTACAGAAAGACAGAGCGTTCCCACACACGCACACGCTGTCCCGCCTGCGTAACGGTGTTACTATGCCAGTGAAAAATGAGCCACAGTGGGGTGGACAGTGCAGGGGCCACCCTTTTGCCCTCCCTCCTCACCTCAGTATCTCTCGCTCTCTCGCTCTTTCCCTCCTTTTATCTTTTTTCTCCCTCTCCCTTATTCCCGTTGCCTGGCACGGGGCCTCAGGTTTCCACCGCAGCCCCAGAGCCTGCCCACACTCCCCCAGGGCCCCAAGTGCTCCAGGATACGGGATGTGGAAATAATGTGACTGGAGTACTTCCACCCTGCCTCCAGAAAATCAGGTTCTGCGGATTGTTTATTTGAGGGGAAGGAGGCCTCAGCCAAACATCCTGTTTTAAAAAGCTTGCCTGGGTTTTGTAGCGCAGGGGCTGCTCAACTACCCCTTTGACGGCAGGGGGAAGCTGAGGAATGTTGAAGAGAAGCCCAGCGGCCTGGAGGTGATGGCTTGGGATGTGCATTTGTATATGTGTGTGTGAGACCAAGTGTATCTTATGTTTTTCATTTCGACGGAGAGATGCGCAGCGTGTAAATATAACACGGGCCGTCCCGTGCCGTTATGCCTATACCATACAGCTCTCCTTGAGCGTGTGTTCCTGTCCTGAATGACCGACTTCCTCTTCCTCTTACATAACACACGTAAACAAAGCAAACAAATGCTCGTTAGCCAATAGCGGCTGAATTAGTCTCCCACGTCTATTGTATCTCACAACAGATTCTGGAAAAGATATGCATAATTGTTTATGGTCGTGCTGTTTATGTCTCGCTGAGACTGTATCGTGTTTTTGTCTTTGTTAGTGGGTTTACGTGTGTAAGTACATGCAGCTTGGCCTTCTTGATGAGGAACTGGGCTTGGATTTTAAGGATATTGGATTAAATTGTACCTTTTTTCTCACCACATTGTTTGACCGCTGTAAATATTTCAAGATGTGAAGCATTTTGGAAAAGCAGAGATTTTTTTTCCCCGAAGACTGTATTTGCTGTATTGTTGTGATATCAGTCACATACTTTACAAAATCAATATCAGGAATAACTATGTGAGTCACTATTGGCAGTATGGTAATAGATATTTCTTGTAATTGAGTGTGGCATCAATTTCAGCCAGGCTTATTCTTTTAGTCCAATGTGAATTTAGACCTAGATGTCAACAGAAAGCATCAAAATGCAGTCACAGTGTTTAACTCAGGGGTCATTTTATTTTATTTTATTTTATTTATTATTATTATTATTTTTTAATGTATTTAAAAATTATTTTACTGTAATATTTTTATTTTATCTATTTTATTTTACATTTTTGTATTTACAGTCACAGTGTTTAATTCAGGGATCATTTTATTTCGTTTTTTTTTATTTTATGTACTTACAAATATTTTATTTTATTTTAAATACTTTTATTTACAAATGATTTTATTTTATTTTAAATATTTATGCCAAAATGCAGTCGCGGTATTTAATCCATGGGTCATTTTTATTATTTTTTTACAATTTTATTTTAAAATATTGGTATTTAAAAGTTGTTTTTATTTTATTTTATTTTAAATGGTTGTATTATTTTATTTTAAATTATTTTATTTTATTATTTTACTTTATTTTCATTTTATTTTAAGTATTTAAAATTTATTTTAGTTTATCTTAAATATTTGTTTTTATTTTTATTTCAAATATAAATCAAAATGCAGTCACAGTATTTAATCCAGGGGTCATTTTTATTTTTATTTTATTCTGTTTTATTTAAAAAATATAATTTTTTTTATTGTATATTTTAATTTATTTGAAATATTTGTATTTAAACATTATTTTATTTTATTTTAGATATTTGTATTTACAAATTATTTTTATATTATTTATTTTATTTAAAATTTTTGTATGTACAATTTATTTTATTTTATTTCAAATATATATGAAAATGCAGTCACAGTATTTAATCCAGTGGTTATTTTTATTTTACTTTATTTTATTTTTTAAAATGTATTTTAAATATTTGTATTTAAAAATTGTTTTTGTTGTATCGTATTTTTCATTTTATTTCAAATATATATCAAAATGCATTCGCAGTATTTAATCCAGGAGTCATTTTTTATTTTATTTTATTTTATTTTTTATTTTATTTATTTTTATTAGTATTTAATCCAGGGGTCATTTTATTTTATTTTATTTTTTTATTTTATTTTATTTTATTTTATTTGCGCCATGCATATTTATCCAGTATATGACCGACGTGTCTGTCCATTTCAAAAGCGAAAAGAGTTAAAACTGTAAAACTGTAAAACTGCAGACCCTTCATACAGGTAATCATTTCTTCACTCAGCCCACCCCCACCCAGTAATGAGTAAGTGATCGAGTCCTGCAGTGCGCTCTGGGAAGGCTAGGGCAGCCCATCTCTCCTCTCCCTCCACCCTGCACGCCGCTGCGCCTGCCTGCCTCCTCCAATAGAGCCATTCATTCAGTCCGGGCCACGGGGTTAGGGAAACAAATAAAGAGGCAGCCATGCCATTAAAAATGTATGGAATGTCCAACTGTTAGTTTAGTGTTTTAGCGAGCCTCCTCTCAAGGCTGCGGAAGGGGGAACAATACTCCGTTCAGTGACCGTCACCGTGAAAGCGTTTGCTTTCGCTTTCAGCTGGCCTGCGCCCAGAGGGTAGCCAGGCAAAAAAAAAAGGTGCTAGTAGTAGATGCAAAAGCCGTTTTTATTTAGGATCACCGGTAATTCCTGCGCTTGGCACCGCGATGGACAAGCGGTGATTTAGGCCTGCGGTTTGATTGCCTTGCTAAAATAAAGTGAAGAATGTTTTCCCCCCTTCCTCCCTAGAGGAACATTGACAGTTGTGCAGGGACCTATGGCAGTCAGTATTTTTAAAACTGGGAGAGCCAACGCATTCCTCTGGCCTGCAGAATGCACTGTGTGGATTAACTGCAGGGGCCCATGGAGTCCGACATCCTCACGTTAACCTTCATTAAAAGACAAACGTGGAGAAACGGACACGATGTGTGGGGTATAATGGAGCGCTAGTCTTCGAATGTTTAGTTCACCGCCAGGGTATGAGTAAGTTTATGATGTAATGTTATTCTCACACTGGATACATTTGTCACAAAGCATTTTTAATGTGTAATTTCTCAGTTTTGTTTTTCTGTTTCTTCCTTGCTTTTTTCCACAAGTTTAGCCAAGCAGTGATGATGGTCTCTTGCTTTAGAAACGGGTGCTACAATCAAAAGGGTTGAAGGCAGTGCACACTTGTCAGGCTAAGTCATATTGGCACAGGCATTTTTTCGGATTTTTCCAGAACTCTGTGAGAAGAGTTGTTTTTTCCCTCTTGTGTTTGCTGCTCGAAATTATGGAAATATTATTCAGACTAACCGAGCAGGATACGCATGTCATGAGCTGAGCTCACAAAGGGGGACTTCTATTATACTAGCACAGAAGTCAAACGAGTTCAGCACCTACTATCTAGAATTTAGTTTTATAATACAATTACGTATAGTACCCTATGAAATCCATTTTATTTTTTCCGTTTTACCTTTTCTACACTCGGTTTTAATGGTTAGATCAAATAGTACTAATCAAAAATCAAGTTTAATTAATTGAGATCACAAAGCTTTATGTACGTTTATTTTTTTTCTCATATTTAGTTTTATTTTTACCAAATTCTGTGTTTCCCATTAATTTTCTGGATTCCGTTTTAATGGTTTCATTAAATTTAAAAAACTAATTTATTATTATTTTATGTCTACTTTTTCAGAAATACCGTGTTGTGTATTTACATTTTTCTGGTAAATAAATTCTGGTAAATATTACTTAAAAATAATATTTTAATAATAATTGTATTAGTAGTCGTAGTATCATTACTTTGAGTAATTTTTTTCTGTCACAGTTTCTTCAAGTTAAACCGAACTTTTATTTTGACGGGTTGCTGTGAAGACGTTTAAGTTTCTGTTTGTATATGATATGACAATAGTTTTTCTCAAAAGAAACAGTAAAATGCTCAGGAAGTGACTCTCAGAGCAGTTTTAGAGATTGTTTATGTGTTTGCGTTTTATTTTCTTCCGTTTTAATTTTTCTAGACTCTGTTTTAATGGTTACATTAAACTTTATTAATCAAATGCATGTCTAATTAATTGAGATCATGAAACGTACACAATTTGACAGCAATTCATTAAAAGTTTAACAAAAATTACATTTTAAGTCCCTGTGAAATACGTCATTTTTTTTTCTCAAATGTTGTTTTATTTTTACCAAATTCTGTGATTTCCATTAATTTTCTGAATTCCATTTTAATGGTTTCATTAAATTTTAATAATCAAAAGCATCTCTAAATAATTGATTTTTTTTTTTAATATATTTTTTATTATTTTATTTCTTCTTTTTCATACTGTGTTGTGTATTTACATTTTTCTCATAAATAAATTCTGGTAAATCATTTTTCTCGTAAATATTCCTTAGAAATAATGTTTTAATAAAAGATTTATTAGTAGTAGTAGTACTATCATTACATTAAGTACGATTTTTCTGTCACACTTTCTTCAAGTTAAACTGAACTTTTATTTTGACAGGTTGCTGTGAAGACCTTTAAGTTTCTGTTTGTATATGATATGACAATAGTTTTTCTCAAAAGAAACGGTAAAATGCTCATGAAGTACTGTAACTCTCAGGGCAGTTCTAGAGATTGTTTATGTGTTCATGTACTCATATATTAAGGCGGCAGAGGCTGAAAATATTTCGGTATATGTGTAGTAAACGAAACAACATGCAGGATTCACATTTAAATAGTATTTTGTGGCTTAATATTCACTATCCACATCGTGTTTTGATTTAAATGTACTGATCTACTTTTGATTTATTCATCCAAAATTCTGTGACATTCCGTGTTATACAGTAAATTCAATTTTTATGACAGGATTCCGTGATTCCGTCCACGTTTTCCAACTTATAGGGTCCTGAATTACATACAGTTAACTTTTGACTCTCACATATTTCACCTAGTGGCCAGGTATTGCAAAATAGTCAACTTACTCCAGTGACTAAAGAAGAACCCGTCTGTTTTCTTAACATTTAAGAGTCCTTGATCCTCACGCTAATGACTGCAAAACAGATAAGGAACGAGAGCTAGCGATATAGCGAGAGAGACAGGCCTGGCGATCAAACTGCAATCACTCACTCTTTCACTCACTTAGCCGCAGCACATTCTCTGATGTGATTAGTGGTATGACGAAGCACACTGTACCTGTTTTAGTTTGCCCTGTTGGTCAATCTAAGCGCGGAAACAAAAGACTCCCTCAGAGACACAAAACGGGATTTGTGAGCACCCGAGAGCAAGAGGAACACTAAGTTGATCTGCGCTAACTGGACGTATTTGCTCTGTGTCCAGAGTTTGGTCTCTCTTTCTAAATGCAATTACAGCCCTCAATGGGGAGTTCATGCCATACCTCAGTGGCCCTTATTGAGGACTTGGAAAACCCACAGCAAACAAGCCTATTCACTTCGGCTTATTGTGGGGTATTTCATGGATTTTAGTGGTATTTTGAGGTAAACATGTCTGGGGGGAGTGTCTATTAAAGTATATGGTATGGTGTGCCTCAAGGCTATGTCATTGGTCCTTAGCTATTTCAGGCTTTCTGTGTCTTTGTCTTGCTTTTGCTTGTCTTGTTTTTTTTTTCTACCTAACAAGCTGTTTTAAAGCCTTCTATAGCTATAGTTTGAAATACTTTCATGTTTGTGTTTCAAGTTTTTGAACAGCAAGATTTTAATGTTTTTTTTTTAAAGAAATCTCTTCTGCTCACCAAGCCTGTATTTATTTGATCCAAAGTACACAAAAACAGTAAAATTTTGAAATATTTTTACTATTTAAAATAACTGTCTTCAATTTGAATATATTTTAAAATGTAATTTATTCCTGTGATTTCAAAGCTGATTTTTTAGCATCAATACTCTAGTCACATGATCCTTCAGAAATCCTAATATTCAGATTTGCTGCTCAAAAAAGCATTATTAATAGTAGAATTTTTTCAGGTTTCTTTTACGAATAGAAAGTTCAGAAGAACAGCATTTATCTAAAACAGAAATCTTTTGTAACATTATAAATGTCTTTATTATCACTTTTGATCAATTTAAAGCATCTTTGCTAAATAAAAGTATTCATTTCTGTCATTTATTTCCCAAAAATTATACTGACTCCAAGCTTTTGAATGGTGCAGTGTATAATGTTACAAAAACTTTTTATTTCAGATAAATGCTGATCTTTGGATCTTTCTATTCATCATAGAATCCTGAAAAAAATGTACTTAAATGTTTTAAATATTGATGATAATAATAATAAATGTTTCTTGAACAGCAAATCAGCATATCAGAATGAATTCTCAAGGATCATGTGACACTGAAGATTTGCGTAATGATGCTGAAAATTTAGATTTGATCACAGGAATAAATTACATTTTAAAATATATTCAAATAAAAAAAACAAACGTTATTTTAAATAGTAAAAATATGTCAAAATTGTACAGTTTTTGCTGTACTTTGGATCAAATAAATGCAGGCTTGGTGAAGAAACATTAAAAATCTTACTGTTCAAAAACTTTTGACTTGCAGTGTAAAATCAAAATATATAATGTAAATTCTAATTAAAAATAATAGTTTTTCTAATAATCATGTGAATTTAATTTATATGCACTTATGTAACAGCACATATTGATAATTACCCATATTTACTCGTTTAAATATTTATAAAACTCTTAACATCTTAAAACCTATTAAAATCTGTCAGTTGGATTTTGCTGTATATATCGCTAAGCCCTAGAGCATTAAACTCTCTCTTCATCCATGTTGACAGATTTGATACCTCACCAAGTATTAGAAGTGCACGCTTGTGCATTTTTAATGGGGAACATAAACAATTTGCTTTGTTTTAGAAAGCAGCTGCGTAGCCGCCCGGCACTTTGCGTGACTTCAGGCTTTTGTGACTGAAACAGAAGGCGAAGACGGCATGGCTGTCAGAATGCATTCACTTGAGTGTTTATGATCCGTCAGCCCGATCAATAGCACGCCATCATCTGAGCTGAGTATGTGTCCATCACCTTGCAGATGAGCTGTATCCAAATACACAGCTTTCGCCTTAAATTAACCTGAGCTCGAGAACTGTCTCAACCGCTGGCCGGGCTCCCTGCTCTGAAACCGTACCTGCTGTGGAACATTCAGCTGCCAGAGCCCATTTCCCATTAAAGTAAGGCTAATATCTTTTATGACAGCAATATTTGTGGTGATCAAAGTCTGGATTTCTGATAAGTCACACTTAACAGATCATAATCGCTTGAATAATAGATGATCTGTGTTCTTTGTATCTTTATTCCGTGAACGACAATACGGATGACACCGGAACCAGTGAAAGAGAGATTTGTGAAAATCTGTGACGGGACTTTCGTTGGAATGCCCTGTTGGAATGCTGCTGTGTTGCCAGTGATGTTTTATATTCCTGCATCACTCTCCATGTGTGTTTTTAGATCTTGCAGCCTACTCATTTGGTTGTCTTTGTTGAACATTGTTGTTGTGAATTCTGCATGTCTCCAAATTTGTGACACTGATTTGTGATCGTCTTGGCAGCATCGGTTACGATGGGTTGAAAATTATTTTTATATATATATATAGGTACAAATTTATATTTAATATAAATTATGTAATTAACAATTAGAAAAATGAGTTCAGTAAAACGATTAATCGTGATTAAACGCATCCAAAATACAAGTTTTTGTTTACATAATATATGTGTGTGTACTGTGTATATTTATTATGTATAAATACACACACATGCATGTATATATTTAAGAAAAATATATACACACATATATTGTGTAAACCAAAACATTTATTTTGGATGTGATTAATCACGATTAATCGTTTGACAGCACTAATAAAAATATTTTTTTGCATAAACACGTACACACGTAAGAATTTTTTTTTAATTCCCTTTTTAATGTTATTTTATGTGGTTGATCCAGTGAAGATATATGTAGAGTCATTTTTACAGGGTGGTGTAACTTAGTAATTACATTACTGGGATTTTAACTGCAAGATTTTGGAATGTCCCCATAATAAGTGTACTGTAATTTGCTTTAGATAAAAGTGTTGACTAAATGACAGATAAGTACTTAGTGAAAGGGTTTCATAGTTCATCAGATGTTTACATGGCTTTTCATGGTTTCTTAAATACTATGCAGTCACCTTTAATCTGCTTTTTGCACCTTTAAAGTGCTAAACATTCACACTCAAACACAAACCAATAATCTATCCCACACTCCCATACAGAAGCAGCAGCAGTGTGATGTTGCGAGGATTTCTGGGAGTTTGTCCTTTACACTGCCCCGTCTGTTCTCATGGTAAAGGAATTCGCTTTGGATCCCCTAGTCCTTCTGGCTGAGTCTCACCCGTGGAGATCAGTACACAGATCTTTGGGTCTTCGCACCGTTTGACTCGGCTGTGGAAATCACGGCAGAGGCCCAGCGATCTGACCTGGGGAGACCGCATACTCGTTCATTTGTTGCTCTGGGCTCAGATGGCCCATGTGTTGAAATGTCAACACTAGTGAGTGTTAAGGAATCCAGAGAGGCAGGGCAGCAGCGGCCGTCGGTAAATCTGACTAGCTAAGCTGTGCTTTATATGGGTCTGAGGTGTGAATCTTACACACATTTGACCAAGTCGTCATTAACACTATAGAGCAATAGTGAAGGGATTTAAATACACGCTTGCCATTTGCATTGCAATGCACTCTGTAAATTCAGGTTGTGAATTTTGTTAATCTGCATTTTAATAAAAGATTGCATAGCCAATTCTTGGTTTAAAGGATTAGTTCACTTCCAGAATAAAAATTTCTTCAGTCAAAAAGAAATTAAGATTTATGAGGAAAACATTCCAGGATTTTTCTCCATATAGTCGATTTCAATGGGAGCCAAAGGGTTGAAGGTCTAAACTGCAGCTTCAGAGCAGCTTCAAAGAGTTCTACACGATCCCAACTGAGGAATAAGGGTCTTATCTAGCAAAATGATCGGTCATTTTCTAAAAAAAATATATAACTATATAAAAATTTATATACTTTTTAACCACAAATGCTCATCTTGCACTAGCTTGACTTAATGCATTACGTTGGAAAAATCATGCATTATGTAGGCGGAAGTACTGACTCAGTGTTTACAAAGTAAATGTGCAAAGAAAGTCAAACATCCTTTACCAAAAAAAGGTAAAACAACGATGTTGAACGATTTAGAAGTTGCACTGTAAAAAATAATTTAAAATAATTTGTTCCCCCGCTACCTTAAAATTTTAAGTTCAGTCAACTCAAAAAAATGCTAAGTTTTACTAACTGACAACTTATATATTTGAGTTGGTTCAACTTACAATTTTAAGGCAGCTGGGTAAAAAACAGCTTTTAAGTTTAACAAACCATTTTTTTAATGTAGTCAACTTGAATATCTAAGTTGTCACTTTGTACAACTTAACATTTCAAGTTGACTAAACTTATTTGAGTTCACTGAACTTAAAATTTTAAGGCAGCAGGGTAACAAGTTATTTTAAGGTTCTTTGCTACTTCTGCCTACACGCGATTATGTAATGCATGAAGTCATTGGTGCGCATCGCAGAGCTAGTGCAAGATGAGCATTTGTGGTTAAAAAGTACGGTAATTTTTTTTTTTTTTTCGCTAGAATCGTTTAGCTAGATAAGACCCTTATTCCCTAGCTGGAATCATGTAGAGCCCTTTGAAGCTGCATTCAAACTACACTTTGGACCTTCAACCCGTTGACCACCATTAAAGTCCACTATATGGAGAAAAATCCTGGAATGTTTTCCTTAAAAACCTTATTTTCTTTTCAACTGAATTAATAAAGACATCTTGGATGACAGGAATTTTTTATTCTGGAAGTGAACTAATCCTTTAAATATAGGATTGCAGAAGTGAATAAATAATGATAATTGCAGTTGTGTTGTGTCCTGTTGTGTCACAGTTGTGTATTTGTTGAGAGTTGCAACCTATAACAGAAAATAGTTGCTTCTGCTAAAAGTGAAATTAACACTAGCATATAGGTGACCTTAAAGCAGCCAGAAAACTGTCATTTTGTTTTCCTGGCGTCTTTAATCCTCTCTCAGAAATGGAATAGAGTTATTCTCCCAGCATGATTCCTCTGCTTTCTGCCACCTTAAATATGTTGTCAGCAATGGAAGTAAGGAGCCTGAGAAAACTGTAAAAACTCTAAAATTAATGAAGTGAAGGGAAGAAAAGGAGAGCGGGTCAAAGAGAAAGAAACCCATCTGTGTGAGAGTGCCGCCCCAGTTAGTGCGTCTGGCTGATAAAGCAGTCTTTGATGGCAGAGATAGTACAGACGCCAGCCTAAATGTGGCCCGTTAGTGTGTTGTAAGTCGCCCTGTAGTGATAGTTGTCTAAAAAATCAGAGCTGTACCAAAGAGAGGCCGGAGGGAGGGAAGCACGGCGGCATTGTTTGTTATGTTTCACTTTTTCCCCCGGTCCAGGCAACCGTAATTCCAGCTTCCCTCTCTGACCCCAGCGAAAAGAAGAATGCCCAGGCCTGTCAAGAGTGGCGTCAAAAGATGAATTCTGTCCACCATAAAACTTCACTGTGATCTCTCGTTTTGTTTCTCCTGCTCGCATAAACACTCTCTGTCTTTCTCCCCCTCCGCCTGTCAGCGCAGTGGTACAGTCTAATAGCTGGAGGGAATCTAATCCTTGGCACAGGATAAGAGACTCAGACTCCCCCTCCATTCCCTCCCTCTCCATCTCTCTCTCTCGCTCGCTCGCTCTCAGTTCAGTTCAATTCAAGAAAGCTTCGCTGCCATGAATGTTAGGATCACATTATTTCCAAAGCAACAGTGTCTCTCTCTCTCTCTCTCTCTCTCTCTCTCTCTCTCTCGTCTCTTTCCCTCTCTGGTTAAAGGGTCTGGCAGGAGTGCTGTGGAGGAATGAGTTCATCTTTTCAGAATTCCCTGGATTAGAGGGGATGAAAAAGACAGGGATGTGGGCCTGTAGTTTGGTGGGAAGAGATGACAAGCTGCTGTTTTTCCTCTCGATCTTTCTCTTGCTCTGGATCTGCCCAGAGCTCTATGGACGTGTGTTTACCCCGAGGCGGTTCTTTTCTTGCCTTTTCTCCTCCCTGCGTGGTGCTTTTAAAAGCATTAGTGGATAATCACATAGTATCGCCATTGAAATCAACCCCCTTTTGTGTACTTAGAGTTAATTACCTCCAACTCACCCCAAAATGAATTTTTTTGGTGTGGTGGAGGGTGGGGTGTGTTTTTGTGTGTGTGTGTGTGTGTGTGTGTGTGTGTGTGTGTGTGTGTGTGTGTGTGAGCAGATCCTCCAAATCTCTTTTCGCTCTTTTTCTTTTAGTCGTTCCACCTCACATGAAGTCTCGCTCCTGTGCATCTGCGAAAATGTAACGCGAGACATTGTTTGAAATACAATATGATCAATGTATGGTCCACATTTTTTCATGCATAATTCATTTTATACCATTCCTTTTGTCTTTGCTTATAATGCACTGCATGAACACAATGGGGCAAATTCTTGTTCTTTGCTGTTCACTAAGGTGCACATTTGAAAAAAGTATCTTATGCTCACCAAGGCTGCATTTATTTGATTTAAAAATCAGTAAAAACAGTAATATTGTGAAAGGATATTACAGTATACAGTTGAAGTCAAAAGTTTACATACACCATGCAGAATCTGCAAAATGTTAATTAGTTTACCAAAATAAGAGGGATCATACAAAATGTATGTTTTTTTTGTTTTTTTCTTAAATGACCCCTTTCAGAAGTTTACATACGCTTGGTTCTTAATACTGTGGTGTTGTAACCTCAATGATCCACAGCTATGTTTTTTTGTTTAATGATAGTTGTTCATGAGTCCCGTGTTTGTCCTAAACAGTTAAACTGTCCCCTGTTCTTCAGAAAAGTCCTTCAGGTCCCACAGATCGTTTTTTCAGCATTTTTGTGTATTTGAACCCTTTCCAGCAATGACTGTATGATTTTGAGATCCATCTTTTTTACACTGAGGACAACTGAAGGACTCATATGCAACTATTGCAGAAGGTTCAAACACTCACTGATGCTCCAGAAGGAAAAACGATGCATTAAGATCCGGGGGTGTAAACTTTTGAACGGAATGAGGATGTATACATTTTTCCTCTTTTGCCTAAATATCATATTTTTTTTCATTTAGTACTGCCCTTCAGAAGCTATAGAAGATACTTACATGTTCCCAAGAAGACAAAATAAGTTACATTTACCCAAATTCAAAAAGTTTTCACCCCCCAGCTTTTAATGCACTGATTTTCCCTCTGGAGCATCAGTGAGCATTTGAACCTTCTGTAATAGTTGCATATGAGTCCCTCAGTTGTCCTCAGTGTGAAAAGATGGATCTCAAAATCATACAGTCATTTTGGAAAGGGTTCAAATAAGTGTATGTAAACTTTTGAACAGGGTCATTTTTAGAAATTCAACTATTATTAACATTAATTTTGCATGCTCCCTCTTATTTTGGTAAAATAATTACAATTTTACAGATTCTCCAAGGTGTATGTAAACTTTTGACTTCAACTTTTGACTCGTAAAGTAACTGTTTTCTATGGCAAAGTTAAATTTTACAGCAGCCATTCCTCCTATCTTCAGTGTCACATGATGATCTCTTTCTAATCTCTTAATATTGTATTTTTCTGCTTTTTTAAAATAGAAATCTTTTGGAACATCATAACTGTCTTTACTGTCACGTTCGATCAATTAAATGCATCTTGCTGAATAAAAGTATTAATTAATGATCCTAAACTTAAACCAAAATATAAATTTACAAATTAAATAGACTTGATCTCATTTTTGCAAACCCAGCTTTAAACGCTAGAACTACAGGGTTTAAAAATACCACTCAAAACTATATAAAAACTACATTTAGGGACATTCAAAGCATTCTATAATAGTTAATATACACATAACTGTGACTGCACATCAGTTGAATCCTTGCGCTGTTGCTTGCCAACCGTAAACAACCAAACAATTGTGCTTAACAACACCCCTTAATAACAAGTTTTTCCTCGTCTTGGCTTGTCTGTGGCACATCCCACTCTATATTTTTCACATTACTCCACGTTTCTTCAACGCACGTGTAAATAACGTAAAACGGTCCTGCCCACTGATAGCCGCACGCTGTATATATCCCAATTCCGCCCAATCCAGCACAGACTGTTTTTTTCCCTTTGATGTGAATGTGACCGTCTGGCCTGGGAACAGACTGTGAATTGCATGTTTACCTTACTGATCGAGTAGCACGTCCACCAGGGCATTATGTCCAAGCTCTGAATTTCAAAGGAAATACCTTTGTGGCTGTCTAGCTGAGCGTGTGTGCGTGTTTTGTTCATTTCAGGCTTTGTAAAAGAGCCTGGTATTTGTCTGAAAACAAAATGGAGACTAAATAAAAGACTTGACAAAGTAACCTTTAGTCTCACGGCCTCCTTAAGCTCTTGCTTTGTAAGTCAACAAGGCCCGTTGCAGTTGTTTGATCTCAGCTGGCCATGTTTGCTTTCCTTTGAGCAATTTACTACTCTAATATAATCTTTTCCTCGAGCGAATGGTGCGTTTTCGACCAATTTTGCACCTGTGCGCTGTGCGCAGAATGATACTCTTAAACTCTCCTGAAGGATTCGCGTGTTTAGTGTGAATCTTTGTGTTTTGCGGTCGTTCCGGCTGAGCTCGGGAAGGGGTCAGGCGCCGCCGTCCCTTCGGAGCCGCTGACAGCGTGTGTCTCTGAAGAGATTGACACTGGCGGAGACAGTTTTGAGAATATAATAACAATAATAACATACTCTACCTTTCTAATGGGTAAACCGAGCTGTTGAAAGGTGCTGGGGTTAAATGAACGCAGAGAGACGTAATTGCTCCCAGCTTTTGTCTTCCACCCCTCGTGAAGAGGGAGAAAACTGAAGAACTGTGAGGCGTTCTCACTCCAGTGTGGAAAACACAGTAAGTCTGCCGTTATTATCTGTACTCAAAGTGATGGGCCCACAGCGCTTAAGTGTTGTTAACTAAACTGTTGCTGAGTCATTAAGGTACATGAGTTTAGATGTCCACCGCCTTTGAACTAACACCTACTCGCCGCAGTTGATAGCCTAAATGAGGTTTATTATGCTAAAGTACCATCATTGGCTGCGATTAGAGCCGCGGTGCCGTCCGTCTGTCTGTCTTTCCTGGTCTGAGTAAGACTGTATTTCCAGCTCTGGCGGCTTGTCAGAGGCTCTTCACTGACTCATGAGCGAGGCCTCCAGGGAAGGGGGAGACAGGAACTCTGTATCCTGCTTGTTGTGTGCTTGCTGATGTGCATTTTCCAGCCCCTACCTGAACACATGCACGCACACACAAACACACTGCCACGCGGTGCAGACATTTAACTTTCTGTCAAGGGCCGAATTTGTTTCTTGAGTTGAAGTGCGCAGATAAATGGCCTGTTGAAGTACAGGATGATGCCGAGCTGACAGACATTGTGCAATATGAATATTCAAGCAAGGAAAATTCAGCTTAGGATGTTGTAGCTGGAAGATGGTTTCTTGTTGGTTTAAGCTGCACTGCAGCAGTACTTTTTTAGGTTGTTATATTGTGCATCATTTTATATATTATGTTTTATTGAAGAAAATGTATACAATAATAAATAATAACTTTATATTGGGGCTGTCAAGCGATTAATCGCAATGTATTTATTATCATTTTTTTATATAATTTATATTATATATAAATGCAAATATTTTGTACATAACATATTTCTCTTAAATATATACATTATTTTGTGTGCATTTATATATACATAATAATTAAACACAGTACACACACATATATTAGGCAAACTTAAACTTTTATTTTGGATTCGATTAATCACGATTAATCACAATTAATCATTTGACAGCCCTACTATATACATGCATTTAATTATATATACCTATACATTGTATGCAAAAGAAATATGTGTGTATATACACACATATATTTGCTACTGGGGTTAAAAAAAAAAAACTTTATATATATATATACACGTTATATATATATTTTGTATATATACAAAAGTTTGGGGTCAGTACATTTTTATTGTTTCTTTTTTTTTTTTTTAAGAAATTAATACTTTTATTCACCAAGGATGTATTAAGTTAATAATTAAAAGTTTATTAAAAGTTAATAATAAATAATTTACATTGTTATAAAATATTTATATTTTGAATAAACACTGTACTTTTTAAACTTGTTATTCATGAAAGAATCCTGAAAAAAAAAAATCACAGGTTCCAAAAAATATTTGGCAGCACAACTGTTGATATTATCCAACATTGATCATTCTAATAATAAATCCGCATATTAGAATGATTTCTGAAGGATCATGTGACACTTAAGACTGGAGTAACAGCTGATAAAAATTCAGCTTTTCATCACAGGAATAAATTCTATTTTAAAGTATGTTAAAATAAAAAACATTATTTTATATTGTAAAAACATTTACAAAACAATATTACTGTTTTTTTTCTATATTTTTAATCAAATAAATGCAGCCTTGATGAACATAAGAGACTTCTTTAAAGACTATTACAAGTCTTACTGACCCCAAACTTTTAAACGGTAGTGTATATACAGTATATTCTTTTTCAAAACAGTACATTTAGATGTTTTCTTCAGTAAAAATATATATACATATTTATATGTATATGTAATATATTGGACCACAAAACCAGTTGTAAGTAGCATAGATAAATTTGTAGCAATAACTTGGGTCAAAACTATAGATTTTTCTTTTATGCCAAAAATTCTTAGGATATTAAGTAAAGATCATCGTCCATGAAGATATTTTGTACATTTCCTACTGTGAGTTTTTCAAAACTTATTTTTTTATTAATATGCATTCCTAAGAATTTTATTTGGACAACTTATAAATGCCCATTTTTTTTTTTTTTTAAATATTTTTTTTTTTTTTTTTGCACCCAAATTCCACATTTTCAAACAGTTGTATCCTGACCAAATATTGTCATATCATAACAAACCATACATAAATAGAAAGCTTATTTATAAAGATAAATCTCAGTTTGTGGTCCAAGGTGACATATAATGTGTGCAAAAGAAATGCATATATAATAGAGTTAAATGTAAGCTAAAATTTGCTAGTATGGTTAAAAAAAAAAAACTTTTAGAAAATAGTTTTAAATTGTTCAAAAATAAATAAAATACATTATAAAATCTAACTGGGTAAAAAAACAGCTTTAAAGTAGTTTTAAAATTGAACAGTTTTACAATAAAAATAAATAATAAATAAAATACATTTTAAAAAATCTAGTTGGTTTAAAAACAAAGTCTTAATTAGCTTTAAAATAGTTTTTAAAATTAAATAGACTGGATTTTTCAGCAAGGAAGTGTGACGGAAAAGTAAATTTGAAAAACAAAGAGATGGCACTGGCTGGTTTTGAGTTCTAAGATTCTAATGAGTTTGCCCGATTAGTTCTCTTCCTTCCCCGTCTCCTTTTTCCCACTGACACACACTCACACGGCACCGCTCAGGCGAGAACAGCCAAAACACACACTCCTCTCTCAAACACAAACATTGGCTGATATTCTCTTCAGCTCTAATATACTTAAAACACATGAACACACATGCACAACACCCTCAGGAAAAGGGCCGGTCTCTGGGCTGAGCATTGTTCGCTCCCAAGCTAAACATTAAATAGATTATTAACCTTTAATCTTTGCACCTCTGTTTAAACCCACAGAACAGGCAGCGCAGACTCAACCACCCCCTTTCTGTGTCTCTCGCTCACATTAAAACGGGGGGCATTAATCATATCACAGCACTTCGGCCATGTGAAACTTCCTGCCGCATTGTTTCGTTTTTTGCATCTCATTGATTTAGGTATAAGTTCAAATGCAGGCCTCATTAGGTGGCATAGCTGGAAGCATGTCTTCCTGTATCCTTTCTGTTGACCTAACATAGAGCTACTGACTTAACATAGATGCTTTGTGGAGAACAGTCTGCATGATTATTATGATTTATTCACAGCATTCTCCACAAAGTGGAGATGAAAACAGCCAACGCAAAGGTTTCATTAGACCACTCGGGCAGAAAAAACACCTTGCAAGCTCAAAGAGGATGTAAGGAATTCTGTAATGTTAACACGCAGGGGCCCAGTGCAAGGGGCCGCTTCGGTAAAGAGAAGTGAGTTTAAAGTCAGTCCTGATCCCACATCTCCAAACACTTGTCCTATGATGTATTTCTGGGTTTGTTCGAGGTGTTTATTTTCCAGTGTGTTTTGTATGCACGAGTGTGTATGTGTTTGTGTTGATTGTCTGTCTTGGCACTGGATAGTTCACCCAACAATGCAAATTCTGTCAATATTTATTCACCTTCATTTATTTTCAGTCTGAACACAGAATTAGAGTTTTGAAGAATCTTTATGCATCTCTACTCTATACAACGACCAAATAGGTTCATGTTGCATCTTACAAGACTTTTACACCATATTCCAAGTCTTCGAAAGCCATGCAATTAAAGCTGTCAAATGATTAATTCCAATTAATCACATGCAAATTGCATGCAAAATGCAAAAAAAGTTTGTTTACATACTATATGTGTGTACTGTGTATATTTATTATGTGTATATAAATACACACATACATGTACATATTTTTTTACAAATATTTATGTGTGTGTGTGTGTATATATATATATATATATATATATTTATACTTGTACATAAAATAGTTTTCCTTAATATATACATGTATGTGTGTGTATATATGCATAACAAATATACACAGTAAACACACACACGTGAACATAAACTTTTATTTTTGATGCGATTAATCGTGATTAATCGTTTGACAGCACTACATGCAATTGCTTTGTTCAAGGAACATTTTCCTTACTATATACATGTATGTTTGTGTATTTATATATGCATAATATACACAGTAAAAACACATATGTAAACATAAACTTTTATTTTGGATGTGATTAATCATTTGACAGCCCTATATACGATTACTTTGTTCGAGGAACGTACCAAAATTCAAGTCATTTTTTATTTATTCAGGCCCCAAATTAAATAAACGAGAACAAGAACAAAAATATTACCTTATTGTTTTGTCAATAATGTCTTTAATTTTGGCTAGCGATGCACCATAATAACACCAAAATGGAAAACTTTTAATTTGCTGAAAATCATAACTAAAAAGAAGGTTTTAGTAATTAAATTAGGATAATTGGCTAATTCACAGGTGATAAGCCAGTTGAACCACATCTCAATTTTTTTAACAAATTTTCCTTCCGTTTGCTAAAATTTTGTACATCGCTAAAGTTGCATGGCTTCAGAAGGCAGGAAATACAGTGCACAGTTTGGAGCATGACAGCATTGGTTATTGTGAACTCTTGTTATGTGATGAAGAGCTTAATAAAGATTCTTAAACTTTCCTACAATTGTTTTTCACCCAAAAAAGTACAGCATACTGGTTTCGAATGGCATGAGGGTGAGTAAATGATGTCAAAAGTCTCATTTTTTAATGACCTGGGCATTTGTTCGACCCTCAGAGTTCAACCACAGCAAGTGACTGAACAGAGACTATAGACCTGGCTCTTAAAAACCTGGCCCTGCCAATGGCTTCTCAGGGCCGAAATAATGGCATCACTCAATGTGCAAGTTAATCTGAGCTGATAGCGTGAAGCCTGAGGGGTCAGGGGGTCACAAGCTTGCACTAAGTTGTCAGGGAGCTGAAAGCTGTCCCCAGGCCCACAGCGGGAGCTGGCAGGGAGGGGACGCTCCCTCTCCACCCAAGCCATCACCACCATCACCCACCCACAGGAATGTGGAGGAGAATAGAGACGGGGGAGGGAGCTGTCGCCGGATATGAGCTCATAGCTTTTCCATATCCCCCTTGCACAAATACTTTCTCCCCGGATCAAGAAAGAGCGGGCAGAAATGCGTGGCGCATTGTACTTGGAAATGTTTAAGAGCGTGTGTGGCTGAGATAGACACGTATTGAGGGAGTTGTAACTCACTCAGGGTTTGGCACCAAACGCAGTCCGCAGACAGACTCCCAAGCCATGAAAGTGAATTAAATGAGCTGATTTAAAGGGTTTTTGGTTGTTCTGTATAAGGAATGGATTTTTTGGAGCGTATAAGCTTCAACTGGACTATTTTTTTAATGTCATATAATATTTTTTGTTTTGTTTTGGGGTTTCAGCTTCACTTTCAGCTTTCTTTGGCATGCAATACACAAGTAAATAACTAATGAGTTAAGTTTTGAAGTAGCACCCTCTTGAGGCAGCATATGACAGTGCAGCAACTCTACTTAATAAACCTTCTCTAACCATCTTTTTATTTAGTTTGCATTGTAACCAACCCGTTCTCTTTTCTTGTTTCAGATGCCAGTCTGTCACCTGACGCCCCCAAGCAGAGTCATTGGTGTAACGTGGCGTACTGGGAGCATCGGACACGGGTGGGCCGCCTCTACACGGTGTACCAGCCCGCCGTCAGCATTTTCTATGACCTACCTCAAGGCACGGGCTTCTGCCTCGGCCAGCTGAGCCTGGACCAGCGCAGCAGCACCGTGCAGCGGACGCGCGGCAAGATCGGCTACGGCTTGCTCCTCAGCAAAGAGCCAGACGGAGTCTGGGCCTACAATCGCAGCCAGCACCCCATCTTCGTCAACTCACCCACCTTGGACGTACCGGGGAGCCGTAGTTTGGTGGTGCGCAAGGTGATGCCCGGCTACTCCATCAAAGTGTTCGACTACGAGCGCTCAGCCATGCTCAGGCAGGGGGCCGAGTCCGAGCTGCTAGACGGACCGTATGACCCGAACAGTGTGCGGATCAGCTTCGCGAAAGGCTGGGGCCCTTGTTACTCCCGCCAGTTCATCACTTCCTGCCCGTGCTGGCTCGAGATCCTCCTCAACAACCACAGATAACACATACACACATGGACTCAATTGTGTTGAGAGACTTTCGGACTCCACAGACTATCCCAAATATCATCTACTTAGATTTAATATAAAGTTTTATATATTATAAGAAATATATATTATACTTGTAAATACTGGAGTCATTTTTACGATGTAATTATTTATGTATGGTGCAATGTGTACATGGACAAGAGGAAAAAAACGGGAAATGCACTTTGGCTTATATATTATATATATAAATATCTATAAAGATAAAGAATCTTTCAATACCAATTTGAAAAATTATACAGCAAAAATAGGAAGAGCCTGGTTTTGGTGTATAGTTTTCATATACTATTAATATCCAGATGAAAAGCTAACACCATTCACACATTGATAATAAAGTATTCGCATAATATTGTCGTGCTTTCTGTCTTTTACTTATGTTTAAAAATATTTCATTCTAAATGGTTATCTTACATGAGTACTGCATGGTTTCTTCAAAGAACCAAAATAACCATTTTTTTCTTGGTGTGAATACATCTAAAGAACCATCTTCCACTAAAAAGAACCTTTTGTGCAATGAAACGTTTAATGGATGTTCATTCGTGGAACCATTGATGCCAATTTTTATTTTTAAGAGTGTAAGCTATCATCTTCATCTGATAATAGGCTTTGTGTTTTATCACCATTGTATTTTACACGGCGTCCCAACCCGATGCAACTTTTTTCCAGCACCGTTCTGGGAAGCCCTGTCCACCATGAAATCTGATTGGTCATAACAGTACATTAAACCTTAAAAATCCTTCTGATTGGCTGTTTAACGTAATGTAATGTTGCTTCTCACTGGAAACTTTGTGCCTGGTTAGGACTTGGTCTTGCAGACAACCTGCTGTTCAAACAAACCATCACTGTGGAAGTGAAAAGAAATCCACGCTATTGAGTTTTCACTGAGTTTTCAAACCGGGGCTTTGGGCATTGGCTGTCAGTCTAAAAATTGTTTAAACCTCTGGAATTAACATTGTGAAACCGAGGGAGGTCGTTTCAGTGGCGCAGTTATTTCAGGCATCAATCTCCCTTTTCGCCGTAGAGCCAAGCTTACATCTACACATTGGTTGAGAGGAGGTTGCAGCCAGAGTTCCTTGAGGTCCTTGAGAGCCTTGCTGGCCGGTGTTGAAGAGAGAGGAGGAGTTTTTCAGAAGAGAAGATGATGTATCCTCAAGCATGGCTTCCTCTCTGCTCTGTCCCTGCAGCTCCTAGCCGACTAGCCTCCACAGCGGCCGTGGTCAGTGGTTTATGGGCCCAGCTGCGCTTCTTTCTTCTGCGAGGGAAGAGGTGGTGGCTCCCGTCCCAGTGCATTGATATATCTCCATGAATGCACATGGCAAAACCAAGACCTTTAAAAGAAACTATGCACAGGCCAGTAAACTACTTCCAAGGTGGATGTGGTAGGGCTGGCTTCCTTTCTAATTGTGGGTGTTGGTTGTCAAAGTCGCTGGGGGAGAAGAGGAGGGGGCTGTGGACTAACCTGCCAAAAGCCAGTTTGAAAAAAAAACAACAATCTGGTCCACGCAGGCTAACAATGTGTCTGTAAATTTTACAGAGCCGTAAACAAAAAGATGCGCGACACTGGAGGTATTGCAGAAACGGCTTTGCCATCTCACACGGAGAGCAAAGCTCTTTCTCACTATGCGCCGTCTGCCGCCTGCCCCGTGCCGAGTTCAAACGGCCCAGAGGAGTGGCTCCTCTAACTGCAACTGGGGGCCATTATCCTGCTCCTTTGTGTCTGCTTTATGGGAAGAGGGCCCGGATCACCACTCGGGGAGGAACTGGCAGACTATTATACTGGGCAGGGCTAGAGCCTGAGACACATAGTACACAGATTACACAAGGCACCTCAGTGGGTACAAAAGGGGGCCTAATTAGACCAGGCCTGGGTAAGGTCCAGAGAAATAGCGAGAGCAAGAGCTACCAGGCCTGGGAACGCGCCCTGCTCCTCAGCAGCTTCAGCGTGGAGTGAGTAAGTGAGGGACGGATGGGGAGAGATAGAAAAAGGAGGAGGAGAAACGGAAAAGCCATGTAAGCAGCTTTGCAAGTGTGCCGCTACCTCAGGGATGGTATTGATTAACGGGGTTTCAGAGCGTTCTCGCTGCCAAAGATGTCTTAAGCTGCTATGAGCTGGTGAGGGCTAAGCACGCCATTTTGTTTGTCCCGTTAATGTACAGTTCAGTGGCCTTTGTGCCTCACAAAAGTTCTTTAGAATGTCCTTTCTCCCTTCTTTCTCCGTTAATTTAATTAAAAAAGAGACTCTTTTGTTTCTCAAATGTAGACATGCTTAATTTTCCTGCTTCTCAGATCTTTCTGCTAAGAAAAGACATGATAATTTCATATGTTTCCTCTAGCATTTGAGAAAGTTAGGGTAGGTGATTTCAGAAAGGTTAGCAATAGGCCAAACTGGAGTAAACATCACAGTTACTGTTGAGGTCAAAAGTGTACATACACCTTGCAGAATCTGCAAAATGTTAATTGTTTTACCAAAATAAGAGGGATCATACAATATGCATGTTATTTTTTTATTTAGTACTGACCTGAACAAGATATGTCACATAAAAGACATTTACATGTAGTCCACAAGAGAAAATAAGAGCTGGATTTATAAAAATGACCCTGTTCAAAGGTTTACATTACAAAATGATGCATTAAGAGCCAGGGGTGTAAACTTTTGAACAGAATTAAGATGTTTACATTTTTCTTATTTTGCCTAAATATCAAAGTATCAGTGAGCATTTGAACCTTCTGTAATAGTTGCATATGAGTCCCTCAGTTGTCCTCAGTGTGAAAAGATGGATCTCAAAATCATCCAGTCATTGCTGGAAAGGATTCAAATACACAAAAATGCTGAAAAACCAATGAATTTGTGGAACCTGAAGGATTTTTCTGAAGAACAGCGGGCAGTTTAACTGTTCAGGACAAACAGGGGACTCATGAACAACTATCACTAAACAAAAAAACAAACAAAAAACAGCTGGATCATTCAGGTAACAACACAGTATTAAAAATCAAGTGTATGTAAACTTTTGAACAGAATCATTTTTATAAATTTAACTATTATTTTCTCTTGTAAACATCTTTTATGTGAAATATCTTATTCAGGTCAGTACTAAATAAAAAAATAACATTTGTATGATCACTCTTATTTTGGTAAAATAATACATTTTGCAGATTCTTCAAGATGTATGTAAACTTTTGACCTCAACTGTACGTGACTTGCAGCTGTGCGCACATTGTTGTGGCAGAAAAAGACTGGTAAAAAACAGGGAAACAGGTAAAATCCATGGAATAAGAGAAAAAAAATATTTTTGTACCTTTGGATGTCAAAATCAGAATGCAAATCAATTTTTTGGAATACTGTCATCAAAAACGCCAACTGAAACTAAATGCAGACATTTAAATGGACAGACTATGAATGAAACATGCTATGATTACACTACTTTTAAAGCATAAATTTGATTTAAACTATAGGTCTACATAATATTCACATATGCAGACATATTGTATTAGCCCTAAAGATACATGAAATATTATTTAAACCTATAATGTTTTACACAAAATTTACCTATTTTAGACTTTTTGTCTCTAAAATGCAAGTTTATATCTCCTAGTTTGGACTTTATAACTTGATTTAACTCAATAATAGCAAGTTTGTCAACTCTGAGGGAAAAAAACCAGAGTCGAGAGGAAAAGAAAGAATGACAAGTTGATTTTTGAAGAAAAAAGTTGAAATGTTGAAATATAAACTCAAATTTACCTTTTTTTTTATTCTTTTATTTCTATTTCTTCCATAGACTGCTGGTTGAAAACGGTCATTTTCTTCAACGAGATAGGCTCCGCCCACAAAAACCGTTATCACTGTTTGCAAACACTGAATTGGTCTAGTAAGCTAGCTTTGAACGCAAGATCCCGCCTTCCCTGCATAATCACTCTGCGAAGCCACGCCTCCTACAAAACACAAGAACACGCACAGGCAGATCAAAGGCAAATCAGCGACACGATGAGAGACGGCGATGGTGAAGGATTGAATGCAGCGATGTCAGATTACTTCATGTTTCATTTACCAGTGAGAACATAATACAGTACAAAGCGCATAATATAAAAATAATAACGCCTTTTATTCTCGTTCGGTTTTTAACGAGAATTAAACAAGCTGATAACATATATCTGTGTGAACAGGGTGCACGGAGGTATGCAAATACATAGTTTGATAGGCAGGTAGGACAGCCTATCATAATATTTAGACCGAAGATGCTGATTGGCCAAACATTTTATGGTCCTAGCCTTCCACAGACGATATAAATGCATAAAAATACATTTCGACTTAACTTAATTTGATTGCTATCAGGATGTGAAGAGACTTTTAACCAGCATAACAAAAAAAACCCACCTGAGCTTTGAATGAGCAACCTCTGAGTAATGAAATATTGTTTTAAATCGTATCAAGTTTTCACAATTCAACTGTTTTAATTGTGTAGACATGCTAAAAGTGGATTTTGTCAGTGTTTAGGAGTGCATATAGCATATAGATAGTTTCAAAGCTAACACATGGACTAAAAACCACAATAATTTAGATTTTGATGCTATTGGGTCCAATTTCCAGCATCTTTCGACACTATAACAATTCCAAAAGTTTTAAAAAAGTATCTTTGAGCTTTTGTGTTTGCTCTTGAGTGTCCCGAGCTTGCATCTGACTACTTTTTTAAGCATAGTTAGGAGGCTTTGTGATTATGACATGCTTCTTGCCAAACCCTCAATGAATTCCATAGGCCGCAGAGCTCAAGATGCTCTCCCTCCTCGAGTCTGCTGCTCCCCTGTTGCATACAGGGTAATTACTGCTAAACACTAAAAATGGACTTGTTTTTGTCACAAAGCATCCAGAAAGTGAATTGAAATGATGACAGAAGTAGTCTCGCATACTTGCAACACAGTCTGGTTTTTGTTGAAGCTCATTCCAGAGTCGCCCCCATGGAAGAAAAGAACAAACCAATCTGAACAAACCAACCACAATTTTTGTTTTGCTTTTGTTATGTGTGCAATCTGGAATGCTAAATTTCTGCAACCTTTTGCAATGTGTTTTTCTCCAGATCCTGAATTTTAGCATCTCTTCCCCAGGTGCAGGCGGCTGCCTTTAATCTTAGATATATGAATTAGTCAGTTGCACTGATGACATGCTTATAATTGTATACTGCTAAAGTATTGTTTAAAAGGTTCCCACAGTACCCACCCACGTTTGTCTTTTTATAAACTAAACAATGGCTTAGACTCCCTTTATGACTCACCTTGTCCCGTGCCATCTATCACCAAAGTGCATTTTACTTTACGTAAACCAATAAAAACATAAGTTGCTCTTAATTTTTTAAGTCTTCATGAAGGTCTTGTTTCTTGTAAACTTTTTGATGTCAAACTGTTCTTTTTTTCTCCTAAAATTTTAAAATAGATCATAGTTACTGTATGTATCTTGTAAGTTGCTTTATACTTCTACTTCTAAAATAAAAAATAGACCTAATTTAGATCTTTGACATACAGTAAGAGCACAGCATTGTAGATAGTATTGCTTTGATAATTTGGTCTCAAATACAGTTTTATTCGAAAGTTTGGGAACCCCTTGCAGAATCTGTGAAAATGTGAATAATTTTAACAAAATAAGAGAGACCATACAAAATGCATGTTTTTTTATTATTTACTACTATCCTGAGTAAGATATTTTACATAAAAGATGTTTACATATAGTCCACAAGACTATATGGTTGTTGATGAGTCCCTTGTTTGTTCTGAACAGTTAAACTAAACACTGTTCTTCAGACAAAAACTCCAGGTCCTGCAGATTTCCAGCTTTTTTTGCATATTTCCAGCAGTGACTGTATGTTTTTGAGATCCATCTTTTCACACTGATGACAACTGAGGGACTAAAACAAAAAAAACGCTTACTGATGCTCCAAAAGAAAACACAATGCATTAAGATCCGGGGGGTGAAAACTTTTTGAATTTAAAGATCAAGGTAAATTGTGCTTAATTTGTCTTCCGGCAAACATGCAAGTATCTTCTGTTGCTTCCAAAGGGCAGTACTTAATTGAAAAATTATATTTCAACAAAATATGAAACATTCGGACATCTTCATCTTGTTCAAAAGTTTTCACGCCCCGGCTCTTAATGCATCGTGTTTACTTCTGGAGCATCAGTGAATGTTTAAACTTTTTTTAATGGTTGTGTTTGAGTCCCTCAGTTGTCCTCAGTGTAAAAAGATGAAAAATGCAGACTCTTGTATCTTAGCAAACCTGACCACAGTATGACATGTTGATGAAGTCACTTTCAATCTCTTTCAATGAAGACATATGTAAGATTATCTTGGTAGTTTTCTAAGCAGAAAATCTGGTAAACAAGACAGTTAAAAGGATGGTATACCCAAAAATGAAGAAAACAGTAAAAGAATGACTTCCAAACAGTTTTGGTTACCATTGACTATTTTATGAAAGCATAAAAAATCATGTATGTTCAGCAAAAGAAAGAAAGTAGTAGGTTTGGAAAAACACGAGGGTGAATAAATGACAGAATGTCACTTTTTTTTCTTTGCTTTTTACTAGATCATAATACATGATGTGTTGAGAGAATTCCAGATGTGAAATAATATCAAGACGTCAGGTTTATTCTTGTAAAAATCACCATTACACCACTCCCAGGTAATTCCCAAGGCTGTTATCGGAGTGTTTGATGATACAGCACTGGAATGTGTTCAGATGCCGTTTTATTGCATGCTGTCACATCCTGTGAATCACTCACTCCTTACACAGCCATGATGAAACAAAGCTTAACAGAACGGCCTTGTGTATTTACCTCTCTCGCCTTTACTCCCATGACAACTGTTCAACAGAATTGCACTGCAGAAACTAGTAACCGAATTTTGTTGCTGCTTCAACTCCATGTTTAGCTCTAACAGACAGGGAGCGGAGGAGCAGTTAGCAGCAGCTGCCTGATTACGGAGCTGCACAGTAGCCGCTGCTGCAGTTGATGACCTGATCCAGCCCGGCACATCTGGCGCTGGCACAAACACACTGGAGTAATAGCACATTTGAAGGCGGGCGAGAGAGGAAGATTACACGGAGCGCCTGGAAGACTTCCTGCTCGCTCTCTCTCATGAGCGAGACCTGCGGAAGTCTTCTCACCTTGGCTCAGGGTGCTCTAATTACAGAACTTCACCTGACAGCAGTTAGACGGACATGCACGCACACGCTTTGGAGCTTGATGGTTCGGGGATGTACAGAGCAGGAGATGAGACCACACTCGGGGTATTAGAGAAGACAATGCTGGAGATGTTCCCTCCCTTTCTGAAACGTAAGATTGGATTAACATGCCTTGGTGTGGCTGAGGTGCATCATTCACACCCCAAATAATGGGGCATGATAAAAATGCCATCTTCCTGTCATGTTGTTCTCTCCTAGTCCTGGTTATTAATGTTCTCTGACTTTCGAGAAAAAAGGTTGGGCAACAAGTGTTGTTTAGAAGTACATTGGGCAATATTATGACAATATTACCTCAGTCGAAGATCAGAGTGACCTTGCGAATGCGTGCGCTGAAAGCGTGAGGTGCTTTCGAGAGCTTTGCGGCAGCAATGTTTTTGCGTTGCTCCCTCCCTCCACTCTATAATTGCAGGGTTAAGAGGGGCCTCACTGACGTACACACAGGATTTATTTTAGTGAGTTTCCACAGAGCTTAAAAGAATGCCATCGCACACCCTCCACACACGTACAAAGAGTTTTGAGTCTAACATGCAATAAATACAAATGCACTCTCATTCCCCTGCATGCACTCACTCAAAAATACACACTCACACACACTGCCTTGGGCAAATTTCTGATAACATAAATCATCCGGTACATCTTCAGAGCCTTCACCTCACTCAAAGCTCTCTTTAGGCAAAAAACACATAATAGACCTTGTTTAGTTTTGCGGTTTCAGTTTGGCTGTTCACCAACATTAAAGACCTTTGATAATTTATAGTCGCCTCACAATTTCATTGAGAATATTTCCTTTAAAGGGCTTCCTTGTTAGAGCAAGCACTGATACAATGGGCTGGCTTTGTAAACGACTTGGGTTTGTTTTGGTTTTTTTTTTTTTGCATTTTAAAGACTGACTCATTGTCTTCAGGTTGTGTTTGAAAATGGAGCACATTAGTATGTTTTCTCTCTCTCTTAACACTGAGACGCTGCGCCTGACTCCACTACAATCTTCCCTTTCAGCAGCATGTAGCCATGACAGTGGGCCGTGTCCCTACTCCTGAAACCTGGCCAAGACCCCCCTTTTTCTGAAGAATGAGAAAGGCATTCCTTTTGCAGTTAACCCCTACCAAGTCTCTATTAAAACGGAATCAGACTTAAATTACTTTGTCGGTCCTTTTGTTTTAAAGAAAGGAAAGGTGGTTTTTCATACTGTATGGATAGTCCACCACAAACCAGTGTAGTTTACTGGTTCATTCAGGTGTGTATGCAGATTTTGTAAATACAATATGTGACCCTGGACCACAAAACCATTCATAAGTAGCATGGGTATATTTTTAGAAATAACCAACACTACATTGTATGGGTGAAAATTATTGATTTTTATTTTATCATTAGGATATTATGTCAAGATCGTGTTTCATGAAGATATTTTGTACATTTCCTACCGTAAATATATCAAAACTTAATTTTTGATTAGTTATGTGCATCGCTAAGAACTTCATTTGGACAACTTTTGGCGATTTTCTCAATACTTAGATTCTCAATACTCAGATTCCAGATTTTCAAATAGTTGTATCAATGGAAAGCTTATTTATTCACATAAATTTTAAAAAAAATGACCCTTATGATTGGTTTTGTAGTCCAGGGTCACATATTATTAAAAAAATAATAAAGTAATAATTATTTTTTGACTAAAGGCAAATTCACAACAGTAATGATAACAATATTGTTCCTCTGTGTCATTTTCAATGTTGTGGTGTGAACTTCCTATTCTTATATTATTAAAACGATTTCTGAACTTTATAGTTATAGTTATGTTTTACTTTGAAGGACAGTTACATTCATACGTAGGCTACGTGAATGCTGGAGCTCATAAACGCAATCTTATGCTAAAAGGTTATGTATTTTCATGCTTTCTAAAGTTCAGTTTTGGTAAACGTGCGAATTCGTAACCACGTTATTTTTTTCCGTAAGAGCAGGCATGGCCATTTGGGTCTGACTTCCGGTCTCATCCACGTTTAGCTGTACAAAAAGCTCCTTTTGCTGCTTGATATTGCAGATTGTTGTGTCTTACCATAGTATTTTTATTATAAACACACTGTAGTGCAAATAGTTTTAACCCTTTACTGAATGTTGTTATTCTTCTCATTATTTCTCCATAGCGAATAATGAACAAGAAGTCTCGCCAATAGGCTTACATCCGCGTCGAAGACCTGTGACCAACAGAATAGCGATAATTAGTCTCTTTCGTTGCAGTGTCCGAATAAATTTCGCGTCCTCAAGTCTAGTTTGACCGCGGGTTTACTTGAAGACATTGCCGCGAATGATATGAACAGAGCAAGAGAATTGAAGCTTGTACGGAAAGCCCTTATATGGGCATGGTTTGGCCGAGTTTATTGCAAACTGCTATCTGTGTTCCCGCGCTCACTCGTTTTGAGTAATCCAGATTTATCAACGTCATCGAAGGTAAGAACAATTTTACTTAAGGTTTGACTGTGAATGTTTTGTGCACATATAAATATGCAAGTACGAAATTATTAGTGAATGAATGAGGGCTGACTTTATGTGATTTGTTAGTTAACTTGCCAGTACGTTTTCTGTATGGAATTACTGTATTTAGTTGTGCTATTGAATAAGAGACAGAAGGCAGAATTTTAAGGCTTCGTAAGGTAGGCAACTTAATTACCATGCCTTATGCCTCTTTTATTTACCTTATTATTCAATGTGGAGGGAAGCATATGGGCAAGACTATTAGTTTTTTAGTTGCTATAGGGAAATAATGAGAAGAATAACAACATTCAGTAATCCGTAAAACTGTTTGTGCTACAAACCAGAGTGTTCATATGAATATAAAACATTACAATAATATGTTAAGACACACCTATTTGCAATATCAAACAGCAAAAGGGGCAGTTTTGTACAGTTAAAAATAGCTGGACATGGATGAGGCAGGAAACCAGACCTATACAATTTACAAATGGCCATGACCGCTCCTATAAGAAAAATAAGGTGGATACCTGAGTGCTGAATTAGCAACTGTGTACTAACGTACTATTTTCAGCATATTTTTATATGGCAGGAATTGTAAGAGTAGAATATTGTTCCAACAAAAATTATTTATCAGAGAAAAGCATCTATAAAACTAGGCTAAAATAATTATAAGCATGCAATTTCACCCCAAATTTGTGTGTGCTATGTATATTTATGCTTATTAGACTATTGCCTTGTTCATGGTTTGCTCTGTATTAAAATCATTTGTGAGTTGAGTCTCCTGTGGTGCAATTCGTATGACTCCCTTCCAATTGTAGAGCGTTCCAGATAAATGTACGCCTACACATGATCTGCCCACAGATTTCTGCGCCCATCATTCATAACATTCAATTTAGACTGTAGGAAACTCAGATTAGGGATAGTTTACCCAAAAATGAAAATTCTGTCATTGTTTACTCAACCTCAAATTGTTCCAACCCTGTATAAGTTTTTTCTTCTGTTGAACACAAAAGAAGATATTTTGAAGAATGTTGGTAAGTTGACGATAGCCATTGACTTCCATTGTTTTTATTTTCATGCTATAGAAATTAATGGCTACAATCATACCAGTTTGAAACAACTTGAAGGTAAGTAAATGATGACAAAGTTTTCATTTTTGGATGAACTATCTTTTTAACATATTTTGCCACATTTAAATATCTGTTCTGCAGATTCTAATACTTTCATAGTATATAGGCAAACAGTATGTGAGCCAAGTAATATGTGCAAATTCATAAAAAAAGTAGGCGAAGACTAGACTTCGTACCTCGGTGAGATTCTCAAATGTGCATCTGACAATGGATATAGTATGAAATAGTGAATGAAATGTGGACATACTACAACTACGCACATACAGTTGAATTTATAAAAAATGGTCCCGTTCAGAAGTTTACATACACTTGATCACTTGATTCTTAATCCTGTATTGTTACCACAGCTGTTTTTAGTGATAGTTGTTCATGAGTCCCTTGTTTGTCCTGAACAGTTAAACTGCCTGCTGTTCTTCAGAAAAATCCTTCAGGTCCAACAAGTTCTTTGTTTTTTCATAATTTCTGTGTATTTGAACCCTTTCCAACAATGACTGTATGATTCTGAGATCCATCTTTTCACACTGCGGACCACTGAGGGACTCATGTGCAGCTATAACAGAACGTTCAAACGCTCACTGATGCTCCAGAAGGAAAAATTATGCATTAAGAGCCAGGGGGTGAAAACTTTTGAACAGAACGAAGATGTGTACATTTTATATATATATATATATATATATATATTTCATTCATTTAGTACTGCCCTTCAAAAGCTACAGAAGAGACTTGTTTCCAAGAAGACAAAATCAGTTAAATTTACCCTGATCTTCGAATTCAAAAAGTTTTCACCCCCCGGCTCTTGATGCATCATGTTTCCTTCTGAAGCATCTGTGAGTGTTTGAACCTTCTATAATAGTTGCATATGAGTCCCTCAGTTGTCCTCAGTGTGAAAAGATGGATTTCAAAATCACAGAGTTTTTGCTGGAAAGTGTTTAAATACACAAAAATGCAGATTTTGCAAGGTGTATGTAAACTTTTGACTTCATAAAGTAAGTTTGTAGTACAGAAGGAACTATACAGTATTTGATTTTGTATGATGAGGCCTTAACTTTCAACTTTAAATCAGTAAGCTTGACAGCTCAGTAGGTTTTGGAGTTTATGACTAGTTCTAAATTTGTCGATGTGGATTGTGGGTACAGACAATGAAGCAAAAATGAATGTAAATCACTCAAGACTAAAAATGTGTAAAAATGCCGGTGAAGTCATTCTTTGATGCCCTTTTCTGCTGTGCATATTTACCACAACATTCCCTCATGTCCCATTTGTTTTTACAAGGCATAGCATTCCGTGATTTTAACCAATGTAATGCTACTTTAATTTGGGGTGAAGAAGCGGCTGTACTTTTATGCTGTTCTACCAGCTTGTCCCATCAGCAGTGAGAGAGACAGTTTTTTTTCCTCCTTTTTCCAAGGGGGCCTATTAAACAGAAAATGTACAATGCTAACCACCTCTCTCTCTTTCTCTCCCTCTCTTCTCCCTCTAATATGTTCCATATTGTGAGTTTAAATAGGGTGGACTCAGGAAATGCAGTCACACTGGCTTGCCTTTCCAAGATTCCAGGCTGAGGTTTGGCCCAGTGTGGCGGTGGTTCTGCGGGCCCGGGCTCCTGGGCAAGCCTGTGTCGGGTTTCCTCCTCTTGGGAGAATAGGTGTCCACGTCGCCTGTTTTTGCAGAATGGTTTGTTCTCTGCTGCTGCTTTGCAATGCAATCCTTTTGCAAATTAGGTGCAGTTGTTCGACATTTCACAGGGTAATTGAAACAGTTATGGTAGCTTAGTGATGCCGTGTTATACTCATAAAAGTCTGCAAATAATTTCTGTTGCACGAGGTGTGAGAATGCTGCAGTAGTGTGTTTGTGCATGTACGAGATCACGCCGTCCACGGCGTACCCTAAAGACTCCCGTCTTCGTTCTCGGGGAATCTGGAGAACTTCAAGAACACTTCAGCGAAGCAGAGGAGATCAGAGATGTTCTGTGAATACCTCCCTCTTTCTCTACTCCAGCTAATCAATCACAGAACCCGGTTTGCTGCTGCCAAACATCTGAAGTGCTTCTTGCAGGGGAATTAGACAGAGCAGCGTTGTAGTTCTCATTCATGTCTTTATCTCGGGCTGTATCTCATGCAGAATTGCCCGTGAGGAAAATGCCTCCCGACTCTAAATAATATTCTTATTGTGGTTTTCGGCTTGGCTATTTGCAGCTCCGCTCCAGAAAGAGCGTGCGTGTGTGTGTGTGTGTGTGTGTGTGCGTGTGTGCGAAGAGGGGAAAAGGGGGGTTTTGAGTCCTCCTCTGAAGAAAAAAGATGAGTGAATAGATTCAGCTTCAGCTTAGAGGTCAGGTTACACATTCCAGGGGCACACACTACTGCCTGTCTCCACACTAAAATACCTGTGTGCATTTGTGACTGTGTGTATGTGTGCGCATACTTTTCATAAACAACTGCGTTTCGATACTCTGACGCACACACAGTATTCCTTTTCATAAATCCACAGACGCACACTCATTCCAGATATGATATCCAGCATATAATTACAGTATTGTAAGAGGCGAATTACCCGGCATTAGTCTGTGGAGGGCTTTTTTGTGCAGAGGACTTTGACATTTCTGTGGGAGAGAATGAAGCTGGTATGAGGGCCAGGCTCCAGAGCTGTGCTGTGGAGAGGGGTAATGAGAGAGAGGAGCCCAGAGGCAGCCACTGTAATTGGGCTGTAAATGTCCAGAGAGCCCCAGGGACCAACCCCCACACATGGACTTTCCAGATGTTGGCCGCCCTCTTCAATCATTCTGATATCTGAGTCACAGTGGCCACACCCATCTGTTGCATTTTTATAAAAAGTCTTCAATTACTTTTTTTTTTGTTTGATAAACGATCGATCATATAAAGACACTTCAGTGCAGGAAACTGCAAGTTTGGTTTTCAGTTTCATGGGGAAGTGTTTATAGATAATAATGCAATTGTGTTCCCAGATTCTGTGGTAAACATCTGAAGACGTGTACTACAGTCTCAAACTGATTTCATTACTGTAAGTAACAGGCTCACTACCACATGTATCTGGTAGAATGAAAGTCACAAACAATTGCATTCGAGGGACTAAATGAAAGAGGAAAACGGAAAGAGAGAACAGAAAAGAAGAGAAAGAAAGAGCGCTGCTCTTTTAGTCTAATTTGTGGAAAAGCTTGTGCCCTTAAAACTCTGAGGAATCCAGTAAGAGAAACCACGGGAGTGGCTTTAAGTGCTGCTGGTGCCTACTGGACTGCTGTGTGTATGTGTGTAATTGAAAGAGAGAGAGAGAGCGGGCAGGACCGGGCCCTTCCATACTGTGGCTTTGATTAAGGCAACAATGCTGTTTATTTTACTATTTTCTGACTTCTACACACGGAGGAACAAGGAAAGGGGAACTAGATGTACAGCAAATGACGTTTTTGTTTATTAAACATCCAAACCAGCTGATTCGCTGGAGGTTTTAATATTTACATGTGTTTTTTGTTCGTTGGAGAAGGCAAATCGGCTTGCTGTACTTGACATGTTACATTCTTACAAAACTAAAGAATTCAACACCAAATCCTAAGAGGAAATGGCATAAACGTATTTTGTGTTTGTGTTCCAGACATACTGTCTGTTTCTGAATAATTGGTGGGGATTTTTCAGTTGGGTAATTTTTCTACATTTTCCATTGATACACCAGTAGGTGGCAACAAATGACTTATGTTCTATGAGTGAGTCAATGAATCATTCAATGAACTGATTCCTTCAAAAACACAAATTCATTAAGGAACTAAAAAGGTGTGTACCAATTTGTGTACTTGTACACTATTCTATACCGTTTTTTTTAATGGGTCTTGAACTGCCTTTTTTATTGTTTTGTATTGTTCTCTGAGGTCCACTTATAAAGTTATCAAGATTTTTGCATTAAAAACACCATACTTTAGAAGTAATAAGCTGTTTTCTGTCGTGTTTTAACCTCCCTCATCAAAACGCTCTGTTTGAATAGGTGGCGGATTGTAAACCCTTAAGTAAACGCCCACTGCTATGATTGGCTAAGAGTTGTGTATGTTTGACAGCCTACATCCTTAGATAGACGCTGCTGTGATTTAGGCTAAAAACGCATAAATACTCAAGTACATATCAAATGATTTGTAGTAACAGACAAAGCAATAGTGACCACGTAATAAAAGTTATTTCAATCTTTCTGAAAATCTTGCATCGAATTGTGCTTTCTTTGTAAATGAATCTGCAGTACAATGAAGTGAACAAAGGACTAAGCTCTTAATGACGTGGTCTGGGTCTTCATTAAGAATAATGTTCATCCACTCTTTCCTAATGTTAGGATCAGAGGGAAGGTGATTTCCTCGTTTATGCCTTGAAAAACGTGACATAGCCCCCCAGTGGCTAATTTCTTTCAAATTTCTCACAGACCTTTGGGGCCGTGAGTCAAACAGGCCCACAGAGATTCGTTCTGATCGGCCTCGGTTAACCACGTCTAATAGTTGCTCAAACTTCATCGGCCAAAGTCTATAAGGACATGCAAATGTCCTTATAGACACTTGTGGCACTATGGACCAAGACTGTACACAGCGATTTTCATGTTGATAGGACAAATGGCGCATAGGTATAGCCATTTTTATATTTTTTTGCCTTCTTATAGCACCACCAAGAGGCTCTGCGTTTTTTGTTGTGACCTCAGATTGAGCTCTTACAAAAGCGTCCTGAGTTTGGCTAAGATATCACATTCGGTTCAGGAGTTATAGGCATTTTATTAAAAGTGACCCTGTCCCTTTCAAACGTGTTGGCATCCCTTTGTGACTGAGTCGGAAGTTAGACTTTTTCTTATAATTATTGATATTTGGTCTCCAGCGAATCTTCCTCCACTGGTTTAGTTTCAATCAAGCGAAAAACCTAGGACTAGTTCGCAAAACTAGGTTTTGCAAAAAATCCAAAATACCCAGAAATTTCGCTAGGCTCACAATAAAATCTGAGAAATTTGTTTTGTCCGGGGTGAGCTAAGGATTTCAACGGCATAAGACACTTGAGCCATCGACTGATGACTTAAGAGTTATGCGTGATTTCGTAGTTTTGATTGCTGTAGTGCTCCCGTCAGGCTGATTGGGGTGAGCCTTGGTGACATTGTTGGCAGTGTGAGTACTACCATCCCATCAACTTTCAAGTCTTTACGACTTATAGTTTGGTCTGCATGATCAGTTTTACATGGAGATCGCTGATTCGTGACCATTCTAACAATTACAATAGGGTTTCAGCGCTACGCTGAATTGCTTCACTTTTTTACCCTCTCACCTTTTAAAAAACCTCCCTGACATGATTATTGCCTGTTCAGGTACATTATTTAACAAAGTAAAGAGCAGAAAGTTAGGATATGTGCTTATCCCTCTTTTTGTGTACCTCTACCCATCCGTATCTTGAACGGAGGAACCCAGGGCCCCCAAACTTGAACAAAAAAATTCTGCTAAAGGCTTTAAAAGGCCCTGGCAGCACCCTGTGTTAATAACCTGTCTTATTCCTGAGCCGCTGTGTAACCCAAGCCCCCGCTCGCATTCCTCTCTCTTTTGTTTGACTTAGTTTTGAGCTTTTGAGACCGCCGGAGCTCCTGACTGCTTCGCTTGTCTTGTGCCATCCTACTGGAGGCTGTTTAAGGCCTTAATCTGGACCTGTCTGTCAGCTCTGCCCTGTTAAGGCCCGAACTGATTGACTATGAATGCTAACTTCTGTCAGCGCCTGGGAGTAAAGACCTGAGGTTTGGGGGACGGAAAGGGGGACAAGTGAATGAGATAGAAAAAGAGGGAAAGGTAAGGGGGGAGGGGGGAAGACAGAATCGCACAGTTGACAAGTGAAGGTTTTTCATGTGTGCTGCATTTACTGACAGAGGCTTTTCTGTTAGCTTCATTTTGAAAATCGGCCATATGATAATTACATTACATGCATTTCAAATGTCTGGAGTTTGTAATCAGGTCTTGGCCTGATGGAGACCTTGAGGTTGTTAAGGCAAGTTATTGGAGGAATATATTACATGTCATTGGTGAGCTCTGCAGGCCTGCTTAAAGGGAGAGCGAGCAGCGAAGTGTTTCCATCTGGCCCTTTCCATGGCGGTTTAGTTTCCAAACCTAACATGCGCTCTCACAGACAGACTGATGTCTGTAGAATGTATACCATTAAACCCACAGGTACACCAGGCAGTCACACCAAACCTTCTCGCAAATGACAAGGAAAAAGAGTCGTGTCACAGGAAAGTGAGATGTTCCTGGCCTGGTTCTCACGGATTCCTGCGGGGAGATTTATGTAAGCGCCCTTCCCCTCGCCTGCGGCTGCAGGTACGAGTGGCGGCAGTCTGTCAGGGATGATGACGCTGACAATGTTCAAACAGTCATTAACAAGGCCAAGAATCCCTATTAGGAATGACCCTGCAGGTACGAGAGAGCAGGTTTAACCTCAGGCTCAATATGCGGCGTGTACAGACGCATTGCTCTGAAACCCACACAACATTGCGCTTGCCAGTGCGGTATGATGGTAAAAATAACATTGTAAACAGGAGTTATCTGATAACATTATAGTAAAATTGTAACAGTAATATTGTGAAATATTATAACAATTTAATGAATTAAATTTTCAGCAGCCATTACTTTAGTTGTCAGTGTCACATGATCCTTCAGAAACCATTCTAATATGCTGATTTGGTGCTTGAACAGTTTTGATTAATATTAATGTTGAAAACGCTGTTTTATATTTTTGTGAAAGCCATAAAAATTCAAAAGAACAGCATTTATATGAAATACATTTTTTTGGTAATATTATAAATGTCTTTACTCGCCATTAGCAAGATAAAAACTTTTTTTAACATTTAAAAAATGTATGAAACATAAAATGTTTAAAATAAGCATAATAATAGCAATTCGTTTTTAAAGTTTATGCTGTTTCCTATGAATTTCCTTTTTCGCCTTATTATTTGCATGCATTTCTTCCCTGTCGGCATTCCCCTCATGTCTGTGTTTTCTTCTGCTTGTATGAACAAAATGAAGCAAGATTATTAATATAAATGCAGTAATAACTGCCCAGAGGCTTCTCCAGAGTCAGTATAATAGCAGGCGCCTGAGAAGATAGAGGGAGACAAGCGGGCCTCTGCATTCTTCCTGAGAGAGCTGCGTGCTCAGGCTTGCCGCTGCTGTTTGGAAAGTGTGCAGCCTGTCTTGCTAACACGCTTCTCTGCTGTTCACACAGCCAGCCAACCGTGCAACAGGTAGTTTAGGCCAACATCTACAACATGACTGTCCTGATGTGAAGCCCAAGACATGTCAAACCAGTGACTGGTTTGGAGAGGCAAATTTATTGCAATTATGAAAATGGTTTCTAAAAAAGAATTCTATTAATGTCATTTTGAAGTGACTCATATCTCTACAACTCATTTAAAATGTACTAAACGTGAGATTCTGATCAGCAAAACAAAACATCTGAGAGCCATTAAAAGTGGAAATAAAATGACAAAAAATCAAGACGTAAACTGAAATCGAATTTTTATGCCCTTTTTTGTAGTTAAAGGATTAGTTCACTTCCAGAATAAAAATTTCCTTATAATTTACTTACCACCATGTCATCCAAGATGTTCATGTCTTTCTTTCTTCAGTCGAAAAGTAATTAAGGTTTTTGAGGGAAACATTCCAGGATTTTCCTTCATATAGTGGACTCCAATGGGGATCAGCAGATTGAAGGTCCAAACTGCAGTGTCAATGCAGCTTCAAAGGGCTCTATACAATCTCAGCCAAGGAATAGGGGTCTTATCTAGTGGAACAATTGGTCATTTTCTACAAATAAAAAATGTATATACTTTTTAACCACAAATGCTCATCTTTCACTACTTCTGCGATGCACATGCGTGACTAGATGCATTATATAATCACCTTGAAAATGTCACATGCATACTCTGTGTCTGTGTACTCTGGTTCAAAGAGGTAAGGTAGGGCTAAAAGCTCAATCTCATTTTCTCCTACAGCTTCAAAATCCTCTGACATCGTTGTTTTACCTTTTTTGTAAAGGGCGTTTGACATACTAGTGAAGCACGATAATGGATTTTTGCTGATATTTGATATGTCAATGCCGATACCAATAGCAATTCCAATATATTTCCTTTTGTTTGGAAACAACACCAAGTCTCTCCTGTGCGGAAATTATAAGCAAATAATTTTTTTTTTGGTTAGTTTTTAAAAAGAACTTATTTGTTACAATTAAATAAATAATAATTAATTTATTTTATAATGACAGTACATTGAAGTTTTGAAAATAACTATAAACAAACTATATATCAGTTGCTGCATTTTTTTCTTTCAGAAAGATGCTGTGGTAAATAATGAATAAATCAGTATATATAAAATTATTTAATTTACAAGTGTCATATTTGTGATTTATTTTTTATTTTTTTTATTCATGTAGGCTAAGCTATAGCTTCTGACCATGGATCAAAACATACTCTGTGCATTCTCTGTTTAAATGCAGGGATCCAAAGCAGTAAATTTAATAACTATTCAGGCAAAACTTTGCTTCAAGAATGAGCCAGACTGCTGACTTGATCTAATCGCTAGCACGCCCTGAGCATATGTGAGTTCATGTATTCCTCTTGTCGGCAAGACATATCAGCATAATTTTTCATATCAGGCCAATGCCAATATTTACATTTAAAGCCATTTATCGGCTGATTCCGATGTAGGTCCGATAATATTGCGCATCCCTACTTTGCACATTCGCTTTTTAAATACTGTGTCGGTACATCCGCCTATGTCAAGTGTGACTTTTCCAATTTGATTACATAATGCGTGGTCGAGCTAGTGCAAGACAAGCGTTTGTGGTTAAAATTTATATAAATTATAATTTATTTTTTTAGAAAATGACTGAACATTTTGCTAGATAAGACCCTTATTCCTTGGCTGGGATACACTATATTGTCAAAAGTATTGGAACACCCCCTTCTAATGAACAGGTTTGACTACTTTAGTCATTTCCCTGAGTACAAATCTTAATGTTAAACATATAATGGAATTCTAGGGAATTGTGTGCTTCTAATTTTATAGCAACAGTTATAAATATTCTAACATGACAATGCCTCTGTGTATAAGGCACGGTTAAAAAAGAAATGATTGATTCAGTCAGTGTGAAAGAACCTGACTGGTCTGCAAAAAGCAAAGCCCCAATCCCAGCTGAACACCTCTGGTGTGACTTTAAATGCAGACCTTGAGCCAAAAACTCATCACCAAACACCAATGACTTGTACAAATGGGTCCATTCTTTTTAGACACTTTTAAAGCTGTTGCAACAGAGGTGGAAACACAATTTTTAAATACATGAATTATGTTTCCATCTTTGTTGCCACAGTTTTGGAAGTGTCTAAAATGACTGTACCCACATGTACAAGTCACTGGTGTTTGGTGATGAGTTTTTGGCTCAAGGTCTGCATCACAGTCACACCAGAGGTGTTCAGCTGGGATTAGTACTTTGCTTTCTGCAGACAAGTCAAGTTCTTCCACACTGACTGAATCAATCATTTATTTTTGAACCTTGCCTTATACACAGAGGCATTGTCAGGTGAAACAGAAAAAGGTCCTGTTGCTAGAAGCACACAATTTCCTGGAATACCATTGAATGCTTACACAATAAGATTTGTACTTATGGAAATTACAAAAGTAGTCAAACTTGTTCATTAGAAGCGGGTGTTCCAAAACTTTTGGCAATATAGTGTAGTTTAACCTAAAATTCAACCTAAACTTCTGTCATTTACTCATCTTCATGCAATTTTAAACTTGTTACATTTTGAAGAACATTGGAGTCCAAACAACATTGGTCCCCATATATACAAACACATTTTTCAGAAACTTGTCTTTTGTGTTCTGCAGAATAAAGACAGTTTTGGAACAACATGAGAGTGAGTAAACAGATTGTTTTTGGATAAACTCTCCCTTTAGATGCATACAGGATAGGTTGGATTGTATAATATTATATTTAGTCACAGTGTCTTTGTATTCGAATGAATTTTCTGCCAACTCATTTCCACAGCTACAGCATTGGAAGAAGCTTGGTGCCGACTGCTTAGATGTCAGGGTGCGATATCCGATGAAGTTCTGTAAGTGTCAATGGCATCAGTGTTGCAGGTTTCAGAAGGTGTTTGCTATGAGGAGATGGAGCAGAGGGACACGCAGGTCGCAGCTGACTAAGCCCACTTTCTAAAATGTCAAAGAGCCATTTTTATTTTGTTTTGACTGGACAAATATTTGTGAGTCCATTATGGGGTTACACCTACAGACACCAGCTTAGGAGACAGTAGGAGTTTGTTTTCATCCTTTTCATCTTTTCACTCCCTCCGTCATTCCCCACTCTCCCTCCCTCGCTCCAGAGTTTTTAATATCAAAGTGCACTGTCTGACAGGAGTAAGTCAGGAACAAGGGAGCTTTTGTTGGGTCTTTCTAGAACCAGCCAGGGACGACAAGAGCTTGTCAACCCTTGTTCGGCGTGAAAGGGAGATGCAAGGAAAAAAAGAGACCGGGATGGAGAGAGGTTCGTCTGTGGAGCACAAAAGAGATTTTTCTCTCTCTGTCTGGTTCAGGCGCAGGTTTGAAACTGAATAACTTAATTTCACTTTGTCGGGGCAGACAAGAGACGGGTAACAAAGGTCTCCTTTTTCTTAAACCACCCCAGCACTTTGTTATTTACAAGATCATGACTTCTAACAGCATGAAAATAGCTCTGCTCTCCCGAAGGCATTCGGATGAAGAGAGGAGGGTTTTTACAGCAGTTAAACTGTGCCCTGGCATATTAGAGATGAAAAGCATACTTCAGCACGACTGATTAAATGAGACCTGTGTAGCTAAAAAACCAAAAGGCTGCTCAACTGCCAGGCGTTGCCTGAGGATGTGGTTTGTATTGTTTTATACATTGCACAACCGCTAAACAAAACTCGGTGTATGACATTAGAAGTTTTTGTGTACCACAGACACAAAAGGGAGTGAAAGCAACATCCTCACTTCTTCAAAGCTCCCCGGGGTGTGTAGCATCTGTGTGGTGAGGAGCTGACTAAAAGGTTTACCTTCCTCCCAAACATGTTCGGAGTAGCTGCTCCTCCATTGTATTATTTATTGTCTGTAATTAAAATGTACGATCTCATGTCACGTCAGCTGTATTTCATCATGGTTCTAAGAAAAAGAGCAGAGAGATCTGTTTGCCTTTTGATCTCTGAAGTCAAATTTCCATTCAGAGCTCAATTCAAACCACTTTTTTATTGTTGTTGAAGCTTCCTTTCCCAGCAACTTAGTTTCCACCTCAAAACCTTTCAAAAGTTTCATATTATAGTATATAATTGTTACATAGCCCAGACTGTGACTGAAATGCTATAAAACAATTCATTTGGAACAGTTTGTGTGCATTCAAATATGGTTTCATCAGATTTAAATGAACAATGGCAGCATTCAAAATTGCATGCTCTACCTGCAGCATCAGCTTTGTCACTGACATTAATAACTCCTCTCCCATGGCATGACGGGATAGTTAATTGTCCATTGGATATGCACTTGGAAGTAGGTACATTTTGTCTACTATATAGTAGGGAGTAGGCCTATTTGGATTATTATTGAAGCAGTTTTTTCATGAGTCATTCAGAAAAAGATTCACAACTGTTTGAATCAGACTATCCTAGTCAGTGAATCGTTCAGAGCCATTGCTGAGTTCATAACTGAATCAAATAATGAATAGTATGTACTGAATTCACTTTATTTGAACTAAAGTGGACCTGAACTGTGATGTATACAGTCGAGGTCAAAAGTTTGCATCCCCATTTCAAAATCATTAAACATGTTAATCATTTGTTTACATGTTTTACTGACGCTCCAGAAGGAAACGCGATGCATTAAGAGCCGGGGGTGAAAACTTTTGAATTTGTAGATAAGGGTAGATTTAACTTATTTTATCTTCTGGGAAACATGTATCTATCTGCTGTAGCCTCTAAAGGGCAGTACTAAAAGAAAAAAAATGATATTTAGGCAAAATAAGAAAAATGTACACATCTCCATTATTTTCAAAAGTTTTCACCCCCGGCTCTTAATGCACATTTTTTCCTTCTGGAGCATCAGTGAGCATTTGAACCTTTTGTAATAGTTGTGTATGAGTCCCTCAGTTGTCCTCAGTGTGAAAAGATGGATCTCAAAATCATACAGTCATTGTTGGAAAGGGTTCAAATACACAAAAATTCTGAAAAACCAAAGAATTTGTGGGACCTGAAGGGCAAAGAAGGAACTCATGAACAATTTTTTGGGCGATGTACTTTTGAACCAGGTAATTTTTATGAAATTCAAATTTTATTTCCTCTAGTGGACTATATGTAAACATCTTTTATGTGAAATATCTGCATGTTACGTTTGTGGTTAGTTTTTCATAACCATTGTTTTGTTTATTACAACATTTAACACTGGCATTCTTTTTTTTTTATTTTAAAAATCACTGTTATTTTTTTGTTTTACATATAAGATTCAATTATGAATTTAATGAATTACGAATGGACTGTAAGAATAGTTTTCAATTTTAATTTTAGGTGCTAAGTCTTTTTTTTGTCTGAATCCCTGTTTAAGGTATGTTGGTTGATTATTCGTCATTCACCTATTTCCCTTATTTGCTTTGTAAACAATGTGTTTACAATACCTGTAAAAGACAAGAAATGAGAATCCAATATGTTCATACCACTAATGTTTAGTAAAAGACTAAAAACTTGTTGAGTAGCGCACAAAGAAGACAGATTTCATCACCTTGAACGTAGCCTACGGAATACGGCTGATGTGTCGACAGATATCCTCATAAACGCCACGATAGCATAGAAAAACGTATGCTGAATCCATCGCTCAAGGTGCTTCTCACTTTAAACGTTGCAGATGAAGTATTTTCATCAGCTCTGACAAAAACATTGATGGAGGACAGTGATGATGTATGATGCTAACAGCAAGTCTGCTTTGAAGTGCTTCCCAATTGAAATCTTGAACATCTAAAGTGCACAGGCTCAATGAAGCCATTCTGTCATTCCAAATGAACAAATAGTGGGACTGGTGAAAACGGATGATTACAAAAGATCATCTGTGTTGCCTTTAAACCAAGTATGTGTTTACATTGCCATTCAAAACCCATTTTAAATCCTTAATGTATTTCTGAGTGAAACAGGATACTGGCAACACTTTATGATAAGGTCACAATACGTATCATTAGTTAAAGGGATAGTTATCAGTCTTTTTATCCCCCTCACGACTGAACTTCATAACTCGGAATTATAAGTTTATATCTTACAGATCACATTTTTAAGATAAATAATAAAAAGATTTTAAAAAATGTTGGAATTGTGACTTTATATCTTGCAATTACTTTTTTTTTCCTCAGAATTTCGAATTATATCTCACAATTCTGACTTTATAACACAACTGCGAGTTATTAAAGTCAGAATTATGAGAAAGAAACTCGCAATTCTACGACCATATCAGTCTTTTTTCTCCTCGTGACTGAACTTTATAATTCACAATTAAGAGTTTATGTCTCACAATTCTGAGAAAAAAGTCAGAAATGTGAGATGAAACTTGCAAAGATTTAAAATAAAAAAAAAAAATTACATTTTCAGCTCTGAGAAACAAGATATAACACAAGATATAAACTTTGTCAATTATGACTTTAACACACAATTTTGAGTTATTAAAGTCAGGATAGTGAGGTAAACTCGCAATTCTGAGAACATATCAGTCTTTTTTCCCCTCATGACTGAACTTTATACTTTGCAATTACAATTCTGAGACAAAAAGTCAGAATAGTAAGATATAAACTCACAATTCCAAGAAAAAACTCTTTTTGAAATTGTAAGAAAAAAAAACAGAAATAAAAAAGTCACAATTGTGAGTTTATATCTCGCAATTTTGACATTTTTTCTCAGAAATGCGAGATATAAACTCAGTTCTGAATTTTTGAAGTTTACATCTTGCAATTCTGACTTTATAACACACTATTGTGAGTTATTAAAGTCAGAATAGTGAGATATAAACTCGTAATTCAGAAAACATGTCTTTTTTCCCCTCATTACTGAACTTTATAATTTGCAATTACAATTCTAAGACAAAAAGTGAGAATTGCAAGTTTCTATCTTACGATTTTGACTTGCTGTTCTAACTTTATAACTAGCATTTTTAAGTTTATATCACGCAGTTCTGAGAAAAACAAGTCAGAATTGGAGTTTACACCTTCAAATTCAGACTTTATAACTTGCAATTGTGAGTTTACACCATGCAATTCAGACAAAAAAGTCAGAATTGTGGGTTTATATCTTGCAATTTTGACTTTATAACTAAGTTTACATCTCACAATTCTGAGGAAAAAAGTCAGAATTGCGAAATGTTAACTCACAGTTTCCAAAAACAAAAACCAGAATTGTGAGATAAAAAATATATATATATAAAATATATATTTATTATATATAAATATAATATTTTATTCAGTGGTGGAAACAGGTTTCCATAATAGTTCACCCAAAAAGGCAAATTTGGTCATCATTTACACATTACACGTTGTTCCAAACCTGTATGAATTTCTTTCTTCTTTTGAGCACAAAGGAAGATATTTTGAAGAATGTTGGTAACCAAACCAGTTCCATGAGATTTTTTTCCATACTGTGGAAGTCAATGGCTCATACAGGTTTCGAACAATGTTAGGGTGAGAAAATGATGACAATTTTAATTTGGGGGTGAAATATCCTTTTAATGAATTAATTGATTGGTTTATCTAAATGTGAGGTCTAAGTGATGTCAACGACAAAAGAAAAGTTGCTTCATAGTTCGAGCAATTTGCTACATTTTGAAGATTATGAAGACAATTACGTTTATTTGAAATAAAGTTCACTGATGTATCATTAGCAACAAGCCCAGAAACATGCGTTTTGATTTCATGACTTAAAAAAGTCTTTGTAACATTATAGGTTCTAGAAGTAAATCTACACTATAAACCAGCCAAAGAGTAAGTTGGGTTTGATCGAGTGCCGCTGTGTTTTTGGCAAGGCAGAGCTTTAACCTCCCTTTGATATGGATAGTAGCCATCAGTCACTGAGCCCTGCGCTGACCTCTGGTGTGAGCTATAGATCCAAAGGCATTACAACTGACTGAGCATGAAGGGGAAGCGGGCGAGAGTTTTAGGGGGCTGCAGGCCAGCTGATACCCCAGATGTGCGGCTCTGTTTGGGGCCATGTCTGGCAGCGGAATCATGTTCTTACAATAAGGGCTTACCCTGAACAGACCCTGCTGGTCTGCCTAGCACATGACAGATTTCATTTGATATTCTCTCCTGTTACAAATACGGGAAAACCTTGAATAGATATGGAAAAAGCCTCACCTTTAAAAGCGAAAATACTTAACAAGGGCCTTTTGTATCCCATACGTCTTCCTAAATTAACATCTACTGTTCATTTACTCAGCAGCATAACATTTCTGCAGCGCTGCACTTCTTTTTCCATACACAGCGCTTACAAAGATAGTAGAAATGCTAAACAAATAGACAGAAAAAGGCTGTGGTGCCTTGTTTATCATCCACATTTGGCCGAGTTCATGTTAGGTCACGTTGTCTCTCTTTCCCCTTGTACTTCCCACTTCCTTCTCATCTCTCTTTCCAACCTCTCCCCCCTCAGGTCCCGTACTGAAGGACAGGATGTGTCTCTTTTCTCCGCTTGGCTTAAGCGTTTTCCATGCGCTCAGAAAAGTGGCACTACTTCGGCTGTCCTTTCCCATAGAAGAACCTCGAGGTCTCTCATCTCTCCATATGTTTACTTTCCTCTTATTAGCACCACTCCCCAGTATAGCAACCTTATACCAAACTCCAAGAATGAGCACACTTACTATTTCTAGAAAAGGGGCATAAAAAGGTATCTATTCCCAAAGGTTATGTAATTACAAGTACAAAACAGTACATTTTTTCCATTTCTGCTGGAGTATGTGTGTGTGTGTTTTTAAATACGCTCTTTCAGTTTTTTTGTTAATGCTTTCATTCATGTAGGTCTGTTTAAGAAGGTTTTTCATGAGGCCTGGGGCTGGATGAAAGATGTGCTCTTTATTGTCCTGGAAGTGCCTCAGTTGCTGACAACTGCACACTGAGTAGCAAAAGTGAGTGTGGAGTGTTTCATGCTCTAACAGGGGCGTCTGGTCACGATTAGAGCTCATTGGTTTCTGTCAGAGTGTGGGGCTTCTCGCCTGTCCTGTGAGAGATGAATTAGTGTAACTGTACGAGGCTCTCGGAGAGAGCCTTCCAACTAAAGATGAGATTCACACTGACAAAATAATGTAATGTCGGAAACCGTTTACAGGGTTGAAGTGTGTAATTTCTGTGGCACTGCTTTCTTAAAGTAAAATCGCAAAACACTGTCCTCCATTGGTTAGATAAACAGATAGCTCCTCCCCAAACTCATGCCATTGGTTGAGGTGATATTGCTTTGCCAAGATGGCCGGGATGCTCTTTTCAACAAAATTTAAATATACATAAAATTTTGCCCATTTTTACAAGATGTAATATAAGATCATTTTAAAAATGCCTATTTTGAGTGGAAGCAGAAACACACTGTTTTCATGCATGTCTCTTTAAATGCAAATGAGCTGCTGCTCCCCACCCCTTTTTCCGGCATCAAGCTGTGCCTGTACAGCTCGTACCTCAGATACGCTAAAAAAACATCTGTTTGGTTTTGATTATCATGTGTATCGCACTGAAATCATGTTATGTGAGTACTAGTTTCATGTAGCCAAACCTTCAGAATTACGGCAGAAGATCTGGGAACTTTGGCCGCTTTGAATGGCCAAGGCCCGCCCAAGAGGCCATATGACTGACAGGTAAAGCAACCAATCACATTTCGTTTTATGCCGCGTCATGCTTAGGGGCATGTAAATGTTGCCACAATTTCAGACCGGTGTGTAAAACGCTCAGACATATTTTAAATATTCTATGCCACGAAAATTTTACGTTTAGCTGATCTTAATAGGCGTTCGTCGCCACAGCGGTAGGCACGACGGCTTTCTTCTTTTGTGAGGGGGCTTGGCGCCATGGCATTTTTGTTTCCAGGCGGAATGTTAAAGAACATGACACACACGTCTGCCGGAAATCCAAAATCTAACCAATCCAATGACGACTTTGAAACTCCTGAAGTGTTTCCAGCTAAGTGTGCCTAAGGGGCCGTTCACGTGTTGTGCTATGCGCGCCGCTTTCTCCTTCTTTCCAAAGCGCTCTGTAGCTTGCGCTCCTGTGGCGTCTGCCGTCGCTAAGCAACTATGACCTGCACTCTCAATGAAGACGCAGAAGTTTCAGCAAAGGACAAACAGATTTCCAGCACTAAAAATCGCTTGCTGTAGCTCTGCTACTAAATTTATTTAAAAATGGCTATCCCTGGACAGCTATGATCAGCTGTTTCTTCATCTTAGCTGAGCTTTCAATGTTTTTACGGGAAAGGATAAAGCTAATTGGCTGGTTCTTGTCACATGACCCACTGTGCGCTTGCTGTGTTCTGAAAAGTTGATAGCCTTTTATCTCGACGTGACGCGGCTGGAAAAACCGAGTTAAACCTTAATACAGATACGTTCACACACAGTACGGTTATTTATGGGTGTGACAACCGTATTCTATAACCAAATTCACATCCGTAAATGTTCCGGACTCACGGCTTGTTTTTTTCACATGCTTGCAGAGAAAGGCTTACCAAAACAAAGTTAATTTTCACAACAAAACCCGCCCAACTGCTACTCAAAACTAGCCCAATCACATTTTGAGGGGGATCCACTGGTTCCGGGGGTAAAAAAAGTTTTTTTTGGAGGGGTTCCCCTGGTAAAATTCACATTCCAGGGGCTAAATATCACATTATTGGGGTTGCTTTAACCCACGGACATGAAAAACAACCTGCGGCAGCAGTGTTAAAGTAGCCCAATTCCACAGGAAAACTGCGGACTTGGCAACACTGGTTAATGGGTTGTCCTTTTTCACATTTTCTGGATTGGTAGATGCACCGGGGACCCAATTATAGCACTTAAACATGGAAAAAGTCAGATTTTCGTGATATGTCCTCTTTAGCTTGAAATTAGAATATATTAATGACATTCCCAATTTGTAGGTGTGCAGTTCATGATGAAGAAAAACCCTCTGAGCTGGTGTTTGTTTGTCACTTTTAGCTACAACTTAATTACTTTAATTATTAATTAATTATCCTTTTGTAACTGTCTAACTGTCTTTTATGACTGTCTAATTAAGCCATAACAGCTACCCAAGTCTTACGCGCTGCAAATTTTGGTGTAGGATTTACTTTGAAAAATGTTTTAAGTTAAATTGTTACTAAATTTTACAAATAGCTAAACAATTGGCAGCTAACCAGTCATAAGGGTGCATTTTCTGAAACTGATATTTATACATCATCTTTCCATTGATGTATGGTTTGTAAGGATAGGACAATATTTGGCCGAGATACAACTATTTGAAAATCTGGAATCTGAGGGTGCAAAAAAATCAAAATATTGAGAAAATATTTAAAGCTGTCCAAATGAAGTTCTTAGCAATGTATGTTACTACTTAAAAATTAAGTATCTTATCAAAATATCTTCATGGAACATGATCTTTACTTAATATCCTAATGATTTTTAGCATAAAAAAGTGATAATTTTGACCCATATAATGTATTGTTGGTTATTGCTACAAATACACCCATGCGACTTATGACTGGTTTTGTGGTCCAGGGTCACATATTTCGTTTCTGTGCTCTCTCTTCCACTCTTACTCCACATAATTCTCACTACCGTCTCTTCCACTCCCTCTAAATTCACTCCCGGCTCTGACAGATAAATAAGTACACACATGCACACATACATGGCCGTCGCTGTGGATAATGCATGTTGCTTTTCTAAAGGGAAGAGATAATGGCTGAAAAAAGAATGTAGAGTGCTGTAGAGTCCTCCTCCCTCTCTTTATCTCTCTCTCTCACTCTCTCCCTCTCTCTCTCTCCCTCCCTGGCCTCCCCAAGGGGATCGGATGTTCTCAGCAGTTATAAGCAAGCAAAGCTGGCGGCCGGCAGACCGGCTGGCTCCACAGCAGCCTGGGCACAGAGACAATGCCAGACCTTCTGTCATGAGGCTCGCTTTCACTGAGGTCAGCTAAACCAGCCTGCGGGCCATAACACAGACATACACACCCGCAAACACACACACACATACTAGTACACAATGACATAAACAGCTTTGCATTTAGCATATTTGAAATGTTAGATTTATGATGTTTTGGATCATTGAGCAGTGGCACTAGTGAATGACCCAGCAGCGTCAACATGTCCCCACTATCTCCCTCGGCTAATATGATGCTAGACAGACAGATTTATGAAACGGTTATGTTTTTTTTATTTTTGTTTTGTTTTTGAATGATTATAAGCCCAGTCTTTTCAGGCATTTTCTAGCTGATTGTGTTTATACAGACATTTCCTGAAAGTTGTCTGCTTTTCCAATGTTGTAGCCTGTTGCTGGTATTTTTTATGCAATGGGAAAAAAAATTATACTTTTAAATGAAGTTCAGGAGGAACTGGCAATGAGTTTTTGTTTTTAAGAAAAATGTAAAAATGATGATACTTTAAAATTGACCTTTCCTGAAATCTGTCGATTTGGGTCGTTCCACAGATGTAGGTGATATGTGTTCAACAGACACAGGTACAGTAAATGGGCCTTTTGAATCAAATGTGTGTTAAAAGTGTCTTTAAAACTGCCTCCATATACACCTACAGGTTTTGAAATGTCCTTAAGTTCTTTTCATTCCTTTATAACAGAGAAGATTTAGACACACTTCTCTTCACATTCACATTTCGCTCTCTTGTACACACTGAGGGTCAATTTAGACTCTGAAACATATTTTAGGTCAAGTCTCTGCCTGCTAGGGTCATGTACTGAGTGTAGCCTTGTTCCCCAAAGTGTTAAGCTGATAGTGTCCAAATGTAGAACACAGACTGCCAGAGCTCACAATATTACCAATCTATCTACCAAACTATGTCTGTTTTATCAATTCACTACCTATGTATGTAGGTCAGTTTTAGGGAACCTTATTGTCCAGATCTATCTATCTATCTATCTATCTATCTATCTATCTATCATTCAGCTGGTCTGTCGTTCATCTGTCTATCTACCGTTCATCTATCATTCAGTCGATCTGTTGTCTATCTATATATCGTTCTATCGTTCTTCCGTTCTATGGGTCTGTCGTTTATCTATCTATCTATCTATCTATCTATCTATCTATCTATCTATCTATCTGTCTATCTATCTATTTAGCAGTCTATCATTTATTTATTTATCTGTCGTTCAGTCTATCATTCATCTATCGTTTTATCGTTCTGTTGGTCTATTGTTCATCTATGTATCTATCTATCTATCTGTCTATCTATCTATCTATCATTTATTTATCAATCGTTCTACCTATCGTTCAATTGGTCTATCGCTCATCTATCATTTTATCGTTCTGTTGGTCTATTGTTCATCTATCTTTCTATCTATCACCTATCTATCTATCTCTCTCTCTCTGTCTATCATCTATCTATCTATCTATCTATCATTTATTTATCTATTGTTCTATCTATCGTTCAATTGGTCTATTGCTCATCTATCTATCATTTTATCGTTATATTGGTCTATTGTTCATCTATCTTTCTATCTATCATTTATTTATCTATCGTTCTGTCTATCGTTCTATTGGTCTATTGTTCATCTATCTATCTATCATCTATCTATCTATCTATCTATCTGTCTGTCTATCTGTCGTTTATCTATATCTATCTATCTAGCAGTCTATCATTTTTTTATCTATCGTTTTGTCTATCATTCAGTTGGTCTGTTTTTCATCTATCTATCTATCTATCTATCTATCTATCTATCTATCTATCTATCTATCTTTCTATCTATCTAGCAGTCTATCATTGTATCATTTATTTATCTATCATTCTATCTATCATTCAGTTGGTCTGTCGTTCATCTATCTATCGTTTTATCGTTCTATTGGTCTATCATTCATCTATCTATCTGTTGTTCTATTGTTCTTTCGTTCTATCTATTTGTTGTTCTATCTATCATTCAGTCAGTCTATCTTTCATTTATCCATCTCTCATTCTATCTATCGTTCTTTCATTCTATCTGTTGTTCTATCATTCTATCTATCGTTCAGTTGGTCTACTGTTCATCTATCTGTCGTTTTATCTATCTATCTATCTATCTATCGTTCATCTATCTATCTGTTGTTCTATCTATCATTCAGTCGGTCTAACATTCTATTGTTCTGTCGTTCTATCGTTCTATTTAGATGTCAATATAATAAATTCAGGACTTTGGAAGGCTCACATTATTACATTGTCAGCATTATGAACAAGGTACGTAATTTACATAAACCAGTAATATTTAGTAAATATAATAATTTGCCAAGTTCTAAACATTACAGAGTAAATTAATTAAATAATACTCAAAATAAAAAAATGGTTAAATTAATTATATGTTAAATTTAATTATTAAATAAAAACAAACAATAATTATAAGAAAATGTATATGGTATACAGTGATCACAAAATGGAACCAGGACATTTGTGAATGCTAGAGCTAGTTGTCATGAAATTACACAAAAGTACTTGTTTTTAGACCAAAATAATGTTTACTGTAATCTGAGCCCTAAGAGACATGCTATTCAAACCAACAGAACTCCAGTGACAGCTTATAATTGATGTGTTATTCAGGAGGGAGGCGCATACCGTTTGAATCAACTCAAGTGCTGATAGTCAAGACTTAGTCTGTGTATTTCTTTCTCCATAGATGTCAGTAAAATCAGCATGGCTCCTGAGCCACACTGTTAAGGAGTAGAACTAGGTAGACAAAAATTGGCCTCGTGGCTTTTGGGACAGGCAAATCTGCTCACACTCAGGAGAGAAAGAGTAACTTTTTAGAGAGAGTTATTCCAGCTGAGCCTGCTAGGCTGATGTCTCGGCTGGTTTTGATTTTACCCATCTGCCACCCCCCCTCCCCCTTTTTGACCTATCGTGCCCTACCTCTCCCGGCTCTCACACATATGCACCTCTTCTGCCCGTCTGAATTCTGACACGCACCACAACAGGTGTTTACACTTCCCTATCTCTCCGCACAGGTCTAATAGTGATTTATAGAGGATAAAGGGAAATTAAGCATGAAGGATTACTTCGTGTAGGAGATACTAGCAGGACTGGCGGCGTGTGTGGTGTAAGCATGCCAGTGCTGCAGCTCCTGGCACATTTATGTGTGAAACTATTCAGCTTTTCTGACTGCATGTTTCATAACTACATAAAACATTGATGAAATATGTGATGCCACACATCTTGTTGTACACAAATTTTATTATAGATGTCCTTGCCAGTGAAAAGCTTGGACACACCTAGATATTCTTATATAAGTAAATAAAAGAAAAGGGACTGGCAGTTCATTACATAAGACATTATCCAGTTTTTTTTTTTTAACCAACATTTCTGTTAACTTTAAAACACAAAGCATTGCAGTGTAAAAAAAAAACCTGTTAGAAATAAATATAAATTGTGCCCTTTTTTTTTTACCATTTTTTTAGATTATTTCAGTAAATATATATATATATATATATATATATCACGGTTTATTCGCTAAAATTTAGAAAATGGTAATAAAATATGACAAGAACTCAAGTGTTTAACTGTGTCAGAACAAATTCATCTTGATAATGTCAGATAACTTTGATAGAAATGTATGTAACAAAACATGGTCAGGTCAAAGTGTCAAATCAAATTTTTGGTCCCAATTTTTTATCAGTTTTACTGGTAGTCCACTTTTTTGGTATAATATGTCACAGTTTACTGTAAATGAACTATAGTGTCCTGCACCCACAAGTAAAAAATATAAAAATAAAAAAATATCAGTCTGAATAATTTTCAGTTTAACTATATATATATATTGTATGTTTGTGTGTGTGTATATATATTATCATATGACTCAACAAATACACTGAGCACAGGTATGAATTTATATAATATATCTATAATAACACTGGAATGTGTACAATGAGATATGGCATCACACATTTTACCATGTATGTATGTATGTATGTATGTATGTATTTATTTATTTATTTATTTATTTATGTTTGACCAACCAACCAATAAATAAATAAGATGACAAAAATCAATATAATATAATACAACATATACATTTATATCATCAGTAGTATTTCAAAAACACACACACATACAAATGTTATCAAATTTTATTTATTTTTTTTTATATATATTTTTTATTTTATTTATTTATTTATTTTTTTTACTATTTGACCAACCAACCAACCAACCAAAAAATAAATAAATAAATAAATAAATACAACGACAAAAATATAATGTAATGTAATATAATATAATATATAAATTCATATCTGGGCTTAGATTATTTGTTAGAGTGTTTTACAAGCAAACACACTTGACCAATATTTATTTATTTATTTATTTAGCTATTTGACCAACCAATAAATAAATAAATAAATAAGATGACAATAATATAATATAATATAATATAAAATTCATACCTCGGCTCAGTGTATTTGTAGAGTATTTTACAAACACACACACACGCACACATATTTTACCAATATTTATTTATTTATTTAGCTATTTGACCAACAAATACATACATACATAAATAAATAAATAAATAAATAAGATGACAAAAATATTTATGTTATTATTTATATTAATATTTTTATAAACTTTATAAAAATAAACTTTTTTTAAATAGCGAAAAAGGAAGATACCGGTAATGAATATATGATTTCTTTTCATTTTAAATAACACAAAAACGCAAATACATATACATATTCTTATAAATTCATACCTGACCTTAAAATAATGTCAATAATTTGAACTGATCTTAATATTTTAATATCATGAGAAACATAAATTTAGTCAAATGTGTTCAAACTTTTGCACAAATGCATGTATGAAATGTACTGCTGATGAAAAATGTATTTTCGTGTTTATGTTAAATTAATAAATATTGCATTCAGACCATTCCCGACCTCGGCTGCAAAAGTGAAAATAAGGCGGAGGAGAGGAACAAAATGTGAATGGAGAGACCTTGAGGAGAGTTAAATCATTGGTTTGTTTCTCGGTGTGACCGAGAGAGCACATCAGCGTGTGATTGAGCAGTCTTTAAAGCATGCCCCAGAGAACGACAGAGAGAAAATAAACTGTTTAGTGTTTCAGTGGAAACTTTTTTTCTCTCTCCCCCCAACTCCCCTTCCCTCTCCCCCCATTTCTTTCTGAATGAGAGGCTGAGTAGGAGTGCTGTGGAGTGCTAAGGTCTATCAGAAACATATGTGTGGAGTTCAAGGGCGGTTGGAGGAAGAAAGCGGATAAGCCTCTCAAAATGGTCTACATTCAGTTCGAGTCTCGCTCTCAGAGAGGAAAAACAAGCGCTGAAACGGCATCTCCTTGTTCAAACCAAACTAGCGGAATGCTTAAACCAGCTATAACCATAAAACAAAACTTGCAGTGAGAGCTGTATTTTTCTCTCATTCTTTTCTTCACCGTGTTCTGCATTCTACGAGTCCCTTGTGTTGCAATTGCTCGTTTGTGGGTTTTTAAAGAACAGAAGTTTGGAAGAAGGATGCATATGAACATTAAGTGCATGCATTCATGTAGAACAAGTGATTTGTGATGATTCAGAATGGTGAAGAGTGCTGAGGTGGCACTCTTTCTCTGTGTTGTGTGTTTATTGTGAGTTAGTAGCTAACACACATCGCATTGGGGATGTTTCAATCCTGACACGCATTACCAGAGCTCCCTCTTTTGAAGGAACGTTTGTAAAACTTGTGCTCATGGATCCTGCTCAGAAATGAACTTTTTAAAGGAGATTTCATCCCCACCTTCTGGTGGTTTAGCACAGTTCATGCAGTCCTGTTTTTGTGAAAGTAATGTTTTCTCATATAATTTAGAGCCAGTGCAGTTTATACTGAATAGGTGACGTTCCACAGTAATGTTTAAAAAAAACAAAAAAAAAAAACAACTTTTATTCAGCAAGGATGCATTCTATTAATCAAAAGTGACTGTACAGACATTTTAAATTTACTTAATATTTATTAAGGAATTCTTAAAATAACTATCATGGTTTCAAAACATAATAATATATGATACATAGACCATTAATTAATAATAAAACAAAAGTTTTATGTTTTTATTTTAATCAAATATATTAAAATTAGGGCTGTCAGTCGATTAAAAAATTACTCCCAAAGGATAATTTAAAGTCATTGATGTGTAAAGCATCAAAGAGACATTACAAAAAGTAGTATCAGCAAGGAATAATTAGTTTGATTCAAAACGAAATTTATTACACATAAACATTTAGGCTGCAATGGCCTAACGTAAACTATGAAAAAGAAGATAATTTGATAAACATCTCAGTACTTTTGTAAGTCTTGGTAACCAAAACAGCTTTTTTACCCTCTTCAAAATACCTTCTTTCATGTTCCACAAAAGAAAGGTTTGAAACGACATGAGGGTGAGTAAATGTTGACAGAATTTATTTTATATTATTTTTTTATTTTATTTTATTTTATTTATATTAAAAAAAAACTGACAGCAGGTGGCGGTATATGTCTTTGATTCGTTCAAACGGCTGATTCATTCAGGAATGAAGTAAATTGCTCTCTTTATGAATGGGCCTTTGAATAATTCGTTCACGAGTTCGTTCAAAATTCGGATTTATTCAGAAACTAAACACCGCTGTGTTGCTCGGAGAGGCAACAGTTCTGCAATGGCTTCAAATGTAATATGTTATCTGCAAAATTGAGCAAAAACACATAATATTGTGTTTAAAATATAACACAATATCAACTTCTTATACTGAACTGTTGTATAAAATCACATTTAAGCTCGTGATAGATCGGGACAAAATCAGCACACGTGTCATATTGCTCTTGCTGTCCCTGTGATATATATAAATATGAGACAAAACACATATAAGGGCATTTTTTGTATCAATATCCTGAATTTTAACGCATAACTGCATCTGTGGAGTTGTTGCCCTGCATCATGTTTCTCAACAGTCAACTATATGAAATATAAGATGACGTACAGGTCTGGGGGCGGGGCCAGTGCGTTAACTGCGTTAAAATATTTTAATCGCGTTATTTTTCATAACTAATTAAAGTTAACGCGTTAAACTAAAAGTTAAAGGGCGTTAAAGACAGCCCTAATTAAAATGTATCAAAAACATTACATATATATTCGAAACAATATCGCCTGTTCATGTTTTTCATGCACAATGTGTATTTGAATGTATTGCTTCTGTCTCGCAAAGCATTGTGAGTTTTTACATTGCCAGTGTGTATTTGGGCCGAGAACGGGAATGGAAAAATCCGTGGCATTTAGGTAGAGCCGTGTCATAAAGGCTGCACTAATGAGGCCAGGCTTTTGGGAAGGGGGGAAATGGTTTACATATGGAAGCGAGAGCATACAGCCATCACAGCTATGCAGTCTGTGTGTAATGAGACAGAACCAGCTCGCACACACGCTCTCTCTAACTTTTATGCAAAATCTAACAAACAGGAAAAGAGTTGGAAAGATAAAGCAGGCGAAAACCCAGCTTCTCGCCCTGTCGCAAGATCTAACACCATATCGCCATATCCACATACATCACAGTCCAAACCAGCCGAGTTTTACAGGCCTCTTGCTAAAATAAACAGTAGAGTTGCAATAACCAGTTAAAGTGCTCTCAACCTCGAGCTGCTTTCCTCCAGGCACCGTAGTTCGACCTCTGACCCCCTACATGCAAACACATATGCTCTCACACACACGGGCTCTCGTGTAACTACACGCTCGCAGGCACGTATCATGTCAGGAAATACCATTGACTGCTCATTGCTCTGCCAGGGGAGGGAGATGAAGGCAACGGCAAACCGCCCGTAAAGCGGCGTAAAGAGGATAACGGTGGTGGGCCGAGCATCAAAAGGTCATCGCCCTCCCTTTCAGCGGGGAAGAAAAACAAATGCGCTCGTAAAAAGTCAATTAATGTACTCCAAGAGCGGCTCCTCGGGCAGCATTAAAAGAAGAAAGTGGATCTAAAAATTAAATAAGCTTAGAAAATCTATATTTTCAAAGCTACTTGCTTCGTAAATAACTTCTCAGTTAACCAACAGTGTTGGGGAGTAACTAGTTACATGTAACGGAATTACGTAATCTAATTACAAAATAAATGTAATTGTAATTAGTTACAGTTACTGAGAAAAAATATGTAATTAAATTACAGTTACTTTTGAAAAATGCCAGTGATTACAAAGGGGATTACATCTGACTTTTTTCACACACCCACCTCCACTTACAGATTTAGTTGACTTCTTTTAAATTGCATTAACTGCTCTAAAATGAGACACCAGTGTTTCAGGAGTTTAGGCCCAGCAAGGGTAAAATCTTTGCGTGGCAGGGGCAGCTGCCACAAAAACCTGCCACTTGACCCGTCACCGCCAAAGGCAGCTGCCACTCGACCTGCCACCGCTATATGCGCCTGCCACTCGACCTGCCACCGCCACAGGCAGCTGCCACTCCACCCGCCACCGCTATACGCGCCTGCCACTCCACCCGCCACTGCCAGATATGCATCAATCGGAGTGTATACAGTGGAGATGTTGAGGCACGCGAGACGCTTCGGTGCTGCTCGCGCCATTGTGGATTTAAAGGGAGGAATAAAACATAAGTTAAGGTAGCAAATATGTAAATAAATGTAAACTTGCTCTGTTTGTTTGTTTATATTCATCAATCGGAGTGTATACAGTCAGAGATGTTGAGGCAGGCGCGATTCTTCGGTGCTGTGTGCGCATTATGGATTTAAAAGCCTAAAGTAACGTAACAAATAGGTAAATAAGTATAGAATTGCACGGTCTGTTTACTTAAGTGCATCAACCGAAGTGTAAACAGTAAGAGGCAGCTGCCACAAAACCTGCCATAACGTACCTTGTTTTATTCCTTGCTGCCTTAACTTATGCTTTATTCCTCCCTTTAAATCAATAATGGCGCGCGCAGCACCGAAGCGTCGCGCCTGCCACAACTTAGCGTAGCGCCTGCCTCAACATTTCTCACTGTTTACACTCCGACTGATGCATATAAACAAACGGAAAGTGCAATTCTACTCTTATTTACATATTTTCTGCCTTACTTTATGCTTTATTTCTCCCTTTAAATCCGTAATGGCGCGTGCAGCACCGAAGTGTCGCGCCTGCCTGTAATGTAAGTAAACAGACCTTGCAATTCTACAATTATTTGCCACATTATCTGATGTTTAATCCATAATAGAACACACAGCGCCTAAGCGTCGCGCCACCTGTTTGCTATAGCGGTGACGGGTCGCGAGGCAAGCGCATTCAGCGGTGGCAGGTCGAGTGGCAGGCGCACATAGCGGTGGCAGGTGGAGTGGCAGGCGCATTTGGCGGTGGCAGGTCTTTGTGGCAGCTGCCCCTGCCACGCAAAGATTTTACTCTCTCACAGAATAGCACACATGCTTATTCGATAACTGTTTTATTTCCTATTTGGGTTTATGCATAAACTTTTTTAAGATTGTTTTTTCCAAGGCATTGTTAGATGCTAGTGTTTTCTGTCATAACTGTGCAAACATTTGATTTCAAACCCAGCATCATAGCTATTAAACTATTTCTTGTTATGATGTTATTTATATTATGATCTGGTTATGACATATAGCGTAACTGCGCTCACGGTGACCTGAGTTCGATTCCCGTCTCGACGTCCTTTGTCGAACCCGCTCCCCTCTCTCCTCCCAGCTCTTTCCTGTCATCTCTCTACTGTCCTATCACAATAAAAGGCATAAAAAGCCCAAAAATATAAGTAAAAAAACAATTTCTGAATTTGTGGTGGCTGTGCTTAAAATTAAATAATTATACAGCTCAGACTCTTTTGGAACAACTTAAGTCAGTGCTATATGCTTGATGATTTTCTTGGTGGAAGCTTTGCGTTTGGTTAGCTAATAAAATATTAAAGCTTAATTTAATATTATGTGTACAATTTCTTAATTCTGTCATCCTGGTATCGTGGACTTGCTCTATTGTTTCATACAAACACAGCTGCTGCCATTTTTTATTTTTTTTTGGTACATTGTAATGGATTATAAGATAACTAACAAACTAGTACTACTACTTATTTATGTGGTGAAATGTTGTGTAAGAAAACTGGTATGACTGCACTGTATCCCTAAAATGTCTAGTTTGAACTTGCCGTTTGCTAGCAACTGATTTCTTCATGGAAGCTTTGCGTTAAAATATTTCAACTCAGATCAGTGTTTCGTGTCTAATAATTTTGACACGAAACATCTAAATAATCTATCAAGAAGCTGTGTAATAAGTGAGATAATGTACATTCAGCCAGTTGTTATCGCAAAATAAAGATGTATATTATCCCTTACTTATTATAATCTTAATTCAAGTGATAAAGGATTTTGAAAGTCTGACAGTAATCAGTGTTGAACACTACTGTAAGGTTAACTCTGCCTGGTTTAAATGTTTCAAAATGATTAACAGTTGAAAATATTAGAAATTTAGAAAAGTAATCAAAAAGTAATTAAAAGTAATAAGTTACATTACTTTAATAAAGTAATTGAAAAGTTACACTACTTATTACATTTTAAATCAAGTAACTTGTAATCTGTAACCTATTACATTTCTAAAGTAACCTTCCCAACACTGTTAACCAAAGAGGAGATATTATTGATTCAGCGACTGGATTAAACCCATCACTACTAGCGAGATATAATTAGTCTAGTATACTTTATAGACGCCGAAACCCATCGCAAAATGCGATAGAATGAATGCAAAGCAATTTACATCCATTGTGTTTATTAAACCATAAAATAGCATTGGTTTTTTGATTGCTATAGTATTTTATTACATCGCCTGAAGCTATAGAAATCAATCAGATTTGGGGAACAACGCATTTGTGGCTCTTTTGTAAAGTAATCAAGTGCTATAATGTGGCTGACCAATTTACATATCAATTAATTTTTAGAAAATAATGATTATTGATGCACTGCTGCATCAGAATGTCTCTCCAAGTAAGTGATGTAGAAAAAAAGCTTATGAAAGACATAAAACGAGAGGGTAAAAGTGTAGGAATTGCTTAGGGGATTGTTTACCAATTGTTTTTTCTATGTTTTTTTTATATGCACAACATTACCATTTAGAGTTTAGAGTTAATTCTAAACTAGGGGTGGGCGATATGACCAAAATCTTATATCACAATAACAATATATATCACAGTATAGTTGTTTGTGCTTTAAATAAATTCTTTATCAACATTTTTGAAACCATAGAAATTTTTAGAAATTACTGAAGTCTTGTCATCAGTGTCAATATCACAAGAAAAAAAAAGAATACTAGCTTAAATTTAAAAAACAAAAAACAAGTTCATTTAAGACAATTAAGCACGATTTTCTCAATTAAAGGAGTTCACTTCCAGAACACAAATTTACAGATAATTTACTCACCCCTTTGTCATCCAAGATGTTCATGTCTTTCTTCAGTCGATAAGAAATTATGTTTCTTGAGGAAAACATTTGGGGAATTATCTCCATATAGTGGACTCCTATGGTGCCCCCAAATGTGCATCGCAGAGACAAGATGAGACAAGACAAGCATTTGAGGTTAAAAAGTATATAACTTGTCAATTTGTTTAAAAAATGACTGATTGCTTTGCTAGATAAGATCCTTCTTCCTTGACTGGGATTGTTTAGAACCATTTAAAGCTGCGTTTAAACTGCATATTGGAAGTTCATACTTGGGGCACCATTGAAGACCACTATATGGAGATAATTCCGTAACCCTGACCGTCTTTTGCTAAATCGTATGTATTTTACGAATTCCCCAATTCGTATGAATTGTTACAAATGACCTACCCCTAACCCCGCCCCTAAACCTACCTGTCACTGGGGTCTAGACAAATCGTATAAAATTGTATAATTGAGGTTGTATGAATTCGTACAAATTAGCCACCTCGTAAAATTCGTATGAATTGGTCGTGAGATAGCATTGAAATTACAGCAGGAATAGACTGCTGTCACTTTAAGAGCTGATTTAACCGTTCAAGGCCTGTAAAGCGGCACAAAAATTTCCGTTCAGTACTCCCGCGCTCTCTCACTGCTTTCAATGCTTATTGCATTACAAAGTTTTTGTGACCACGTAGCACAGCAACAACACGTGAGAGTGTAACCACGATAGAGACATTTGTCGAAAATGTCTTTATGATATCGACATTTTTGATACCATAGAAATTTAAGAATTTTTGTCACCAGTGTCAGTATCAGAATACTAGCCTAAATAAAAAAAATAAAATCATACTAAATCGCACAATTGAGGTTGTACGAATTCGTATGAATTAGCTAAATTACTGTGTTTACGGGGATACTCTCTGACAATGTTCAGAAATGTCTCTCAGACAGCACGCAATATTGCAAAATGAGTTCTCTTTCGCTGCTTATTGCGTTTCAACCGCAATGCTTAGAAACGAATGCAAATGATAAGTTTTTGTGACCACGTAGCACAGCAACAACACGTGAGATGTGAGAGTGTAACCACGATAGAGACTTACTTGAAAATCTCTACCGGCTGCCAAATTTCTACCGGTTAATTGTGTCTACAGGTATATCGCCCACGCCTAATCTAAACCTGTGATGACAGGATATTCGCTTTTGTTTAATTAGTTTTTAGCTAACAATGCATTTGTGGCTCTTTTGTAAAATAATCGAATGCTAAAATGTGGCTTCATCTGAATATTTCTCCAAGCCAGTGATGTACAGAAAAAGCTTACGAAGGACATAAAACAAGAGGGTAAAAGTGTAGTGGTTGCTTAAGGCATTGTTCAACAATTGTTTCTTTAGTAATGTTTATTTGCACTGACATTACCATTTAGAAAGTAGATTTTTCCATACCTTAAGGTAAAATTTTTCTTAAAGCGAAATAGTGGTTTAGCTTTGCATCGGCATTTAGAGTCAAATCTAAACGTGTGATGACAGGCTATTTGCCAATAATCGAATAGTTAGTCAAAAGCAGGCCACGCAATAACACAATCCGTGTTGTTATGAGGAAAAAAATTGTTATTACAGCCCTCCGGCAACTATGAGCCATGAAGAAGCTCTGCGTACCCCTGAGACATTAGTCACCACGCGAGGAGACATCCCTAGCCACTGCCCCTCCAAAATAAGCATGTTTTAATGTTCATGAGGAATGCTTAATTATCCGTAAATGGCAATTTACAAGCGTCTTGCTGTAAGGCACAGCCACTTCAGTAAGGAGACAGGCCCTAATTTAATGGAAAAAAGCATTACTGGGTGTGCAGTGGAATTATCCACAGCATTACCCCCATTTCATAACCCACTTTAACATTGGCAATTTCATGCATATGGAAACAGTGGCTCCTAGCATTGGGCGATAAGGGGGTGGGGGGTTGATTGCACTAAAAGTAATTTCACAATGATTAGGTTAGTTGGGTAATTCTGTGTATGTGTGTCAGCATATGTGTCTTATTGCATCACGCTGTTTGGGTTTTTTTACCTATGGTAAATGTCACTCTCGTCTTTCTTTCGCCTCAAGGTAAATGCACTGTCATGCGCTCGTTTACCATAAAGCGTAAGCTGATGCACGCATTTACACGATTCCTACCCGTCCGACTGCTCCTCTTGGGATATTACAGTGTGAAAGGGCCTGTTCTGGAGATGGATAGGCATGATCATTGACAATTAACATCTGAATAGTGGTGTTAGGTTTAAAATGTCCCTAGAGAGAGGCACACTGGCTCATGAATTAAATGAGGTTCAGCGCATGAGCTTTAGAAACACTGTGTGGAAGTAGATCACGGGTTGCTTAGCTATAGGGTATATTTTCCTCCTACTAGCGTGATTGAAAATAGCTTTCGGCTCGTAATCAAAGGAAATAGAAGGCTGAGCTGTCAGCAGGGCTTCAGTTAATGATTATATTTTGCTAATGACTGAAAAAATCATTCTGGAGTTAAAAAGCTCCACTCTGGAATGTATCGATTGGTTGGTTGTGAAGGCTTATTTAAGTGGGGTAATAATCTGTTAAATGCATCGAGAATCATTGTGTATGGAGTCATGTTGTAGTGTGATACGAAAATTCATACTCATAATTTTATTTTGTTTATAATCATAAAGTTCGATTAGATACAGTTTATTGTTCTGTTCAAGATTGAATTTTAAGTTTAAATTAACTTTTCTATTTTAATATATTTTAAAATGTCATTTTTTCCTGTGATGGCAAAGCTGAATTTCAGCAGCCATTACTTTGGATTTCAGTGTCACATGATCCTTCAAAAATTATTCTAATATGCTGATCTGGTGCACAAGAATCAATTATTAGCAATGATGAAAACTGTTTAATATGCCTAATATTTTTGTGTAAACCGTGGTACAGTCTTTCAGGATTGTTTGATGAATAGAAAGTTTTTAAAAAACAGCATTTATTTTAAAATATAAATATTTTATATATTTTTTTAATTTTATATATATATATATATATATACAGTGGGTACGGAAAGTATTCAGACCCCCTTACATTTTTCACTCTTTGTTATATTGCAGCCATTTGCTAAAATCATTTAAGTTAATTTTTTTTCCTCATTAATGTACACACAGCACCCCATATTGACAGAAAAACACAGAATTGTTGATATTTTTGCAGATTTATTAAAAAAAGAAAAACTGAAATATCACATGGTCGTAAGTATTCAGACCCTTTGCTGTGACACACATATATTTAACTCAGGTGCTGTCCATTTCTTCTGATCATCCTTGAGATGGTTCTACACCTTCATTTGAGTCCAGCTGTGTTTGATTATACTGATTGGACTTGATTAGGAAAGCCACAGACCTGTCTATATAAGACCTTACAGCTCACAGTGCATGTCAGAGCAAATGAGAATCATGAGGTCAAAGGAACTGCCTGAAGAGCTCAGAGACAGAATTGTGGCAAGGCACAGATCTGACCAAGGATACAAAAAATATCTGCTGCACTTAAGGTTCCTAAGAGCACAGTGGCCTCCATAATCCTTAAATGGAAGACGTTTGGGACGACCAGAACCCTTCCTAGAGCTGGGCGTCCAGCCAAACTGAGCTATCGGGGGAGAAGAGCCTTGGTGAGAGAGGTAAAGAAGAACCCAAAGATCACTGTGGCTGAGCTCCAGAGATGCAGTCGGGAGATGGGAGAAAGTTGTAGAAAGTCAACCATCACTGCAGCCCTCCACCAGTCGGGGCTTTATGGCAGAGTGGCCCGACGGAAGCCTCTCCTCAGTGCAAGACACATGAAAGCCTGCATGGAGTTTGCTAAAAAACACCTGAAGGACTCCAAGATGGTGAGAAATAAGATTCTCTGGTCTGATGAGACCAAGATAGAACTTTTTGGCCTTAATTCTAAGCGTATGTGTGGAGAAAACCAGGCACTGCTCATCACCTGTCCAATACAGTCCCAACAGTGAAGCATGGTGGTGGCAGCATCATGCTGTGGGGGTGTTTTTCAGCTGCAGGGACAGGACGACTGGTTGCAATCGAGGGAAAGATGAATGCGGCCAAGTACAGGAATATCCTGGACAAAAACCTTCTCCAGAGTGCTCAGGACCTCAGACTGGGCCAAAGGTTTACCTTCCAACAAGACAATGACCCTAAGCACACAGCTAAAATAACGAAGGAGTGGCTTCACAACAACTCCGTGACTGTTCTTGAATGGCCCAGCCAGAGCCCTGACTTAAACCCAATTGAGCATCTCTGGAAAGACCTAAAAATGGCTGTCCACCAACGTTTACCATCCAACCTGACAGAACCGGAGAGGATCTACAAGGAGGAATGGCAGAGGATCCCCAAATCCAGGTGTGAAAAACTTGTTGCATCTTTCCCAAAAAGACTCATGGCTGTATTAGATCAAAAGGGTGCTTCTACTAAATACTGAGCAAAGGGTCTGAATACTTACGACCATGTGATATTTCAGTTTTTCTTTTTTAATAAATCTGCAAAAATGTCAACAATTCTGTGTTTTTCTGTCAATATGGAGTGCTGTGTGTACATTAATGAGGAAAAAAAATGAACTTAAATGATTTTAGCAAATGGCTGCAATATAACAAAGAGTGAAAAATTTAAGGTGGTCTGAATACTTTCTGTACCCACTGTGTATATATATATATATATATATATATACCTTACTGCATTAATGACAGTATTTTGCAGACAGTATTGTCTGTAAATTAAATATTTACATTAAAAACCACAATAACAATTTATAAACAATTAAAGCATTTTTATTTAGGAAATTATAATGTGCTTTTTTCTTGTTGAAAAGCTGAAAAAAGGAAAATACTGCAATATTTTAATCGACCACTAGGTGGAGATATATTGCTATTTTTAAAAGCATAGCTCTTCATCAGCTTTGCAACAGGATGTTATTCCTCAAGGTGCAAATGCTTAACATATTGGAGTTATAGTACTTACAGTTTCCAGCTCTTAATTTCTTTGTATGTGATTTATTTTATTTTATTTTATTTTATTTTGAAAAGTACACTACCAGTCAAAAGTTTTTGAACAGTATGATTTTTATTGTTTTATGATTTTTAATGCTCACCAAGCCTGCATTTATTTGACCCAAAATACAGCAAAAGCAGTAATACTGTGGATGGAAATAACAGCTTTCCATCTGAATATATTATAATTAATTCCTGTGATCAAAGCTACATTTACAGCATTAATACTCCAGTCCTTAGTGTCACATGATGCTTCAGAAATCATTCTAATATGCTAATTTTCTGTTTGCTGAAGAAATTATAGAAATTAACACTTTTATTTAGCAAGGATGCTTTAAAAAGTAATACTAAAAGACATTTACAATGTTACAAAAGATTTCTGTTTCAGATAAATGTTCTTCTGAATCTTCTATTGATCAAAGAAACCTGAAAAGTTTTCAGCTTTTTTAAACATAATAATAATAAATGTTTTTTGAGCGTCAAATCAGAATATTAAAATGATTTCTGAAAGACAATGTGACTGAAGTAATGATGTTAAAAATTCAGCTTTGAAATCACAGGAATAAATCACATTTTAAAATATATTTCTCTTGTGCCTACAGTGGTCAGGGAAAAAATAAACTTCATTACAAATAAAATAAGTAGCAAATGGACTGAAAGCAGGTTACCATTTAATTACAATGCTAGTTGATGCAAAGTCAGACAGCAGAAAGTTTAATTCTTATCTTAAGAAGTAAATATATTTAGAATATATTTAAATATATTTGGTAAGACAGACAATGGGGGGGAGTGTGTATAATGGAGGAGTGTGTCTGAGGGGTTTATTATGAGGTCAGGGAATAATGATATGGGGCAGAGGGTTGTGGGGGTAGTGATGCTGCCCCAGATTTTGTTAGGTCTGACTGATGCATATGGTCTGTAGTTAGAGATGGCACCCTTTCCAATCCAGAATATGTGTAATTAAAACCTGTATATCTTACAGTATTTTCCAAGAAAACAAAAAATATGCTACACATTTTTTTTGGGTATATTTTAAACAGGATAGGCTACTAATTGTTTCTGAGATCAATCTGAAATAGATCTATGGATTGCAATCACAACGCTCGCAGTAAAGCACACAATCACTTGCAGGTTTCCATCAGTGTTATTAAGTTTTATTGTGGTTACACAAAAGCCCCATAATCCTTTGCCCCCTCCTATTCACACCATTGTGTAAAGTCCAGCTGATCCTCCCTCTCCCCCTCAAATCCGGACTGCTTCCCATGTACCCAGTGTGGAGTCCGGCACAATGCCATTGTTATCTATCGGATTGTCTGCGGTCATTACTCATTCGGCCATCCACTCTGCCTTTTGTCCACAGCTATCTTTCACTCTGGCCATGGACATGAGACTCTGCTGCTTTCCCATCATGCTCGGCCTCGGCCCATCTGCCCCCAACTCACACACACACACACACACACACACACTGACACTCTACTCTGTCCACGCTCCGTACCAGCTGTCCTGGTGAAGTCCCTGGGGTGGAAACAGGTGCTGGGCTTGTGCGGGCTGAAGCAGACGGCACATGGCAGCACACGCTGCCTCCTCACCCTTCCCAAAAACACATGAACTTGATGTTATCAATTCAGATGCAGTATAAATACACTACCTGTTCTGGGCATTATGGTTTACACAGCTGTTTTCAACACTGATAATAGTAAGAAATATTTCTCGCACCAAATAGCATATTAGAATGATTTCTGAAGGAACATGTGACACTGAAGACTGGAGTAATGATGCTGGCACTTGTTTCTTGTTTTCTTTTAAAAAGAGGTAGCTGGGCAGTTTGACCACAAATCTGTATCACAGCAGTTTTATGGTTTATCACGTTTTTTCCCCCATATGAATCAGAATGCAGTTGCAGAACCACTGCATTCTATTCACGATTCCAACAAACATGTTAGGCTACATGTAGCATGAGCAGTTGTTGGTGTAAATTAGACTGTATAATTTCAAAATTTAAAGCAAAAACAGAATGGTCTGACCTTAGCTTTATGAAATTATAATATATAACACATAGCTTGAACTCACTCTCTGACAGCAGGTGGCGCTTGTGGAACAAAGGCTTGTAACCGCTGTAAATGAAAAGGAGCGCTAGGTATTTAGATATATCATTAATATGCATTACACGGAGGTAAGACGAAAAAATACCATCTAAACCTTTTTGAAGACAGCCAGTTCCCCTCAGAGAAACATTCCGTATTTAGGATTTCCTTTTCAATATGTCGCGCATCGTGAACAGTGAGTTTGCTGTGCTTGCTACAGTAAGTATTTTCTCCTCTTTACGCTCGTCTTCAGTGTCTCTGGCTTCTGTTATAACGGCCGTTTACAGTTGAGTTATTTGCCCAGTTAAAGAATATGTGTCTGTTATTATAGTTCTTAAAGTTCTCAAACTATTAGTGAGAACTGTATGCAGTAAACAGATTCCCTCTCAGTTGAGGACGCTATCCGCATTGTTTAACCATTTGTACAGGTATGCCGTTTTTTTTTTAATTCACACAGTGTGTAATTCGTTTGAACCGGTATATCGCCCAACTCTAAAAAGAGGACAAATTTAGGTACAGTTAGGTACTTATAATAGAAGTGAAATTGTGCCAATTTTTGGAGGATTTAGAAGCAAAAATATTTGCACTTATGTCACGATTTGGTCAGTTACCCTGATGCCCGGCCATATTGGCGATACTCAAATGTAAAAGCAGCATGGATTGCAGGGTGAAGATCTGCTGTAACTTGGCTTGGCTCATGAAGATCAACTGTGGCTTGGCTTGGCTCGGGGAAGACAGCAGCAACTTGACTTGGTTCATGAAGATCTGCTGTAACTTGGCTTGGTTCATGGAAAACAACAGCTGTAACTTGACTTGACTCATGGGGAACAGCTGTGACTCGGCTTGACTCAGGAACAACAGCTGTAACGTGACTTGACTCAGGAACAACAGCTGTAACGTGACTTGACTCATGGAGAACAGCTGTGACTTGGCTTTACTCATGGAGAACAGCTGTGACTTGGCTTGACTCATGGAGAACAACAGCTGTGTCTTGGCTTGACTCTTTGAGAACAGCTGTATCTTGGCTTGACTCATGGAGAACAACAGCTGTGTCTTGGCTTGACTCAGGGAGAACAGCTGTATCTTGGCTTGACTCATGGAGAACAGCTGTGACTTGGCTTGATTCAAGAACTACAGCTGTAACGTGACTTGATTCCGAAGTAACAGCTGTAACTTGACGTGGCTCAGGAAACACAGCTGTCACTTGATTTGGCACTGAACGTGCAGCCCTGACTTGACTTGACACCGGAAGATCAGGCATCACTTGATTAGCTTTGGGTGCGACAGACATGGCGAGGTGAGATTTGGATGAGACGATTTTGGATAGATCAGGCGTGGCAGCCATCTTGACTGGGGACTCAGATGGGGCGGCCATCTTGTGAACAGGCTTGGGGATGGCGGCCATCCTCTGAACAGGCTTGGGGATGGCGGCCATCTTGTGGACTGGCTCTGGGATGGCGGCCATCTTGTGGACTGGCTCTGGGATGGCAGCCATCTTGTGGACTGGCTCTGGAGCGGCAGGCATGGCGTGAGCAGGCCTTGAAGCAGAAGACGTGACGTGAGCAGGCTGTGGTTTGGTGGACGTGACTTGAGCAGGTTTTGGCTTGGCAGACTTGGCATGGGAAGGCTGTGGCTTGGTGGACATGACTTGAGCAGGCTTTGGCTTAGAAGACATGATGTGAACAGGCTTTGGCTTGGCGGGCTTGGCATGAGAAGGCTCAGGTATGATGGTGACAATACCGGACATAACATATGCGTTCCTTGGTGTGGCAGATACTGGAGGATGGCAAGGTTTATCATCAGCGATCCCCACAGTGAATGCAGAGCCACTCAGAAGCAAGGCAAAGTCAACATATCGTACCAGTGACCAGTGGCGGTGATGACCAGGCATTTTGTTAGAAATGTCTTTACATAAACCATAGAAGAAAATGTCTTTGAGAAAGTTTTCTTTAAAGTCCACCAAGTGACAAAGTTCACAAAAGTCCATAACTTACTGTTCGATGGGCCGGTTACCTTGACGGTTGTGTCCAAAAGCTGCTGAATCTGTGGGGCGGCGAAGTATTCTGTAACAGGACTCGTGGGAAGCGTATAAGATCCAAGTACGAGCTTTTATTGAGCACAGCGTAGTCAGACAGGCAGGGTCGATCTTCAAACAAACAGTAATATCCAGGGCAAAAACAGTAGCAAAATCCAGAAATCAGGCAGAGGGTCAAAATACCAAGAGAGCAGTCCAAAAGTAACAAATAAACAAGGCTATGAAACTAGGCAAAAACTATGGCAATGAACTAGACAGAACTATGGTAAAAAACAAGGCAAAACAATGACAAGAAACAAAACCGTGGCAAAAACAAGGCAAAGAAACAAGAGTAAACACTTAGTCCACACAGCAAAACAATACTTCGCGAGGCCTGTTTGGTGTAGGCCTCCTTAAATGGCCACCAAACAGGAAGTACCCCATGAAGCAGCAGAGGGAGCGGTAACAGAGAGTCAGTGGGTGAGGGCTTCCTCTGCTGGCGTGGCGTTACACAGGGTTAATAAACTACTGAATACGTTGTTCTGCTAATCTATGCTGTCTAAACCACAGAAAAAAAATCGGTAGTAAAGATGCATACGAACAGTATTAATTAAGATATTAGCATAATTTTTCACTTTTACCTACCTGACTGGAAATGATGAGAACAAACACGAATGTTGTCAAAATTCTAACCTTGGAAATCCTGGTTCAGTTTGGCCAACCACAAACGCCTACTCTAAATGTTTTTTTCCGGTCCAGCCGATTAGTAAAGCCCAAAACATGACAATAATTGACCATTTTCAGCAGCAATAATCAGCAAAATATGCGAGTTTTGTTAGTTTCAGTTGCATTGTTTACGTTCAGTGCCGCTAGAATGGCTGATTGATGTTGCCGTCGTGAAAACACTTTTAATTTTATAAAACCACTTAGAAACTTATTTTAGCTATAATGAGGTTCTCTTCTTTTTTATGGTCATTTTAGGATTTTAAGCATGGTGTCTTCCCATTGAAGGTGTAAAATTTAATATAACATTACATAGTAAATGTCGGTAATTATTTAGTCTTATTAATATCTTATTAACAGTCATATTATTTACATTTTGTGGCTATTTGTGAATAATTTGACTTTAGACTTTCTCTTTAGGGCTGATGAAGAGGTATGAAACCGTGCCAGAGTCAAGCGTGAAATTATTACATGGTGTCCATTGATGGTAAGATAAAAATAGATAAAAGGAAAAGGGGACTATCAGTATGGGCCTCTGGGTAGAGTTATTTATATCATAAGCACAAATCTGTCCAGGGGGAGGGGGATGGTATTCAGTACATATGAATAACAGCCCACAAACAGATCAAAATACCCACACCCCAGTCACCTTACCAATTTCCACAGGATGCATTCAAGGTGAAATGAAATCGGTTTTATTGGGGGATCAAAGGGTTACCCTGACAGGGGTCCTCTATTTTAGGACCCTACATTGTGGGTTGTAAAAAAAGGGAGTGTGTCGATACTTAACATGCTGGGGCAGCCAACCAGCCAGTTCTTTTTACTATGTCAGATTGCACGCTCTCATAGGACATGACTTTAAAAATGAGTCAGAACAGTTTTTGTTTCACTGGGTGATAAGGCAGCGTTTTCAGGGAATTCGGTCTTGCTTAATATTTGGTTTAATGTTGAAAGAATTATGGGACACTCTGTTACAGAGACTTGGTTTATTGGAACAGGTGTTATTTAAGTAGTGATTGTGATCGAGTTTGTCATATATTTGTTATTCGTTTTGTGCAACTGATTGAACCAAACGTAGAAGTCTTGATTAAATTGACAGAAGAGTGTGTCTGACAGAGATGGATTTCTATGGACCCAGAGCCCTTGTACTCCCTCCAGCTGGCTTGAATTGATGGCCTTCTCCTGAATGAACATGAACTGAATCGGGACATTCCCAGTATGTGCTTCCAGAGGGCAAGCCTCAACAGGCCTGAATATGTATGCAAGTACACACAGGACTGCTGCTGTCTTAGCCCCTGCCCCCTCCCACCCCCGTCTGCAGTCCAGAAGCATTGCACACAACTTAAGCCTGCAAGCTTTTCAGCATCCCCTCAGTCAATCAGTTTGATTGATTGTGTTGTGACTTTAAAAAGCAAGTTTATGGAAGGCTCATGAAATTAATCAAAAGTGAGGCATGTTGCTTAAATAAAACTAAATCCATAAACAAAAAAAACAACAGGTAAGTATATTGAACCAAAACTTTTAAAGACAAGTAATTTCCTGTTAAAAGTGTTTTATAGCCTAATGAATCATACTCGGACTTAATGCTGGCAACAGTAAAACTACTTGGGAGAGAACTGCCTTATTTCTTAGCATAATAGAGGACAATGGTACAAGAGGAATACCAAATTTTTGTTTTAAGTGTGAAAATATAGCAGAAGTAGCACCGACATTTAAAAACAATGGACTTGTAAAAAGGCTTCTGAAATAATCAGATCTTTAATTTAAGTTTTCATTTAGTGATGAATGAATTTTTGCTAGAAAAAGAGCTGGAGAAATACCATGCAAGTGTCTCAGAGACGGCAAAAGCTATGAAAAGAGTGACACTTTATCTCACAGAGTACGACTCTTCCAAGGCCCATATTTACAAAATATAGACTTCTGGGAATCCATACTCGGCTCTCGAGACCCGAAAAAACCCTAAAAGCATCCAAAATGTTCTGGTGTTGCTAGAGGAGGAGTACAGTGAGAAGTGCCTGGTACCCACAGTGACGCTCAGTGGTAGTAAAGCTCTTCTATAGAGATGTATGAGTGTTGAAGGTGTGAGGGAGTTGTGCTTTATCAATGCTGTCATGATTTCACACACAACTATGTGATGTAATACAAAAATTGAAACTAAAGATGCTACCCTCCCCTCATTCCTTGCATTATTGGGCATTTTTGCAGCATGACAATGAAGATATTTATTCTCCCAAGGTGAAAATCATTCTGTGGACATGTATTTCACTCAATCTTAATTCTCTGTAGTAGCTGTGGGGTATTCTGTACAGACAAGCTGAGCAACACTCCCCATTAAAGACCAGAGCATTTAAGGAGGTCGTCCTCCTGGAGTTAAACAGGACAGATGTGAAAATTTGTCATGAACTTGTACACTTGGTGCCAAGAAGGGTTAGAGCAGTGTACTTAAAGTTCTGGAGGACATACTAAGTACTAGAATATTATACATTTGCTTAATTAAATCTAGGGTGTACTCATTTCTGCAATCCTTCATTTAAACAAAATTTGTTAATTTACTTATCCTACAGAAAATAATGTCATATAATTTGTTGTTTTTATTAAGCATATGTTTAATACATTTAAATTTTGCCATCTTTCCATGAATTACATTAGTCGTTATTAAGAAAATACATCTTTTATATTTATTCAGAGGGGGTGTACTCATTTATGCTATGCACTATAATATAATATAATCATTTTAAAACTGACACGGAAATGTATCTTATTTTATTTTTCTAAATAAATAAATGTGATATAAGATGTGTGTCACACCCCCTGGACTTTGAGTTGGTTTCTCTAATCCATTTCCCCCCCCTGCTGTTCTGTGTTCTTGGTTTATCCCTAATTGCCTGCACCTGAGCTTGTAATCACCATGTCTATTTATTGTGTGTGTTCACCATTTAGTCTTGTCGAACCTTAATGTTGCTACCCCGTGTTCCTGTGTTTACCCTGCTTCCTTGGATTATTAAAGACTTTCACGTTTTACTTCGTCGTTGTTCGTTTGTTTTGTGAAAGCGTGACAATGTGTGCTCATCAAACCTGCATTTATTTGATACAAAGTACAGCAAAAACAGTACAATTTTGAATTATTTTTACTATTTAAAATAATTTTACTATTTAAAAATGTTTTCTACTTTAATATATTTTAAAGTGTAATTTATTCCTGTGATCAAAGCTAAATTTTCAGCATCATTAATCCAGTCTTTGGTGTCACATGATCCTTCAGAAACCATTCTAATATGCTGATGTGCTGTTCAAGAAACATTTTATTATTATTATTATTATTATTATCAATATTTAAAACAACTGAGTACATTTATTTCAGGATTCTTTGAATAGAAATATCCAAAGGTAAGCATTAATTTGAAATAAAAAGCTTTTGGAGTCAGTTGTTTATTTTTATTTATTTATTTATTTTCTGAAAGAAACTATAGAAATTAAAACTTTTTTTTTTTTTTTTTAGCAAGGATGCTATAAATTAATCAAATGTGATCATAAAGACATTCATAATGTTACAAAAGATTTCTATTTCAGATAAATGCTGTTTCAGATAAATTGCTGTTCTGAACTTTCTACTCATCAAAGAAACCTGAAAAAAATTAGACTCCGTTTTCAACATAATAATAATAATAATAATAAATGTTTTTTGAGCAGCAAATCAGAATATTACAATAATTTCCGAAGGATCATGTGACTGGAGTAATGATGCTAAAAATTACATTTTTAAATGTATTCAAATAGAAAACAGGTAATTTAAATAGCTATATATATATATATATATATATATTTTTTTTTTTTAAATAATGTTTTTGATGTACTTTGGATCAAATAAATGCAGGCTTGGTGAGCAGAAGAGACTTTTTTAAAAACATTAAAAATCTGTTCAAAAACTGTTCATTATATTTACACTGGTAGTGTAAATATTTAATTCATTTCAAAACTGACATTAAAAGTATTATATCTTATTTTGCCTAATGAATGAATGAATGACTGTTAGGAACACTGGATATGAATGTTTTTATTTCTAAAATCTCTGAAGTGTAAACTAAAGAGTAGGAGTAGCAGAGTAGGAGTAGCTGAGTAGGAGGAGGGGCGGGTCCAGACAGCGCTGCGTCTCGCTGGATTTCATCTGTGTGCGGTTCACTTTTCACAGACCTGAAGGGCTGAACAGCATCCGGCAATATAACTCTATGGGCTTAACAAACTTTCTGTTCTTTTTGATCTGGCCATTTAACAGGTTAATCGACGCTGCGTCTTTAAAAGCATAGGACTGTGACAAAGAATATATTCGGAGCTGTTGTTGATTTACTAAAGATGTCTATATTACCTTTCACGCCTCCGATTGTGAAGAGACTGTTGGGCTGGAAGAAGGGTGAACAGAACGGACAGGAGGAGAAATGGTGTGAGAAGGCAGTGAAGAGTCTGGTGAAGAAGTTGAAGAAGACAGGACAGCTGGAGGAGTTGGAGAAGGCCATCACCACCCAGAATATTAACACCAAATGCATCACTATACCGAGGTACATACTCTAGGCTGTGTTATAAAACACAGTGAGCTGCCTACCTAGACGGCATTTTGGGCATCAAATGCGCAAATTCGATTTCCAAACAGGGTGTCTAGGTAGACAGCTCACTAGATATTTGAGACGCATTCATATACAACTAAGAACTGTGAAGCTAACGCTGCTAACTAGCGAAAACCAGCAGATATTCTCATTATAACAAGCTTTTCTAACACTGGTTAAATTGGTAATGTGTTGTTGAGCACTCTGTCCAATTGTTTATGGTGTTTAGTCAGTAAACCAGCTTAATGTTTTTGACAATTACACGTAAGTACGCGCGTAAGTTGACTAGCTTGCTAAAGCCATTTTTGCTTTGCGTTGTCGCTTTCAGCGTCATATCTATTACATTATCTTGAGAAGAAAAATGTTTTGGTTAGTATTACAATATGAAGTTACCACGTTAAACAGTCTCGGTTTGCTAGCATTTATACAAGCAGTTGTTAGCTAGCCGGACTATGACAACTGTTCGTATGGTGGAAAATACTCGTTACTTTTAACTGTTGAGTTGGTTTTGAAAGCTTATATGGATGACCATAAACTTCACCCATCTGTATTCATAACAGACAGACATTTTAAACGGCTGCGATAAAGTTAAACGTTCAGGCTCGTATAAGTGAATAAAATGCCAAACAACTGTGTGCCAAGCTAAGCTGTTATATAACAGTCTGCAATATCTGGGGCAGACTGGGGCTGTTTTGACAAATATTAATTTTGATAGTATTTATCTAAGTTACAGTTTACAGATCAAACCATATTAGTGTATGAAATTAATTATCAGTAATGTTAGAACCAATGTTAACACCATTCAGTGAATAGTCAGTGGTTAGGTTAATAAATGTCTAAACAAATCATTGCTACTAGTGGATGTGATTGTTCTGTAAAATGTCATTTTACAAATACTGGTTAAATTACATTCTGTATTGTGTATTTTAGCAGTGTTATTAAATTTGTCAGTGAATCGGTGTACTGTGCCCTAGATGGTGGTGATGGAGGAGAGTAAAGCTTGTTATATCATAACCACTGTGGTCGCTATATCCAATTGTACTCGGGACATTTTGTCATGGGTAAAAGGATTTGGAGAATTAGTAGCCCTACAGATGAAAATGCAAAGCCTTTGTGGCTTGGTGTACAGCAATATGCATAATTTTACTTGGTAATATCAAGTATTAAATGTCATTTTTTTTATTTAATAATTTAAATTTATTAATGGCAAGATACAATTGAAGAATCAAATTGAGTTTGCTAAACATGTAACGCAGCACAATAATAATTGGAAGACACCCTCCCATCATTACTAATGATGTCAAAAAGTCCATACAGGTCTGTTCCAACCGATAAATGGGTGAGAAATGGGTCACTCTCAGTGGGAATCCCCTGGTGACTAACATAGTGTTAATAAATAGCCGTGATATCAGCAAGCGGCATTTGAGCATGGGGTTACATACTTGAGCACGTAAGTGCATAACTTACCATCTGTGTAGTTCCGAGTGGAGAATTTAGTCTGGGAAAATCCGTATCGGTTCGCATCTTATCTTGTCTTCCAGTTGTTTTTCATATTTTTATAGCAGAGATTATGTCAGGTCAGCTGGAATTGCGCAATCGTTTCACTGCACTTACCACTGGTATCCCTTTGGGATCTCTTCTTGTTCGCTTTTCTCCATTTCACTTCCTGTTCTCCATGGGTTTTTTTTTTTTAGCCAAGAGTTAAAGGAATAGTTCACTCAAAAATTAAAATTTGCTGCAAAAGTACTTACCCTCAGGCCATCCAAGATGTAGATGTGTTTTTTCCTTAAACAAATTTGGAGAAATTTCACATTACATCACTTGCTCACCAATGGATCCTCTGCAGTGAATGGGTGCCATCAGAATGATAGTCCAAACAGCTGATGAAAACATCACAGTAATCTGCGAGCAATCCACGTGATTCCAGTCCATCAATTGACATTTTGTGAAGTGAATAGCTCTGTGCTACTGGATAAAATGCTAGTCCATAATCCAAAATGATGCTTCCTCACTGTTTTGGACTGTTTTCACTTTTAAACAATGCTTGATTTGTGCATAATTCTCTCCTAAATCAGACGAGATGACTTCCTCACTGGAGAAAGCGATATTATGGATAGAGGACTCTTATTTTAGCTGGAAGCAACAGTTTGACGTTTAAAACATCTTAATGATGGATTTGTTTATTACGAACACACAGCTTTTTGCTTCACAAGACATCAGTTGATAGACTGGAGCCATGTTTTTATCAGCTGTTTAGACTCTCATTCTGACGGCACCCATTCACTACAGAGGATCCATTGCGAGTGAGTTAGTGCTAACTTTCTCCAGTTCTTTACCAGTGAAGAAACTAATCTATATCTTGGATGAACTGATGGTGAGTACATTTTTAGCAAATTTATTTATTGATTAATTTATTTTTGGTAACATTAGCCCAAATTTTCTTTAAAAAATACTAGGCAAAATATTTTAAATTAGACAATGTGAAACTAAAGTGAACAATATGTTTTCAAATTTAGAGCATCTCAGTTAAGACACAATTCTTGAGAACTGTTGAGACAAGGTCTTCAAAGTCAGGTTAGTTGAAGGTGTCTAGCACTGTGATGGCATCAAATATATATTTGTGAACCTGGACCACAAAACCAATCATAAGGGTCAATTTTATGAAATTGACTATTGAGTATTTGATTTATACATTAAAGCTGAATAAATAAGCTTTCAAGTGATGTATGGTTTGCTAGGATAGGACAATATTTAGCTGAGGTACAACTATTTGAATATCTGTAATCTGAGGGTGCAAAAAAATCAAAATACTGAGAAAATTGGCCAAATATTGCTCTAAATATTGAGAAAGTTGTCCAAATGAAGTTCTTAGCAATGCATATTACTAATCATTATAGTCATAAAATTAAGTTTGATATATTTACTTTAGGAAATTGAAAAAATATCTTTATGGAACATGATCTTTACTTTTACATGATTTTTGGCATAAAAGAAAAATCTATAATTTTGACCCATACAATGTATTTTTGGCTATTGCTACAAATATACCCATGCTACTTAAGACTAGTTTTGTAGTCCAGTGTCACATTTATCATTGTTTTACTTCTCTAGGACTTGCATTCTTTGCTGTCTCTGTTCTGGTAATTGTGATTTGCACAGTATGTGCTTTGTCAGAATCCTGAGTTAGTTTATTTAAAAAAAAAAGTGTGACAGGATCATACCGTGCCTGAGATGAGCACTTGTGTTGTTGACTTTCAGCATTCTACAGTTTGACCACATACATCCTGCCTGTTTTAAAGGAGCTTTCACACAGGAAATTAATGTTTATGCTTCTTCGCTGCATCTCTTGTCTTCACTGCTTTGTCAAGCAACCCATTTCATGACAAAACCTATAAGCAGATCTCCACAAAACTCAGTTCACACACTTGCACTCAGACAGACTTTCTCTGTACTTTAAACATGGCTGAGAGTGTGTTTATTCAACACACTATGTGGCATGGTTATTCAGAGATCAAGAATGCAAGTGCAAGGTCTGGAGGAGGGCGTGGGCTGTTCCCTGTGTTGTGGTTGGCATTACTGGTTTGAATAGACTCAACTGTCATACATTCTGTGAGGTCCTGATGGTCCCTACACTAATTTGCTCTCTGTTCTTTTAGATTAAATTTTATTTGCATTAGTGGCTATCTGGGTGGCAAGGAGAAGACTGCACATCTGTGCAACAGAACAAGAGCAGCAAATGATCACCTGCTCACAGGCTCTGAGTTTCTGAGGTTACATTACTTCCTGCTCCACTCGCTTATTCAAACAGAGCACAGATATTTTGAGAGCCTCTAACCAAAGCAAAACAGGCTAACGGCTGAAAATGTCTTTTAATAAAAGGCTGTTATCTAAGTGTATGTTTAAAACATAAGAAGTCATTCAAATAAATAAATAAATGATATAATATATAATTTCTGATTGGTCTCTTGGAAAATCTAGTACAATAAATTGTAAATAGATACAATTTCCCTAAATAGATTAGTCAGCAGCATACCAATTCAGTGGCAAAACCAGTTAGAATTGAGGTCAGGGGGCTTTTAGGGGCCGTGATGATGACTAATGGATTTAGTGTGACTCCACAGATGTGGATTGTTTGAGATATGTGGGAGAGTAGACAACAAACACTGGTGCTCAAAAAGGAAACCTGAGGTTATTGGTGAGCCACACGCACACGTCTTCCCTCCTCAGATCTCTCCGATAGCCTTTTTATTTTAATTTTTATTTACTTGTTGATTTCTGGTTTCTGTGACTCCAGTGTTGATTTTAGCATGTCAGTGTGTTTGTGTATAGGAGGGGGTGGGATAAAAAGACGGCTGCTCTTGGCTTTGACAGAAGGGTGAATGAGTTCTGCTGTGTGTGACTTTCAGGTCAGTCTGGGGGTCAGTTTGACTTGAACAGAAGGAATTGAAATCGTGTGTCTGTTTTCGCCTGAGCTGTGGCTGGGACTGTGGGAGACTCCAGGACTTTCCTTTGTTTCCGTGGACTGAGTCAGACAATGGGATAGTCTGTCTTTGTCACATTTGCAAACTCACAGAAGGTCTGGTCAACAGCGTTTTGCGTCTGATTTCTGATTGTGGATTCAATGTGTGTGCAGTTGGCTAACTTATTTATTAAAATGTGATTATGGCGTAGTTGTTGAATGAGCGAATTAAAAGAATAGTTCACCCAAAAATGAAAATTCTAATGACTCACCCTCATGTTGTTCCCAAACCTGTAAGTCCTTCGTTCATCTTCGGAACACAAATTAAGATATTTTTGATGAAATCTGAGCGCTTTCTGACCCTGCATAGCTTTCTGACCCTATAACGTTCAAGGCCTAGAAAGGTAGTAAGGACATTGTTAAAATAGTCCATGTGACATCAGTGGTTCAACTGTAATGTTACGAAACTATGATCTATACTTTTTGTGTGCAAAGAAAACAAAAATAATGACTTCATTTAACAGTTTCATCTTTTCTGTGTCAGTGGAAAGTCCATCATTTTTAGTTCTTTGTCTGTATATTCTAGTTCATATAAGTAAAGCTGGGCAAAAAAATTGCAAGTCATCCTCTCTGTGAAAACTTTCAGACATGTTTATGAAGACTTCTATGTTTTATGTACAGCGTACAACATCGTTTGCTTTTAAACAAGGCACAGCGCATCTGGGTTCTACATCAGTGCCAGCTCCTGTGTTAGTATTTTTGAGATATCTCATACACAGCCAAATAAGATTTTTATTGTGTTTTTTTTTTTTCTGCTCACCAAACCTGCATTTATTTGGTCCAAAGTACAGCAAAAACAGTACAATTTTGAAATATTTTTACTATTTAAAGTAGCTGCTTTCTGTTTGAATATATTTTAAAACGTAATTTATTCCTGATTTCAAACAGAATTTTAGCATCATTACTCCAGTCACATGATCCTCAAGAGTTCATTCTAATATTCTGTAATATTATGAGGTTGAAAAAAGCGTAAAAAGAGTAGAATATTTTCTGGTTTCTTTAAATAAATAGAAAGTTCAGAAGAACAGCATTTATCTGAAATAGAATTTTTTTTTAACATTATAAATGTCTTTATCATCACTTTTGATCAATTTAAAGCATGCTTGCTAAATAAAAGTATGAATTTCTATAATTTCCTTCCAAAAAAATTATACAGACTCCAAGCTTTTGAATACTATAGTGTATAATGTTACAAAAGCTTTTTATTTCAAATAAATGCTGATCTTTGGATATTTCTATTCATAAAAGAATTCTGAAAAAAATGTTTTAAATATGGATAATAATACTAATGATAAAGTTTCTTGAACAGCACATAAGCATATTAGAATGATTTCTGAAAGATCATGTGACACTGAAGACTGGAGTAGTGATGCTGAAAATGCAGCTTTGATCACAGGAATAAATTACATTTTAAAATATATTTAAATAGAAAGCAATTTTTTTAATTAGTAATAATATTTCACATTTTTCTTTTGCTGTATTTTGAATCAAATAAATGCAGGCTTGGTGAGCAGAAGAGAATTCTTTAAAAAACATTAAAAAACAGTATGTCAAACATTTTATGATAAATCACACATTGTTCTGTAGAAATTTGCATCCACCAGTATAAAAACCCAGATCAGTCAACCCCTACTTTTAAGTACTACTACTTAAAGCTGAATTTACAAACATATTACATAAAAGATGATAGGCAGCACATTAATTTCTGGGTTAGTATTTTTGTTCTGTCTGGCAAATGTGGACGTCATCTGTTCCTAATGGATATTTCTAGTGCAGAATGCTGGCATTCATTCTGCTGGTGCATAGCTGAATGAATAGGTAAACATTAGACTGGAAAAGTGTGCAGGCGCTCGTCTCAGTCTGCTGTCTGCTCTGCCTTTCCCCTCCTTCTGAACTCAAGCCTGGTATTTCCTCTAAATTCACTCACTCGCTTTCTCTGTGATCTTGTGTGAGTCCCCTGAGTCTGAGCTTTTTTTTTTTAAGAATTAGGATAATCCCAATGTAGGGTGAAAATGCATTAATGCGTTGAAATTCATTAGCAATGGCTGTCAATGATGCATAGACCACAATAGCATGAGAATGATTCATGTTTTTCTGTGGCTTTCTCTTCGCACAGCCGGTGACCTCTTCCTCTGTATTAAAATAAGGCCTGATTCACTTTCCACTAAATGAGGCTCTTGCACCATTTGAGTATCACGACTTCTGCGAAAAATGAATGATTGACCCAGTGCAAGCCTATTAAAAGACTCACAGGGGAAGATTTATTGGGCTTTCATGTTAATTACATCGTACATTAGTGAAATCAGGTACATTATGTTTTAGAAACAGTGTGGTTATAACATTTTAACTTATTATTCTTCAGTTTAATATGTGACCCTAGACCACAAAACCAGTCATAAGGGTACATTTTTTTAAATGGAGATTTATACATCATCTGAAAGCTGATAAATAAGCTTTCCATTGATGTATGGTTTGTAAGGATAGGACAATATTTGGCTGATTTGAAAATCTGGAATCTGAGGGTGCAAAAGAAATCAAAATATGTTGGCGCCGATAGCCTTGTGGGCAGTGTGCCGTCATACAGTGACGTTGTGCTACGGGCGTCCCGAGTTCGAATCCTGGCTCGAGGACCTTTCCCGATTCCGCCCCCTTCTCTCTCCTCCACTCTGATCTGTTGAGAAAATCGCCTTGAAAGTATCCAAATGAAGTTCATAGCAATGCATATTACATCAAATATTAAGTTTTGATATATTTACAGTGGGACATTTACAATATATCTTCATGGAGCATGATGTTTACTTAATATCCTAATGATATGTGGCATAAAAGAAAACACGATTATTTTTATTTCTAATTTTTATTAAAAATTTATTTTTGGCTATTGCGACAAATATATCCGTCCTGCTTATGACTGGTTTTGTGTTCCAGGGTCACATATAGTATTATAACTCATTGTTTTATTTCAGTTATTATTTTCACATAAGAACTGCTTCAGTTTAGTGATTTTGTGATCAAACGACTGTAGCTGTCGATTATTTTAGTAATCGAGTATTCTACTGATTATTCTATCGATTAATCGAGTAATCAGATATGAAGTCATTTTTCTTTATTAAAGAGAAATACTAAATATACAAGAGAAAATAAGATAGGCTTCTTAAAATCTTTTCTAAAGTAATGTGAAATTGATTTTTACCCAAGGAATCGTTTCAGCCCTAAAATGACTCATTAAACGGATTCAAACCAATAATATGAGTCTTTTGACTGATTTAATAATAAGAATCAGCTCATAAGAGTCATTTATTATTGAACTGGACTTTCCTAGTCATGCTGCATGTTTATTGCAGAAGTTGAAGAGCTGCAGATCAATCCATCAGCTAATATTTTCTCTCAATAGCTTTAAAGGTTGAATGGTTCTTATGTTAATTGGTAACTTTTATGGGATGGGTTGTTTCATTGTTTCCTGAACTGTTTATGCAGGTCTCTGGATGGCCGATTGCAGGTATCTCACAGAAAAGGCCTTCCCCATGTGATCTACTGCCGGCTATGGCGCTGGCCTGACCTGCAGTCTCACCACGAGCTGCGTGCTGTAGACTTGTGCGAGTTTGCCTTCCACATGAAGAAGGACGAGGTGTGTGTGAACCCTTACCACTACCAGCGTGTAGAGACACCAGGTAAGCCTCTAGTTATTCAAAGACTGTTTGCTTCCATAATCGGTTTTTTGTATGAAACTAATTTTTTTTTCTTTTGTGTGTGTGTTCAGTTTTGCCTCCAGTCCTGGTTCCTCGGCATGCCGACATCCCCACAGATTTCCCTCCGCTGGATGATTTCATCCCCGAGAACACCATATTCCCAGCGGGCATTGAGCCTCCGAGCAACTATATACCGGGTGAAAACATGTTTTCTGTTTTCTCGCTGAAAATCACACATTAACTTTCACCCAGACATGCCCTCAGGACTACACAAAACAGGCATTACTCACTCTAACACACTCACACGCTGGTTCACAGACACATCTGCTTGAGTTTATTTTGTCGTGTCTTTGTCAAAATCAGAGTGTTTAGTCTGGCGTCTTAACAAAATTGGCAAAGCGAATAAGACAAGGAGAGATCAAAGTGCTGATCTCATGACCGGTAGCATCAAATTGAGGCTTAGGAGTGGCGGCGTTAAAAATGTTTCACATGATTTGAGTCAAAGAATTCCTCTTCTTTAGGTAGACCTTCTCACTATACGACACATTTACAGTATGGCATTTGAGTAAATTGCGTCAGAAATCCAAGCACATACAGTAATACAAAGAAAGTTTTAAGACTTTCAAGTTTTCATTCTGCTCTTGACTGAATCACTTCTGTATCTTTAAAGAGATAGTCCACCCAAAAATGAAATCTCTGTCTTTAATTACTCAACCATATGTCGTTCCAAACCCATAAGACCTTTGTTCATCTTCGGAACTCAAATTAAGATATATATTAAGAAGACACATTCAAGGTCCGGAAAGGTAGTAAGGACATTGTTAAAATAGTCTGTGTGACATCAGTGGTTCAATCTAATGTTATGAAGCTATGAGAATACGTTTCGTATGCAAAGAAAACAAAAATAACCACTTTATTCAACAATTTCTGTAAGTTTGAAGTAGGATTGTGGTTATATCATCCACCACTAGTATCTACACAAGTTTAACTTTAATACAGTTTCAGTCTCTGGTACCCCTGTATCGATTGTTACTCAAGGCTATAAATAAATGGCCAACACACCAAAAACTGTTTCAGTATGTGTTCATTTAAGTGTGTGGTTCATAATAATAAATGTCTTATTTATGTTTTGTGTTCTAGAAACCCCTCCTCCAGGCTACCTAAGTGAGGATGGGGAAACCAGCGACCACCAGATGAACCACAGCATGGACACAGGTTAGAGACCTGAAATTGCAAGTTGTTGCTATTAAATACCTAAAAAAATGTGTTTACACTGCTCTAATTCTATTTTTAGGCTCCCCAAACCTTTCACCCAACCCTGTCTCTCCTGCAAACAACAACCTAGGTAAGAACAGACATTTATTCATAATGTTTCACAGCCAAAGAATCCACTTTATTCTTCGATGTGGAAGTAAGCCTATGGGTTCCGGTTCATTAGCCACTATAGGGAAATAATGAGAAGAATAATAACGTGCAGTAAACAGTAAAACTGCACTAAAAAGGAAAAATAAGGTGGATATGTATTCATGAAGATCCCAGATTGTCTGATGGATATAGATTATCAAACATTTCTACACATCTACTCATTCTTTACATGTGGAAAATAGTAATGGTAAAGTTTTCAAATTCATAAAATAATACTAATGTGTTAGAGATGCTGTCTTATATTGAAAATGTTTTAAAGTTGCCACCTTTTGGAAAGCTTAGGCTTTCCTATCGCCACCTTTTTGCCTTTCACGTGTGGCTGTAGTTTGTTTCGTGCAAACAGTTATCACTAAAGATGTTTGTTGTGATGGGACCCATGCAGAGTCAGTCTGATTTCTGTGAGTACTCCACCCCACTGAGAGTTTAATCTGGATGGATTATCTCAGACATATCTCCAGAACGTTTTTCTGCCTGTCTGGTCCTGTGTGAGGTGATTTAGTGAGAACGGAAGTCGACTTCAGTGAGTCCATGAGAAAAGATTAGGATGTGTCACTGCCGGTAAAGCACATGAGTAATGACATCAGCATCCTCTACTACCCTCATTAAATGTGTGTGCTTTTTTTTTAAACATGTATTATTTTATTATTACACCATAGCGGTTTAAATCATTTAGCCATTGCACACAGATATAACTGTTATATTTTCAAAAACGGCTAGATCGGGTGATTGTCTGAACAGCTAGTCACACAAAGAAATGTAATAATGTTGGCACCAGTCAAATACTTTTATTAGTAATAAAAGTAAATGGCTACAACAAACATTGAGATGTGTGAACTCATATTCCTCTTGTGCATAGGCCCGAAAAGTTAGATCATAGTGGGAAAGCACAAAAAAGTTTTCAGTATCACTTCATCAGTGTTTATTAGGAATTTACACTACCATTTGGGGTTGATAAGGTTTTTTTGTGTTTTTGAAGAAAGTCAATGCTTTGTAATATTATTACAGTTAAAGGAACTATTTTCTGTTTTAATGTATTTTAAAATATGATTTATTCCTGTGATTAAAAAAAAAAAATTAATTACTCCAAACTTCATTGTCACATGATCCTTCAGAAATCATTCTAATATGTGACCCTGGACCACAAAACCAGTCTTAAGTAGCATAGGTATATTTGTAGCAATAGCCAAAAATACGTTGTATGCGTCAAAATTATCTTTTTTTTTTAATGCCAAAACTCATTAGTATATTAAGTAAAGATCATGTTCCATGAAGACATTTTGTAAATTTTCTATCATAAATACTTCAAAACTTAATTTTTGATTAGTAATATGCATTGCTAAAAACTTTATTTGGACAACTTTAAAGGTGTTTTTTTTTGCACCCTCAGATTCCAGATATTCAAATAGTTGTATCTCTCCCATGTATTGTCCTACCCTAACAAACCATACATCAATTGAAAACTTATTTATTCAGCTTTCAGTGATGTATACATTTTAATTGAAAAAAATTGACCCTCATGACTGGTTGTATGGTCCAGGGTCACATATGATTTAGTGCTCAAGAAACAGTTCTTTATATTATCAGTGGTAAAAACAGTTGTGCTGCTTAATATTTTTGTGGAATCAATTCTACAGGTTTTTTAAGGGTTATTTGATGAATGGAAAGAACAGGATTTATTAAAAATAATCATTTGGTTATATTGTACATGTGTTTACTGACACATTGAATTAATAGAATGCACCCTTGCTAAATAAAAAGTATTAATTTCTTTCAAAAAATATTACTGACCCTATTAGTCTACATGTGTGTATCCTATAAATGTAAATTTATAAATCTTATATAATAAGATAAATAACTAGCTATTTAAATTATTAAACAAAGTAAATAACCTAATTTTGAAAAAAAAATATATATATATAAATATATATATTTAAAAATAAATATTGACTCTAAAATATAATAAAATATACACCAACAATTATTCACACCATATATTTTATTTTTTTTTTTTTTACTAGTTTTACTACAGGACACTGTAGTTTATGTATGTATGTGAGGATAGCAAAATAATGTAAACTGTGACATATTATACCCAAAAATTCTTCATACAGCAGTAAAATTGATCAAAATTTGGCACCCAAAAAATTATTCAGATACTTTGATCTGACCAACTGTTTTTTCTTTAATTGCTAATGCGACCTTTTGACACCACAGACTGAACAAGATTAAGCATTGCCTGGTAATTGCACAACGAAGTATTGATAGTTGTGTAAATATTGTCATACTAACATGGTTGATTGTAATCCATTACATACCTTTCAATCAGTTATCTGACATTATCAAGATGATTTTGTTCTGACACAGTTTAACTCTGAGTTCTTGTCATATTTGATTACCATTTTCTAAACTGTAGCAAATAAACTGTGATAATGTGAGAAATGTTAAAGGTGTCAGAATAAATTTTGATATGCGAAATTACTCAACCCATCGCTGAATGGTGTTGGAGGCTAGTTCTCTCTTTGCATCACAGTAAACCATGTGTCATACTAGTTAGTGAGACTCCGTCCCTGGTTTTTTTCCTCTTAGCTGTACAAGAGGAAACCTCATATAAAAGAATCCTTTGTTTCTGTCCTCTTAGTCAGCCCAGGGTAATGTAATAATAATAATATCCTGTCACTGGGTTGTTTTATCTCTGCAAAGACACCAGGAGGCCCTGTAGTAAAAATAACAAATAACCACTTTCACATGGACAGCCTGCTGTTTTCAAAGGGCCACATTCTGTCACAATGTGGCACACTGATTTTACACCAGAATCCAAAGTCCAGAGCTTTTCCTGTTCTTTCACACTTTATCTTTGTTCTGCACTTGTTTTGTAACTCTGATCCTTTCTCGTGCTCATTTATGTGTGTGTGTATGTTTGTGTTAGATCTTCAGCCGGTAACATATTGTGAATCCGCATTTTGGTGCTCGATTTCCTACTACGAGCTGAATCAGCGTGTGGGCGAGACTTTCCACGCCTCGCAACCGTCTCTGACCGTAGACGGCTTTACGGACCCCTCTAACGCAGAACGCTTCTGTCTGGGCCTGCTGTCCAACGTCAACCGCAATGCAGCTGTGGAGCTGACGCGTAGACACATCGGTACGTTCAGCTCACATTTGTTATTTGTATTTGAATTAGAGGTTTTAAAATCAACTGAATGTTTAACCTCATAATGTTTCCTCAGGTCGAGGTGTGCGTTTGTATTACATCGGCGGTGAGGTGTTTGCTGAATGTCTGAGCGACAGTGCTATTTTCGTCCAGAGTCCGAACTGTAACCAGCGGTATGGCTGGCACCCCGCCACAGTATGTAAGATACCTCCAGGTGAGTCAGCCCGTCTGTATACTGCCTGTGTATATACGTCCTATGAGTCACTTAAGCATGTCCTAGTGTCAGACTTGCTCATTCTGTTTCATAGAAGCACTCAAGCTTATATATATATATATGTGTGTGTGTGTTTGCTTCTGAATTCTTTGTAGGCTGTAATCTGAAGATCTTCAATAATCAGGAGTTTGCAGCTCTGTTGGCCCAATCGGTGAATCAGGGCTTTGAAGCTGTGTACCAGCTGACCCGCATGTGCACCATTCGCATGAGTTTCGTCAAAGGCTGGGGGGCAGAATACAGGTAAAGCAAGACAGAAAGCACATACATTACCATTTAAAAGTTTACAATCAGTAAGGGTTTTTCGAAAGAAATTAATACAGATAGCACACGTACACGTACCAGGTAGCACAAGATCAAGGTCTGTTAAAGATCTCTTGATCTGGAAAGCATCTGCTTCTAGAAAGCGTCTGTAAGATGTCAGTTTTACATACATTCTAAATCATAAACATCTTAAAGACATCTAATAGACGTCTATTTGACATCTAATAGAAAACGTCCTATAGACATATTGAAGATGAGCAAACAATCTAAAAAATATGCAGATGTCTCCGAGATGTACCTGTGCTATTAGGGTATATAGTTTTCCTGCAGAATATATATGTATTCCTATTATTATAGTATATATTCTATCTATGCTATACACTACTGTTAAAAAGTGTGGGATTAAGCAAGTTTTGTGGGGGGGAATTATACTTTTATTTATTTAGCAGAAAATGAGAGATACATACACACACGTGTATATATATATAAAAACATTAATATTGTGAAAAATTATTACAATTTAAAATGACGGTTTTCTATTTTAATATACTGTAAAGTACAATTTATTCTTTTGATGCAGTGCTGAATTTTTTATCATACATTACTCCAGTTTTCAGTGTCACATGATCCTTCAGAAATTATTCAGATTTATTAACAATATGCTGATGTATTATAAATGTTGGAAACAGGTTTTGCTGCCCTTTTTTTTTTTTGGAAACTATGATACTTTTTTCAGGATTCTTTGATCAATAAAAAGTAAAAAAGAACAGTGATTATTCAAATAGAAATAGTTTCAAACAATGTAAGCCTTTACCATCACTTGTTATTAATTTAACACATCCTGGCTCAAAAAATATATATATTAATTTCTTAATTGTCTGTAAAAAAAAATTACAGACAGTGGAAGTATGTATTATTACAAAAGATTTCTTTTTTAAAGAAATACTGTTGTTTTTTTTTCCCCATCAAATAATCCTGAAGGATCACGTGACACTAAAGACTGGAGTAATGATGATGAAAATGCAGCTTTACATCACAAAAATAAATGCTTTAATGTAAATTAAAATAATAAACCATTATTTTAAATTGCAATAATATTTAAAAATAGTACTGTTCAAATAAATGCAGCTTTGATGAGCATAAGAGACTTATTTAAAAAAAAAAAAAAAATTATATATATTATATATGTATGTATGTATGCGTGGATGTGTGACCCTGGACCAAAAAAAGCATACATATATTTGTAGCAATAGCCAACAATACATTGTTTTCCTACCGTAAACATATCAAAACTTTTTGATTAGTAATATGCATTGCTAAGAACATAATTTGGACAACTTTAAAGGTGATTTTTTTTTTTAATATCTACATTTTTTTTATTTTTTAGTTTTTTGCACCCTCAGATTTCAGATTTTTAAATAGTTGTATCTTGGCCAAAATTGTCCTATTCAGCTTTGAGATGATGTATAAATTTGTATAAAATTGACCCTAATTATTGCAACTTATTGCTTATGCAAAGGTAAAATCTGCTTTTCTAAATCGGTTTTGTTTATAACTGCAGCACTTTTAAAAGTACTCTGAATATTAAAAACAAATGCACAGATTTCATTTAATCACTATATTTCTGTGACAGCAGCATACAAAAAGCTAATGCCTGCCCTTGATTATGTAAAACAGATATTCCTGGCTGGTGTGTAGTTTGTTAAAAATGCTCGGCAGGCATTGAAGCACATTAGTGACCCAGATTGTCCTTACTGCAGGCGGCAGACAGTGACCAGCACCCCCTGCTGGATAGAACTGCATCTCAACGGCCCCCTGCAGTGGCTGGACAAGGTGCTCACTCAGATGGGCTCTCCGAACCTCCGCTGCTCCAGCGTGTCATAGGACAAACCCTCAGCCCGTTTCATATAACCATACTCTTCTAATGACATCCTCTACTGCTGCTGAATGCCAAGCAAACAAACCTATCAAAACCAAGGACGGGGGAGACAAACACCTGCTGGACTCCTCAGAGTGTCACTTTATCATTTACAGATCCTAATACTTTGCTGTGGGCAAAAATAGACACGTACAGTTGAAGCACTTTGAACAATGACACTCACGGAGCGTGGATGAGTTTAAAAATGAGGTATTTTCCTCACTGTGAATTTAAATGTGATCATGAATTTTTTTGTTTTGATCTGAAGGTATTAGAATCATGGGCTCGGAATATGATTGATTAAATCATAGACATCCTCATAAGGGGGCCTCAAAGTTTCCACCACCTTCAGTGAAGGGTCTTGTGTGAACTTTTACAGTATGTTAGCCTGAAGCTACTGCTTCTGAAAGCTGTTTGTGTGTAGCTGTGCTCAAGTAAATTGCACTGCGCTGGACAGGTCAATATACAAGGCGACTGCCGTTGGTCTCGTATGCACGGTCGACCAGGTTTGTATACGCTACCAGTCAAAAGTTTTTGAACAGTAAGATTTTTAATGTTTTTAAAGTCTCTTCTGCTCTCCAAACCTGAGTTTATTTGATCCAATATACAGCAAAAGCAGCAATAATGTGAAATATTTTTACTATTTAAAATAACTGCTTTCTATTTTAATATTTTTTAAAATTTTATTTATTCCTGTGTTCAAAGCTAAATTTTCAGCATCATTGCTCCAGTCTTCAGTGTCACACGATCCTTCAGAAATCATTCTAATATGCTGATTTGCTGTTCAAGAAACTTTTTTTTATCAATATTTAAAACAGTTAAGTAAGAAAATTAATTTGTGTAGAAATTAATACTTTTATTTGGCATAAAATTGATCAAATGTGATGATAAAGACAATGTTACAAAAGCTTTCTATTTCAGATAGACGGGTGTTCATCTGAACTTTCTATACATCAAAGAAACCTGAAAAAATTCTACTCGGCTGTTTTTAACATCATAAATATTTTTTGAGCAGCAAATCAGAATATTAGAATGATTTCTGAAGGATCATGTGACTGGATAATGATGCTAAAAATTCAGCCTTTAAATCACAGGAATAAATTACATTTTAAATTATATTCAAATAGAAAAGTGTTATTTTAAACAGTAAAAATATTTCAGAATTGTACTGTTTTTGCTGTACTTTGGATCAAATAAATGCAGGCTTGGTGAGCAGAAGAGACTTTTTTTTTTTTTTAAAAAAAAGAAAAATCTTTTGACTGTTAGTGTACTTCTGACAGGAACTGAGTGTGTAGAATTGTAACAGAGGTACTTAGCCTTGATTCTGAAAAGCACTTGTTTGATTTGTGAACAAGGAAATAGTATTGGAAATTTGTCAGTGACAAATGCTAGTAGCTAACAGTGCCATTTTATTTCTTGAAATTGATGGTTACTGTTTGAATTTTGCTCAGCAAAGACATTTTGTATTAAGTATTTTTGCATTATAAACCGAATGGAGATCGCGAAAGTATATTTTTACTGCAGCCCTAGAGTAGTGTAATTAAGATCACTGTCATGTTACATAGATATAAATGAAAAATGGTCACATTATTACATTTTTACAAAATTTTGACTGTTGTTAATTAATGTAGTGATGTTACATAGCATGTCTTTCACCCAACTGCACAGAAAATTCCCAGAACAACGGTAAATGTGACTGCACCATTAGTCATCAGTTTTTTTTTCTTTTCAGCAATCTTGATTTCGTTGATTCTGTTGTTCATGATTGGCGCACCAAAGGGATATCTCGAACTCAGGACTGTCAATCCATTCTGATTTTTGAGCTCTTGAACTCACGTAACAGCATTTCATGTATCTATGTATTTTACTGTCAGCGATTTGTGAGTGGGTAAAAAATGATTTTGAGTTATTTTTCACCGAAAAATGGAGGGCAAGTACTGCTGGCAGCTCTTGGAATGCTTGTATTTTATGTAAAAAATGACATCACTGAGAATAGTGCAAATGGCTAGATTTTTATGTGGACTCTTTTCTCATCAGGTTATTAAAATTCCTTAATTTGTTAGTATTGACAACTAACTCAATGCATGAATCAGCAGTCCAAAAGCATGTTTCTTATTTTATTGGCTGATGTCTGGTCAAGGAATAACCTCTGAATCACTGATCATGAAAATCCTGACAATCTCTGCTTGATTTTAAAAATCAAACCGTTTCATTGAACAACTGATGCTTGTGTTTGATTCCTCCAAGCTATAAATCTTCATCTGTGACTCAACAGGGCCAAACCACACAGTTGGACTGTTGGTTTTATTTAGATTTGTGCTCTTTGCTGGAATATCGCTTGTATCCTGTTTATTTTCTTGCACTCTTGGTTTGCAAATACAACATTCTTTGTCTTAGTGTCAGTAATTTCATTCATCTTCTGAAATTGGTGCTTAGTTCTCGTTTGCCCTGAATTTCCTTTTTGCTTTTCCATAACGTTTACTTTTCTTGCATTCACTGTCATATTGACTTTTGTTATGTAAGTTTTAATAATAAAATGTTTTAAGAGCATCATTTTAAGACTTTTTTTTTTACAGTATGTAAAGAATAGTTTAATGTCAAACGTATTTGACAAATGTATTTCCAGAAACCATCAAAACTTATTCGACAGATCATTTTTTTTAATTGATGAAGAGCTAATGACATGCACAAGCATAGTCCGTAATTGTGACTTACATCGGAAAAATAAAAGTTTAAAAACAATCCACTTTTGTCAGCTCATCCGTCATTTGATTTATAACTCTTTTGACAGAACCATAGGCTTCATCCTTGTATGTCGCTGCAGACTCCACCAGAGAACAGGCAAGATAACAATCTCGCCTCCTGCAACCCGTCCCATGGCTCTGAGATTACAATGTTTGAAGCCAAAAGCCCATAATGACTCTGTACTGCTTGATTGAGGTGTTGGACACTGATATTATAGTAACAGCAGTATCTTGCTGTTTTTGCCCATATTCTTCCATGTTTCTTGGGCGGGACAGGACTGGGCTGGGCTGATTTGGGATGACTGGGGGGTTTAAAGGGTGGGCTGAGTATCAACAGTGGAAGCTGGTTAACTCTCCTCCCCTGATGACAAGCCATCAATCTCATCCTGGTCTCCACCAATAGCCATCCAGAATGCTTTAGCAACCTGATTGAGGGTAATTTGATTGTTAGTGCAACATTCGGATTTAAAAAATTAGCATTAGTATTGAAGGGATAGTTGACCCAAAAATGAAAATTCTGTCATTAATTACTCACCCTCATGTCGTTCCAAACCCGTGAGACCTTCGTTTAGCTTTGGAACACAAATTAAGATATGTTTGATAAAATCTGGGCGCTTTCTGACCCTGCACAGACAGCAACGCAACTGACACGTTCAAGGCCCAGAAAGTTACTAAGGACATTGTTAAAGAAGTTTTTATTCATGTTGTTATTTTACTTTTCTATGCGCACAAAAAGGATTCTTGTAGCTTCATAACATTACAGGTGAACGACCGCTGTCACATGGACTATTGTAACAATGTCCTTACTACCTTTCTGGGCCATGAATGTGTCAGTTGCATTACTATCTATACAGGGTCAGAAAGCTCTTGGATTTCATCAGAAATATCTTAATTTGTCTTCCGAAGATGAACGAAGGTCTTACAGGTTTGGAACAACATGAGGGTGAGTAATTAATGACAGAATGTTTATTTTTGGTTGAACTATCCCTTTAAATGAGATCATATTAAAGGTATATTACCTTTTCTGCATGTACTTTCCTCTGTTCATGTGGCAACGAAGAGGCCTTGTCTACAAATAAGAGTTTTAAGCATATACTAAATGTTATTTGTAAAAACAGGTCTTCACTTTTGAGTTTTGGTAAATTATTTTAAGAAATATCTTTATATATTAAAAGAGAAAAAAATATTTTATTTAACAAGAACACATTAAATGATCACAATAAAAATCTTGAAAATAAAAAGTACCACAGGTTCCACCAAAACATTATGCCCCAAATTCAGCCCGGCCTTTACAGTAATAAATTACATAATAATAAAATATATTAAAATAAAGAACCTGAGGATATACTGTAAAACTATTTCATGATATTCCTGTTTTTACGGTATTCTTAAAATAAAAATAAAAAATGCAAAAAAGGCGTCTTTTTACCTTTCATCTCTTTCAACTTTGTGAAGAGTCGCTCAAAATTCTCCACATCTGCATCTCCAGCTGTTAGGTTAGCCAACTCTTGTATGTCAATGTCAATCATGGGATCTATAACAAATTAGCAAAGATTTCACTGAAAACACTGCACAGAAGTACTTTCAACTACGTATTTGAACAACAGCTTGTTCCGTTTGTACTTAAAACACTAATATCCTATTTTATCATATCATTAATTTAACTCAAATGGAGTACAAATACATTGCCCCTTAACAAAAGCACTTACCGACTGCTGTATCTACTGCGTTATTCTGGTTATTCTCTGCTCTCTGGCTCTCAGTGCCTTCATCTGTACTGTTTGATGGGGAATGAGAAGACTATAGCGAGAAAAAGTTGTCTGTTAGAATGTATAAATCTCAATTTCAAAAAAACTGACCCTTATGACTGGTTTTGTGGTCAGGGGTCACATTTTAGCATTAGTATTAAAGGGACAGTTGACCTAAAAATGAAAATCCTGTCAGTAATTACTCCCCCTCATGTCGTTCCATATTTGTTAGACCTTTGTTCATCTTTTTTTTTTTTTTTTTTTTTTTTTTTTTTAAAGATTAATTTTTGGCATTATTAGGACAGGACAGAACAGAATGGACAGGAAGTGAAGTGGGAGAGAGATAGGGGACGGGATCGGAAAGGTCCTCGAGTCAGGATTCGAACACAGGACGCCTGTAGCACAACGGCACTGTATGTTTTGATAAAATCCAAGAGCTTTCTGACCTTTACTGAGAAGAAATTGTCAAATAAAGTCATTATGTTTGTTTTCTTTGCACACTAAAAGTGTTCTTGTAGCTTTATAACATTGCGGTTGAACCAATGATGTCACAAGGACTATTTTAGGAATGTCCTTACTACCTTTCTATGCCTTGAACGTGTCAGTTCTGTTGCTGTCTATGCAGGGTCAGAAGGCTCTCGGGTTTAATCAAAAATATCTCAATTTGTGTCCCTAGATGAACGAAGGCCTTACAGGCTTGGAACGACATGAGGGTGAGAAATTAATGACAGAATTTTAATTTTTGGGTAAGCTATCCCTTTAAGACGCTTCTGTAAATAATGTTGATCTACATACATTAAAAAGCAGTACAATTAGAAAAGGCTAACCAGTGTCTCTTGACTGGGTCGTGGGTTGTTGTGATGAGAGGCCACCAGGCTGCTCATTAGCCCAAATCCTTGACTGTGTTCTGAGAAGAACATATGATAATTAAAGGTAAAGTTAATGAACATAGCTCTGTACATTTCCCATTAGGACAGTACAGTACCGTCTTTCATCTCGACGCTGGACCACACATTGGCGTTGAGCGCCTGAACGATTCTTTTTACTCCAGTGGATTCTGGAAAGTCATCTATGGGGTACATAAGAGACTGTAAACAAAATGTTTCAAGTGCATAATCATGACTAAACTTTGTTTTCTTTCTCACCATCTTCATCAGGTAGATCTTGAGGGTTGAGCTCTACTAATTCAAATGCGTGAGCCAGACACCACTGCTGGGCCTCCTGTTTGCTAACACCTGCAATGGCATATTTACACCAAACTTAGCAAAAAACTCCATATGTTGCATTCAAACCACTGAAAAAGTAGTAGCAAACACACACTCACCACTGTCACATGCATGGTCACACACTAGGATCAGCACTTCTGGAGCCAAATCCTCTACTACTGATAACCAGGAGTTGACACTGTTCAGACCATCTTTCTGAAACACAAAAAGAGTTGAATTAAGGCACAAGCACTAAATGGTGAATTTATAAAATGATCAATATGTTAATAACTCACAGCTTTGCTGTCAAAGTAAACAATGAACGCTTGCATAGACCGGGCAACCTCTGTATTCATGTCAAATGGACTTGAAACAACACATAAGCTGACGTTTGCTGTGTAGTACTTGTTGTTGATTGTCCATGGATACCAAGAAACTCTTTCCTCTATTTTGGTAGCCTGAGGTAGTGATTCCGAACCCAGGATCTCTGAAATAAAATATTATTAAAACTGTTATTGGCCAAGTGAACAATGGCAGTGAAAACAAGCTAAAGCTCAATACCACCGCCTGCTGGTCACAAAGAATCACTAGATTTTAAAAAATAGTATATTTCCCCCCTAAAACGTTCTAAAAATAAAGCACTAAATTATGTATTAGAATTAAAAATGGATATATCAGATGTGCCAGTCTATATATTGCACACTTATTATGTATTGTAGCCCTGCATCAAGAATATATGTAAAAATAACAGCGTCAGTAATGATTCACATTTATTCCCCAGCGATTAGAAAACTAATATAAGAGATAAACATGTAAACTGTAACTTTTACAAAACACCGAATGTTACATGAAATCAGCAAAAAGCCAGATAAAGAATTAACTTATAAGACGGCAGATGGGCAATCTTCACATAAAATATTGCTTTTATGCTGTCGTTACACAAAACATTACTGCACAGTATATTTTATGCGATTAATAATGAAACCGTTATCGCTATCGACACATTTTGATCTGTATTTAAGAGGCAGCACAATGACATTTCTTGTTGACAGCTAACGTTAGCATAGCATCAAGGCTAACGAGTGTAGAATATATTCCCTCCTTTTACTCACGTCTAATGAGCTCCTCTTCTTTAAAGCTGGGATCACAACTTGTGACTAAGATACAAGGCAGGGTAGGTACTTCATCTCCTTGATCATCTGCCATTTTAAGCGTTTGGACAATTAAAAACAGCTACTAATGAAAGTTAGCAGGTTAGCAGCAGCTGTCAACCACCTCCAGGAAACCTTTCACCTCTAACCCCAATTTACTTCCGTGTCTGCGCAAGCGTGTGTGTGTTAGAAAATCTAAAGTTTAATAAGAGTTAACGCTTTCTAATAAACAGCTATAGAAATAGCGCAGTGATACACACACTGCATAATAACGAAATAGTAATAATAACAAACAATACTGGTCTGACTGTGTTTAATTATGGAGACTGTACTGTCGTACGCGTCATGTTGCCATAGTTACAGCCAGACCTTTGTTAGAAAAATATAAAGACTTGGAGCGAAGCTAGAAAAGCTCAGATGTGACCTGAATTATTTAGTAGAAAAAATGGCCGAGGTCCTTAAAAATAATGATGAAGTTGGGCATATTTTAGTACAGGTAATGTGCTCAAGTAACGTTTTAAAATAATATGAAAGAAGGCTTGACAACAACTGTTGACGTTTTAATTACTTTGAAACTATGCTAGTTGCATTATATAACTGAATATGATATAATTACGTTTGTAAAACTGTATTCTTGTGATTTTTATTGTGTCTTAGGTGCAGGATGATTTAAGACAACTAAAAAAGAATCTTGTTCGATTAACGGTGGAAGAGAATGGGGAAGTTTTGGACATTCAAGCTTTGGATGCAGCCATCAGCAGGACAGAGAATGGAATAAGGGTATAGAAAGCCAACTTAATGACAATTTGACTTGAATAGTTCTGTAGGCTGTAGTTGAGGTCCACTTTACTTAAATACACAGCATACAGTACCAAATTTCTTTGAGGAGAATTTGCAAAAAATTGCAATCAATATATTTTTAAGTTTTGTAGTCCTGTCCCTTTTTTAGCATCTGTTTACACAAATTTGTTTATAAGATTTTAAATGTTCTTTAAAGAAGTCTGCTCATCAAGGCTGTTTATTTGATTTAAAATACAGAAAAAACTGTAATATTGTAAAATATTATTGCAATTTAAAATAGTGGTTTTCTATTTTGATATACTTCAAAATAGATTTTTTTCTGTGATGCAAAGCTGAATGTTTAGCATTATTACTCCAGTCTTCCATGTCACATGATCCTTCAGAAATCATTCTAATATGCTGATTAATTATCAATGCTGAAAACTCTTTGATGAATAAAACATTAAAAAGAACACCATTTATTTAACATAGAAATCTTTTGAAACAATATACACTACCGTTCAAAGTTTGGGGTTGGTTAATTTTTTTCATTGTTTGAAAGAAATTAATACTTTTATTCAGCAAGGATGTGTTAGATTGATGAAAAATGTGATAGTAAAGACTTACATTGTTAGAAAAGATTTCTATTTGGAATAAAGGCTGTTAATTTTAACTTTTTATTCATCAAAGAGTCCTGAAAAAAGTATCACAGGTTCTAAAAAAAAAAAAAGAAAAGAAAAAAAATTAAGCAGCACAACTGTTTCCAACACTGATAATAAATCAGCATATTAGAATGATTTCTGAAGGATCATGTGACACCGAAGACTGGAGTAATGATGCTAAAAATTCAGCTTTGCATCACAGGAATAAATTCTATTTTAATGTATCTGCTAATTATATATGACTAATTATCTTACTAAGATTCATGCAGTGGAAATATATTTAAAAAATGTGGATGGAAGAATGACGCTTGTAAATATTTGTTTATTGAATTATAGAGGCATGCAGAAGATTATCTGAAAACCATCAGTAATCAGGTTTTGACGCTACCCTGTATTGAAGAGCCTGAAAAGAAGCCTGTCCCCACCAAACTTGTTAAATGGTATTTAAAAAAAAAAACTCTGTCAACTAGATTATGTAAAATCACATTAAATCTAACATATTTTTATAACATTTTTGTAGGCAGCCACAATATGAGACAATACCAAATGCACGTCCTCAGAGATGCCAGATTCCTGGTCCATCACCAGGAGAAAAGGTTTCCATCTTTACATATTCTCATAACATCTGTTAAGCCAAAAAGTTTTTTATTCTGTAAACTATGGTTCTGTCTCCCCAACAGCACAAGTCAGCATTTATCATGCGTTTACTGAATAACCCTTTTCACCCAAAGAACAAGGAGATTGTGCAACAAAATTATGGGATTCAGCTTCCTCACCTGCACAACAGAACCAGTGTGAGTTGCTGAAAGATATGCTTCTATTATTATTGAAGAAAGGGACAGTTTACCCCAAAATAAAATTTCTGTCATCATTTACTCACCCTCATGTTGTTCCAAAACTGTTCCACAGAGGACATAAAGTCATACAGGTTTGCAGAGTGAATAAACAATGACAGAATGATCTTTTTTGTGTGAACTGTCCCTTTAATACTATAATGTGTTCTTGTTTATTTTACATGTGTGGCTGCATTAGAATCCAGCAGCTTTTATGATTAAGGTTTATTGATGTTGTTGATTATATCCTGGCCAGCTCTGACTGTTGCCTTAACGCCAGCGTCTGTCACATGAACCTCATGAAAAGAAAAGATGTGACTGGCGTGTAATAATAGATGACTGCAGTCACTTCGCTTTCGAACAGGAGATGCGAATTTGAAGGTCACCTGGTTTGGCAGTGACAGCTAAATCTGTCTGTTGGTAAACAAATTAATCTTTCTAAAGGTCACCATTTGTTTTGGTGCTCTGTTTCCCCCCTTCTGCTTTCCGCCGCGGTTCTTCCTCTATCTCCTGCATCCTCTGCCTGTCACTCGTGAGGAGGCTGTCATGTTGTTGAGAAGAAGGTATGAGACTTGGCTGCCGAAAGCAGACAGACGCAGATTGCGGCACATCAGCATTCTTCGGAGGACGGCCACCGCCTGATTGCAGTTGTATGGGCTGCTGCTTTACAGCTGTCTCAGGACAGGCACCGGTACCTGTTCCCGCATGCCAATAAGACAGCCGTGGCTTACCCAACTGGCACTCGCTGGCGCTCTGCCTGCTGCGTCGATACCTCTGTGCTGTCGGCTAGTTCTCCGCAGAGTCTCCGAAGGAGCTCCCACTGTTTTTTTTTTCTTTAAAATGTCCCCTCGTACCACTTAAACAGCTGCAAGCCTCCAAACCTCTCCAAACACCTGGCCGGCGCTCGTGGTTTGTCAGGGAGCTCAGTGGTGTGACAACAGACAGGCCAGAGAACAGCAGGATGAGGAGAGTACAGAAGGGCTCTGTCTGGCATGTGCCCACAACTTGACAAACTCGCAGTGTGCTCTCCATTATATGTTTTTTCGGCACTGACCTCTTTTTTTGATGCTGTTTTGTGTGCTATGATTAATGCACATCCTACCCGTTGCATTTTTTTAGGCATGAGGCTATAAATTTTCTGTAGATAACATGTTTTTATTGTGCTTTTTTGTGACTTATGGTGCTTGTTTTTATCAAAATGATTGTAAAGATTAACGACGAATTATATTAGATCCTAATTATTGCACTACATCCTTTTTATTGTGGAATATGGTGCACGACTTTCATTTGATTTATGAACTATTATATGATAATGAGGAGGTACGAGCATTTTAGGCATTGCTCTGATGGAATTTAATTCTAGAAGATTTCAAGCAGCTGTTCACTTGAGAGAAGGTGCGAGACAAATAAACCGAGCCGTGCTCAAAGTATCCAGAAAGCATTGCCAGCGTGTGATTGATTGCTTGAGGGAAGGGGGCTTATTGGCCAGTTTACAATGTCATTAACTGCCTGTATTTTAGCTCCAGCTTTATTTTAATGAATGCGGAAAATCTGTTGGTTGTAATCACACAACATCACCGCGCTCTCTCTCGCAAATGTGCACGCACTTGTGATTCGCTACAGCCATCGGAACCGACAGAAAGAGAAACCATATTTCTTGACATCTACAAGCTGCCACCAGCCTGATTAATGGATAGTCGTCTCCCAGCCTTTTACAACAAAGTTTTGTTTGGAGGGAAAAATCTGATCGGTGACCCGAAGCTAATAGCATTCTCCATGAGCAAGTTATTGAGCGAAGTATGTTCCCTCGCTCTCTTCTTCTAGTATCGGGTGAATGGTGGCTTTAGAGCCTGCAGGCAGGTTTTTTTTTTGGCCCAGTGAGACGGGGCAGTAGGTTAATACCCTTTGCTCTGTCACTTTCAACACCTCTGACCTTTGACCACAGAGCTATCATTCGGGGCTCAGTAATTCCTCCATGTTTGGACAATGTTTTATTGCCTTTTTAAAGCTCAAATGGATAGTTCTCCCAAAAATGAGAATGCTATTTTCGCTGTTGATGAAAGTGAACAGTGAGCATGTTTCGCATTCACATATACTTGAATATGCACATATTTAAATCACTCGAATGAGATTTCACAGTGAAAGTACGGTGTGGAATAGCTTTTTAAAATGACTATTCTGGCTTAGTTGAACCACAGTGGTTAGAAAGAGTATAGTGTACATTTATGTAATGAAAACATAACATTTGTTTGCCTTGTCTTTTTTTTTTTTTTTTTAGGTTGGGACTCAAAGAGTGGTCACTGGCCCCACTTCGGGTTTTGCTGCAGCACATGGAGGTCTGCCTAAACACCTACACCCCAAACCACCATCTGAATGTAGAGACGTGAATGCAGGTATAAACCTCTTTTTACAACTGATACAGTATTTCTTTATAGAATATAAACTTCTGTTCAAGAGTTTTGAGTCTGTAAGATTGTTGATTGTTTTTTAAAGAAGTCTCTCATATATTTGAATTGAAAATATAGCAAAAGCAGTAGTATTGTGAAACATTTTTACTAATTAAAAGAACTGCTTTTTATTTGAATATATTTCAAAATGTAATTTATTTCTGTGATCAAAGCTAAATTTCTCCAGTCTGACTCCAGTCTTCAGAGTCACATGATCTATCAGAAATCATTCTAATATGCTGATTTGCTGTTAAAGAAAAAAAAAAAATATATATATATTATCAATATCTGAAACTTTTTTGAAATATTTGAAACAAAGGATTCTTTGATGAATAAAAAGGTCCAAAGATCATCATCCACAAAATAAAAAGCTTTTGTAACATTATACACTATCCCATTCAAAAGCTTGAAGTCAGTATTTTTCTATTTCAGATAAATGCTGTTCTTCTGAACTTTATATTCATCAACGAATCATGAAAAAAATTCTACTCAGCTGTTTTCAACATAATAATAATAATAAGAAGAAGATGAAGAAGAAGTGTTTCTGAGCAGCAAATCAGAATATTAGAATGATTTCTGAAGAATCTTGTGACTGGAATAATGATGCTAAAATGTCAGCTCTGAAATCACAGGAATAAATGACATTTTAAAATATATTCAAATAGAAAAAAGTTATTTTAAATAGTAAAATATTTCAGAATTTTACTGTTTTACTTTGAATCAAATATATGCAGGCTTGGTGAGCAGAAGAGACTTTAAAAAACATTAAAAATCTTACTGTCCAAAACCTTTTGACTGGTAGTGTTTTTGATCAAAAATACAGTAAAAACAGTAACATTGTTCCAGCAGCCATTAATCATTCTAACATGCTGATTTGGTGCTCAAGAAAGATTTATTATTATTTTCAGTGTAAAAATAGTTGCTTAGTATTTTGGTAGAAATTGTCATATTTTCTTTGCTTGATTCTTTGATGAATAGAAAGGAACCGCGTTTATTTTAAATGAATGAAAATAATTTTTGCTGAATAAAAGTATTTTTTTTCCCCCAAAAAACAAAAACCTTGCTGAACCCACACTATTTATACAGTAGTGTATATGCTTATTTTGCATAAATTCATTTGTTTGTTTTGCCCTCTTTTTGTGTTTATGAATGTGCTGTATTCACGAACCTTGAAATATTTTGTGTACAGATTCTCTCTGCAGGTTGTAATTAGAGTTGTTTGGTTATTTTTTAATGCATTTCAGGGCTGCTGCCCTCAGCATCTGACCTCTCTTCAGTGCAAACCCCAGTACAGCCCAAAGCTGTCCATGTGCTCCAGAGAGAGGACAGTGGCCAAAGTAAGATGGGTCAGTCTATTTCCACAATGTCATTACACACTTGCGGCCTACATTTAAAGTTAGAAAGTCAATTTGTATGCATTCAAAAATTCAGCTTTTTGTTGTATATTGGATCCCAACAGTGTACATAGAGAGGGGGAGTAAACCAAGCTCTAAGTATTGCTTTTTTGTTCAATTAACATCTCATTTTCAGTATGTAATTTTAAGCTTATTTTACGCTGTCTGTGATATTGTCAGGCATATATTTAGTACTATATATAGTACTATATATATATTCATGTATCATCATAAATAATATTTATAGTCTAAAACGGTCTACTTCTGATACAAAATGTCATTCAAATAACTAGATAAATTATATATTTACATGTTGTTGTTTTTGTCTTTGACTGTAGTATGTATTTCTAATCTAACGAAAGATGAGTCAGAAAAGGCTTCAAAACTGGAGATGGATGTGAGCAGAGATGGAACGGCTCTTGGAAGATCAGCAACCGAGAGTCCAGTATCCAGGACCATACGTACTCCCCCTCCTTCGGCAGCTTCTGCAAGCTCTGAGAATAGAGTACTGAATCGTGGGATAGCCCGACTCACCCCACTTAACCTGCAGGTATTATTTATTCATACTGACATGACATAAAGTTAGTGTCTGCTTGTTGAGGTAACATTTTAGATGATTTGGACACTGTGTGTCTTGTGTTTCTAAGCATTTTTATTTAACGCTGTGGACATATAGGCCCAATGGGGGGAAAATATGAGCCATAATAGTTTTTAAAAGGAATAGTTCACCCAAAAATTTAAATTCTGTCAGCGTTTACTCGTTCTATACCCGTATTATTTTCTAATCTTCTGTGGAACACAAAGTAAATATTTTGAAGAATGTTGGTTAATAAACATCTTTGGTTCCATTATGGGACTCCAGAATTTAAATTTTCGGGTGGACTATCCTTTTAAATGATTGCAATAGCCTTTTGCCTTTATTATAATATGCATTTCTCTTTTCTTAGAGCATTCCAGTGTCAGCTGCTGTCAGCAAATATCCTTTCACCATAGTTGAAGGTCAGATTGACCCGGATGACTCTGACTACTGTAGGTTTAAAAAGCAATACTGTCTGTACTGGGGTGGAATAGTGGAGGCTTTGGACCAGCTGCAGTGGATGCTATTGGACTTTGCAGTGCCACTGGCGAGGGTGTGTGGGGAGCGACTGGCAGCGTGCGTGCAGAGCGGTGAGCTCAACTGGAGAGACGGCAGGGGCCGGTGCGCCCATGTGGAGAAGCTGCTCTCTGTGCTGGAGAACAGGGATGAGGTATGGGACCTGATGTGTCAGCCTGGCCAGCGCTACAAAGGCATCGAGGGGCATCAGGCAGCGGCTGTGTGCATCCAGACCTGCTGGAGGCGTTACTCTGCCCGTACCGCCTACCTGCTCCAACTCAGGCCCAAATGGGCGGCTCAAGTTATTGCCATGTCTCTGCTGAAACGTGCCAAATTACGCCATTTAAGGAAGAGTCTACAGGCCTCACGTCTCCGCCAATTGGAAAACTACCGCATCAGGGCAGAGGTGAATAAATTAATAAAAAATTATGAGAAATAAAGTTAGAATTGTGAGATATAAACTTTTCTGATATAATAGTCTGATATAAACAGTTCTGACTTTTTCTCTCACAACTACGTGATATAAACTCGCAGCTGCAAGTTATAAAGTCAGTATTGCGTGATATAAACTCACAATTCAGAGAAAGTCATATAAACTCACGATTGTGTGTTAGAAAGTCAGAATTGTGAGATATAAACTCACAATTCTGAGAAATGAAGGCAGAATTGTGAGATATAAACTCGCAGTTCTGACTTTTTTCTCAGAATTGTGTGATATAAGTACAGCAAGATTTGAACTCCCTGTTCTGAGAAAGTCATATAAACTCACAATTGCATGTTATAAAGTCAGAATTACGATATATAAACTTCAATTCTGATAAATAAAGTCGCAGTTCTGGTAAAAAAAAAAAAGTCAGAATTGATATATGAATTCACAATTGTGACTTTTTTCTTAGGATTGCGACTTTATAACAAGCTATTACAAGTTATTAAAACAGACTTGATAGATGTAAATTTGCAGTTCTGAGAACATATCAGTCTTTTTTTCTCCCTCAGAACTGGACTTTTTATTAAAGTCATAATAGCAAGATATAAACTCACAATTGCAAGAAATAAAGAAACAATTCTGACTTTTTTCTTGCAGTTGTGAGTTATATTTTACATTTCTGAGAAAAAAGTCAGAATTGCAAAAAAAAAAAAGGTTTTCATCTTGCAATTCTGACTTTATTTCTCACAAATGTCCTGCTATTATGACTTTATAACTCGCAATTGTGAGTTTAAACCTCACAATTCTGAGGAAAAAAAAATCAGAATTACGTGATGTAAACTCACAAATGTGGATAAAAATTGCCAATGACCTTTTTTTTTTATTCAGTGGTGGAAATGGACTTCCATAAGAAGGCATATTCATACACAGGGACTGTCTTCATTAGTGCGTCATTAAATTACTTATTCAACCAATGTTTTTTCATTCAGGAAAGAAGCAGTTGCCTATATGAGCAATCATTCATTCAACATATTCTTTTAAAACAAAGTTTTGTTCAGGAATAAAAACTGTTTATTTTGTTAGTCAAAGAGTCATTCATTCAGTTGATTAGTTTAGTCAACCAATTCGTGCAGTTGTGCTGCTGTGGCTTTTCTTGAAACTGATTATTAAAACTTTATAATTATGAGAATGACTGGGTCTTTACTCCAGTAACTTCTTAGAAACGGCTTAAGCTGTCATTAGTGACTTCTTTTGAATGGCAGATCATGAATCTGAGGTGTAACAAAGCACAGTTGTTCCAATCAGTCTGTTTAACTAAAAATTGTGAAACCACAGCTGTAAAGTACATGTATTGATCAATATAGCACCAGAGAGAACTGAACTTTCAGTGCGGAGGTGCTTATTCAAAGAGTGATAGCGATAGCACAGCCTCACGTTTAGATTAAGTTTCTATTTGTCAGAACAGATGTTTCATCTGTGCTGTCATTCCTGTAACATCTTTATGAAACTAGCATGTCTCTTAATTAGTGCCCACATGTTCATTTATCCTCACCGTCACTCACTGTGAGAGGAGACACAAGCTTGTGTATGTTTCCACCCTTTAAACACTCACATCCTTTTAATTAAGCCTTAATCTTCCCCTGGCAGAAAGCTTCATGTAGCCTGCTAATTGAATTAATAGAGGGAAGATGTTTCTAAGTATGCACTTAGCTGATTTAATTAATGTGATTTATGCTTGGTTTGTCTCCATGAGACCCAGGGAGAAAGACAAGCATAATTTCCTCCCTTTGCTGCCATCGGTGGGCCGACAACATGATAAATCCATGTGCTGCTGGGTGCTGTCTGTCACCGATCACTTTTATTCTCTTTTACTCTCTGCTGTCTGTGATTCACAGAGTCTGGCAGCCAACTGGAAACACATCACCTCCGCCAAAAGGACTATCATCCACCTTCCATCATTGGGTAATTCGATTCCATCTGTTATGATGGCTTCTGGTCACATATTATTTTTAAGCAAAAAATACATGTATTTGAGTGCAACTGCAGAAAACAGAAAATGTATTCACCAAAAACTTGTCGTTGAGACCTGCGCTGGCTATTGGAGATGATGATGATGAGTGTGAAATGTAATCACCAGCAGATGGAGTGTGATTTTTGCACTAGGGGTGGCTGAGGAGAGGCCTGTGTGAGCTCAGATAATTAAGAAGTTGAACCCTATTGTTTTTATTGCCTTGCTCTGTTAGTTTGCATGCATTTAATCATTTCATTACAGAGTCTTTTTGAGGATTCTGAGTGTCTTGACTTAGTCATTAATTTATTGTTAAAAAATCTCATTTTAATTTGTTCAACAGGATATTCCCAACATCAGCGGCTCAGTCTCAGGGGATTTGATGTTCTCCAGAATACCCAGATGGGCCGACTGTGTGACATCAGAGGTGAGGGTGTTAACCACGACATGATCAAATTGGATTGGCAGCAGGCACATGAAAGCAAACTCAGCACTGTTTGTGTTACATACAGATGATAACGTGGAGGTCATCTATGTGTCTCCGGTGCGCCTGGGCGAGGACGTTCTCCAGTACTACACTCGCCTGCTGGGTTTGCAGACTGCCATTGAGCTGGGTGACGCTTCTGCGCCTGAGTCCAACTGTGCCAAACGCTTCACCATCCTAGTGCCAGAAGCACTGGAGTATTTTTCAGTATGATGCACCACATATACACCTGGATGTTGCTACACAGGCCTTTTTGTCTTACCTCAAAGTAATTTCTGAAACAGATTCTTCATAGAAGAATTTGATGTATTTCTCACCTATAGAGGGCGACAGAGGTGACCTTTGCATTTACTACTCTCAGATCTGCCATAAATGATTAGGTTTTAGCACAAGGATCTGTACTTTTACATTTACTCATTTCTATCCAAAGCCAGTTACAATTTAAAAACAAAAGCAATTTGTCACAGAGCAGCAATATTCGTAATATACAATGCCAGGTTTATTGGACAGTTAGATTAGGAAGCAAGCTAGGTAAGAGGAGACATGCAATTTTTAAAAAAAATATTTGATATTGTTCAAAACTAAACATTATCAATATACACTTTTTAATGTCAGGGAACTGTAATGATTCTAAAATTGCTATATATTTATTATAATACTATTTATTTTCATGTACAAAGCTGTATATTATTTATCAGACAAATATTATTAATGATATTATAAATGTGAAATGTTTGCAAAATTAAATATATATATATATATATATACAGAATACAGTTGAGGTCAAAAGTTTACAGACACCTTGTAGAATCTGCAGAATGTTAATTATTTTTAACAAAATTAGAGGGATCATACAAAAGGCATGTTTTTTTTTTTTTTTATTTAGTACTGACCTGAATAAGATATTTCACATAAAAGACCTTTAAATATAGTCCACAAGAGAAAATAATAGTTTAATTTATAACAAATGACCCCGTTTAAAAGTTTACATACAATTCTTAATACTGTGTTGTTACCTAAATGATCCACAGCTGTGTTTTTTTTTTAGTGATAGTTGTTCATGAGTCCCTTGTTTGTCCTGAGCAGATAAACTGCCTGCTGTTCTTCAAAAAATTCCTTCGGGTCCCACAAATTTTTTGGTGTTTCAGCATTTGTGTGTATTTGAACCCTTTCCAACAATGACTGTATGATTTTAAGATCCATCTTTTTCACACTGAGGACAACTGAGGGACTCATATGCAAATATTACAGAAAGTTCCAACACTCACTGATGCTTCAGAAGGAAATGTAATCGCTCAATCAGTGTTTCAACCGTACAAATATGTATATACAACAGCTTGCAAACAATATGTCATGTAACAACACATTTACCTCAGAAAAAACCTATTCAGTGACTATAAACCATTGTAAATGGACTCTATAGAGGAATATTTTGTTAAATATATGCATTATAAAACATATTCACTGTAATTTTTACTTTTTAATTTATATTTGAATAAGTCCATTTTTGTGAGTAAGTTTTTATGACAGCCACCATTTAAATTTTTATATTTCAAAAAACAATTTGGAGTAGAACTGTAATTATGTAATTATAACTTTATTACTTTAAAAACTTAATTGAGTGTAAAGCATTTTATACAAATCAGTTTATTTTAATCTGTAATATTATAGTAATGTAGTACCATCTGACTCATATATATATTTTACAGCATTAGTTGAGATTTTTTTCCTCGAGAATTTTTGCAATGTACTCTACCTGATATATATCCAAATTAATTGATATTGAATCGAATTGCAAGCTTATAAATCAGAATCGAAACAAATCATGAAGTTTGTGTCAAAACCCACCCCTAATATTTACTATTTAAAACATTTACTATTTGTAATATTTACTTATTATTTATAGCATTTATTTATAATATCTACTAATTGTTAGATGTATAAACCTGAAACAGATGTACGATTATATTCAAACTTATTTTAAGAGATTAAAAAACTTACCTTAAAACCCCAATTCAAGTGGTAAAAAGAAAAATACATCCCAAATGCAAACAGTTCATGAAAGTATATATTTGTGACTCAGTCATAATATTTTAAAATTAAGGTTTACATATCTTCTGAATGCTAAATAACTAAGTTTCCACTGATGTATGATTTGTTGGGATAGGACAATATGTGGCTGAGATACAACTATTTGAAAATCTGGAATCTGAGGGTGCCAAAAAATCAAAATATTGAGAAAATCACCTGTAAAGTTGTCCAAATGAAGTTCTTAGCAATGCATATAACTAATCAAAAATTAAGTTTTGATATATTTACGGTAGGAAATTTACAAAATATCTTCATGGAACATGAATAGTTTATTTTACACTATATACAATTTGTTTCTTCTGTTATTGTAAGCCTAACTGCCTGCGCGTGCAAGCAATGTGCCTCTGTTATTTATTGCCGCATAGCGCACGAGCGGCACGCGCTGCCTCTTCCCTGTCGATTCCTCTCCGTGTGTAAACTCTGCCAGACGTGTCAGCAGGATAAATCTCTGTTAGCCGTTGCTGCCAGCGTGGCGTGCCAATGACAGACGGGACAATTCTGCTTGGATCAAACATACAGATGTGGAGTAATTAGTGCTTTCCCCACGGAGCCCATCACTAAGCACATAGTAAAGACGAGAGGCTGCAGAGGTGTACAGCCCTCCCCTGACTCTCCTTTATCAATTTAACGTGTTGGAGTACAGGAGAGGTCATGACCCCTCCGGCTGCACGTAATGGGCTCAATGTGTTTGCGCACGTTCATAAATTACACCCTTAGACAAAAGAAGGGGTAGGACCTTAGAGCTAGAGTGGAAAGGACAGTTATTTATGTACACAAAGACAGCTGAGATATTACCTTTGGGGGCGAATATACATAATAAAAATGTATTTCTGTTATGCATTCTCTATATTAGGGCTTATTATGAAACATACAGCATTAATTTTGCTGCTTTTGTGCTCTTGCATTATATTCCTCTTTTAGACCCGAAATATGTGTCTAGCTTCGCTCCTGAAGTACAGCCCTCGAACACTAAAGCGCATCAAGAATTTGATCCAGGGGAAGCAGGCCTACATGATCGGCGGTGTCACCCATGTTGATGACCTGGCTGTGGCTGATGAGCTCGAAGTTCCACTTTTGGGCACAGAGCCTGCGGTGACCCAGCTATACAGCACAAAATCAGGAGGAAGACAGATCTTCAGTAGCGCAGGGGTCGACATGCCTCCAGGAAAGTGGGATATATACACTCTGGAGCAGGTCTGTGTGCCAGTCTTCTGTTTAAACACCTCATGTGAAACTTACATTTGAAGAATGGAATATTAGAAGTAATTTATATGTCTGTCTTCCAGCTTCATGAAGCTTTGGCCCGGTTAATGACAGAACACATGGAAGTCCAGCGATGGCTCTTCAAGATAGATAGCGAAGTGGGTGGACGGGGAACGGCCTCTTGTGACGTACACCACCTAAAATGCCGCCCATGGGCACAGCAGGAGTTTAGCCGCCACGGGCCCGAACAATGGAGAACATCACAGCCTCAAGTAAAGGTAGGACTTTTTTAGTTTTAAAGAGTAGGTCATATAGGTTTTCGAAAAATATCTTCTTTGCAGTTTGTAACATAGCTATTCTTCAATGTAAACAGTCTGCAAAGTTGTTAATCAAAAAAGTGCATTATACGTGAAGATATTGTCTCACAAGGAGTCGTCATATTTTCGAATCTTCTGCCTGTTTCCGATCTACGTCACTGGGTAACACATTAGCAAAATCCCCACCTGCCCACGAAATATGAACACTGACCTGCCCACAAACACTTAACGCTAGTTAGTGTGTTTACGTCATGTCGAGAAGATGCTGTGTTCTGCACTGTGAAAGCAAGTTTGTTTTGTTTTACATTGCTAAAAGATGATGATGTGAAGAATCAGTGGTTAGAATTCATTTTTCCATGATACAACAGCAACACAGTGTTGTGTGTTTGTCATTTTACCGAGGACTGCTTCTCTAATCTTGGCTTTTATCTTCTTTGGCTTCTAATCTTAATTATTTGGACCAACAAGCGTCTCCGAAACACAACCTGTAAGTATTGATACATTATGTGTACATTTTCAAGTGAGTGCTCAAAATATCTAGTTTTTTGTCCTACTATGTGATGTATAACGTTACCTTGTGCAGCTTTAGGTTTCCAGGTAAACCATGATATTGCTGTCTTTTTGAAATAGTTCTAATAATTCACTGCAGAAGCACTATTTCCTAAAAATCTGTGTCGATTAATGTAGATTGTCTTTCTAATTACTAAGTTTAATAATAATGTAACTTAGACATATTTTGGTTTACTAACTGGGTTGTTTCATCAGTTAGTCATGTTAGCACTCAGCTAACACATCCACCATTGTTTTGTTACTATCAAGATAACGTTCTAAAAATTGTTTCAAATTTAAGAGAATAGCAGAGTTCATACAAAGACTATAACGATAACGATGCAGAGTAACGATATCGTTGGGATCACTTTCAGAATTTTTTTTTTACAGCTGATGAATGATAAAACACTGACAGCTAATCAGACTTCATTCAAATTTAAAGGGCTTGCACATTTGAAATAGCAGGTGACATTGTTGAGAAGCAAACACAGAAACATAAAACATAAAATTACCTCAGGAAGTAAGCGCTAGTTTGGACAACACTGTCTCGCCTCTTTTGAAGTTGCAGTAGAAAAGAGCATGTATTGTTATTATTCCACTACACTGACTACGTTAGAGATCGCTAAATTCACAGTTTAGATGCGCTCGAAATGTGCGTACTGAGGACATTTAGTGGTTGAAGTCATGTAAATGCAACAAAAACAGAAAGTTATCGTTCACTGGTGTGGGCGCAAATATAGTTATTGTTGTATTTATAGTTATCGTTATTGTTCTTGGTGTGAACGGGCCTTAAGTGTTAAACAAAATGTTTTTATGTCATTATTTTAAGAACGGATTGGAGCACTATATGTAAAGTATTATGTAAAGGTGCATCATGGTTGCCAGGTTTTCACAACAAAACTCGCCCAATTGCTACTCAAAACTAGCCCAATCGTATTTTGTGGGGGTTCGCCTGTTAAAAATCGCATTCCGGGGTGTAAAATACACGCTTTTTGTCAGGGTTCCCCTGGTAAATTTGCATTCCAGGGGCTAAATATGATGTTACTTTGCAACACAGATGGCAGCGCTCGCTAACTTGCTCAAGTACTCCTTTCTGTGCCAATCACAACAGGATTGCCCAGCTGACCAATCATAGCATAGTAGGCTTTTGGAAGGGAGGGGTTTACAGACATTACGCTCAAAGCTGCTTCGAACTAACCGTTTCGAAATCGTTGACATATGCCTCTATGTGTAAATGTATATTGTGAGAAAATTACAATATTCTGACCTCAGATGCATTTAAACCTTCTATTTAAATAAATTAACTTTAAAAAGCCTTCATTTTGTAACCTTTATTTTATTTTATTTTATTTTTTATTTTATTTTTAAAAAAGACACATTTTAATTATTTTTGTAATTATGTTTTTTTTTCTATTTTAATTTTGCTTAACTATTTAGTTTGACTACATAGTATATATTAACTTTAAAGGGGAGGCGGGTCTGAGGTAAGATGCTCATGTCAATCAGCTGTCATGGGAGGCATCTAAAAATGGCTCGATTTGAAAAAGGAGATATTATTTTATAGATTAATTAAAAACCACTGCATGAAGTTTTATCATTATAGGGTAGATGTGTACACTGCCAACACACATTAATGTTCAAACAACATGTAAAAGTGAACGTTGCATCCGATGACCCCTTTTAATATAAATCAGGATAATTTATATGCATCATATGCATCTTATTTTACATTAAATTAAATTTAAGTTCAACTATTTCAGTTCTAAAATACCATAATGTTTAATAAAATCAAAATACACTGGTTATATAACTAAACGTTTTGTAAAAACCACAGCGTTTTGTAAGGCAGGGGACATGACAGAGATTTTGCTTTTAAAACAAATAAAATAAATCCGCTAAGAAAATGAGTTCTGATTTGTCCTTAGTGCAGTTACACCATTCAAATGCACAGTCTGCATTAGTGAGCGGCTGTTGTGCAACAGTGGCAATTCAGAAGTATCAAGTGGCTTGTTTTTAAACGCAAAATGAAATGTGCCATTTCTTTTCTTTTGCAAATGCAGCTACACTTCAGTCACAAGCCCTGTTCATTATAATTTCCGCTTTGCCTGGTTTTTGCATTCACGTTCTGTACAAAATGAACCCTTGTCTCAATGACAAGCCTGTCATTACTGACCAAGGCCAAACTTTGATGCCATCGTCGTGATTTGTCTAAAGAGTGCTTATGACTCAAATTCGTGGGAAATTAATAATGAGTCATTTGAATTGTAGCATATTTATGTATTCTAATTCAAATGTGATGTATTCAACACTCTGTCATGTGCTTTAAAAACACATCAGTTTTATCCGCCTATAATCGTGTTCGTCCCTCTCCTGCATCATATGCTTACAATTTGGCCCTTGATTTAAATACCGTGTTTTGCCATTACACCGTAAGCTTTGTGTAAGCTAATTACAGGGTTATCATCATACGCGGCTGTGTGCAAAACCTTGCTTTTTATTTATTCCAGCCTCTTATTGTAGCCTTCCATCCCCGGGGCAAGAGGAGGCCGCGTGTCCTACCTCCAAGCTATTAGCTCAGTCCCTAATTCACACTGAGGCCGAGGGAGGAATCTGGGGCTGTAATTGTGGTGGCATTGGTGCTGTTAATTACAGAGGTAAGCGGTTGAGGCCCAGCCAAGCTCCATTATGGTGATGGCGGTGAAGGAGCTTTAAATGGGGGGCTCTTCACCAGCTGGGGTCCCAGTGAGAGGAAAGGGAGCTGGGGCCTGATGAGCTGGCCTGCACCCTTAGGGCTTCTGGGCCATATGGAAGCCAGTACGGGCCTTTATTCTACCTCTTCAACCTTTTTAATCAATGGCAAGCTTTGCTAACAGAATAGAGAGCGCAGAGGTTATTTCATCGTGTCATTCATTTTCTACAGATCTGTATTCACTCTTTTAGTGGCAATTTTGCCATACTGCAGCGTTTGAATGATTCTATTTGGGGTTGCGTATTTGCATGTCATTCGTTTTATTTATCTGCTTGATGTTATGCTGATTGCGTTTTATCTTTATTACTAAGCACATATATCAGTCGAATGTTTTAATTGCAGTGGGTAATAAAAGGTAAATATTGCCGAAAAATTAGTATGCATGACGTCTGTTTGCAATTAAATTTTTAGAATGTGCATTTGAAGATAATATTATGATGATTTTGTAATTATCAGAGTTTTGCGTTTGGCTTTAGTTATAAGTCATAGGACTTTAAATGCTGTTTGCCTCTCTAGGGAGCTGTCTTTCACTATAATGCATCCTTTAATTTCCTCCTGTCAAGTCCAGGCCTATGTCGAGCTCCCCCTTCTATTTACCCTATTTACTGCGTACACATTGTTTAATTATTGATTGTATAAATGCAGGAGGAAGAATACCAGAACCCATGTGGTCCTATAGAGGAACAGCCACAGAGATAAGTGTGAAAACAGACCTTGAGGCAGTGTAAAGAAAGACTGTGTGATTCTTTGCAGTGTGTTTGGGAGGCCCACACCCCGAGGGGTGTTTGAGCCTGGGGCGAGCCTCACAGCTATTCAGAGAAGATGGGTTAAAGACATGCGGATCTCAACTCTATTCAACGGCTGGGTGGACTCGTGCACGCTACACTTTACACATTACAAACATGCACGTTCTGCCAGCGCACGGGTCATTAGACACGAGGGAGAATTATACTAATAGCATCAACAGATAGACAGATTGTCTCCTACTTATTTTATTCAATGCATGTGGGATTATGTGTCGTACCACGTTTATTTTATTTGATTTTGAATGGAACGACACCTTCTGTATTCCTCTTTGGTTAATGTTGCATTTACGAATTAATCCACAAATATGTCTATATTATAAGCAGGCTTTATTTTCAAACCCATTCAAAATGTCGATTTACAGGATATCACCCGTTTTTGTGGACGATTTGTTGGTATGCCATAACATCTGAAGGAAAAGGTATATCAGATGGCCTTCACACACACACATAATAATAATAAATAAATAAATAAATAGGTGCTGTCAAATGATTAATCGCATCTAAAATGAAAAATTTTGTTTACATAATATATGAATGTGTGTGGTGTATATTTATAATGTATATATAAACACACACACACACATACAGTTTATATTTTGAAAATATTTACATGTATTTATATTTATATATTTATGTTCATATAATTGATATTATATATAAATATTTTTAATATATAAACGTAACATTTTTCTTAAATATAAACATGCTTGTGTGTGTCATTATATGTACATAATAAATATACATAGCACACACACATATTATGTAAACAAAAACGTTTAATTTGGAATGCAATTAATCGCTGTTCATCGTTTGGCAGCACTAAAATAAATACATATTTTTTTTGTTTCACCTGTTTATGTCCATATAATGAAAGATGGTGGGGACTAAAACAACACTGGACTTTTATTGTATGAAAGAAGCGCTAAGTTTTTCGTATACATTACACACACAAAAACAAACAAACAAACAAAAAAACCACAAATGTATGTATTTCGAAGAATGTTTTGGCCAGGGGGAAAAAAATTAATTGGTAAAAAAAAAACAAACAAACAATAACTTCTTTAAAAATATCTGTCTTTGTGTTCCAAAGGCATATTTTTTTTTCTTTTGTGTTTCGGGTAAAGTATCCCTTTATCGAAAGTTTTCGAAGAATGGTTTTGTCCAAAATACAAAAAATGAATTGGGTCAAAAATAAATAAATAAATAAATAAACAACCAACCTAACATCCAACAAACATCTTTATTGCATGGAAAAAACTGGAAAAAGACATTCTCAAAAATATCTACTTTACTTTTTTTCTTTTGTGTTTCGGGTGAAATATCCCTTAAAGGAAAGCTTTCAAAGAATGTTTTTGTCCAGAAAAAAAGAATGGGGTCAAAAAAAAAAAGCAACAACAACAGAGAAACAAAGAACATCTTTATTGCATGTGGGAAAAGAGGGACAAAATCTAGAAAAAGCTTTCGAAGAATGTGTTTTTCCAGAAAAATAAATAAATGTAAATTATATATATTGGGTCCAAAAAAAAAACAAAAAACATCTTTATGCCCAAAAAAAAAAAAAAAGAAAAAGAAAAGAAAGAAATCTGGAAAAAGACATTTTCTGTGTTCCAAAGGCATATTTTTTTTCTTTTGTGTTTTGGGTCAACTATTCCTTAAAGGAAAGCTTTTAAAGAATGTTTTTGTCCAGAACAACAAAAAAAAAACAACAACAACAACAACAACAAAACTAATAAACAAAAAAAACTGCATGGGGGGAAAAAAGAAAAAAAAAAACTAGAAAAAGACATTTTCAAAATGCTTATATATTTTTTTCTTTTGGGTGAACTATCCCTTTAAGGAAAGCTTTCGAAGAATGTTTTTGTCCAGGCAAAAAAGAATAAAAATAATTGGGTCCAAAAAACAAACAAACAAAAGCATCTATTGCATGGACGAAAAAATCTGGATTTACTTTTGTGTTCCAAAGGCATATATTTGTTTCTTTTGTGTTTTTGGTGAATTATCCCTTTAAGGAAAGCTTTCAAAGAATGATTTTGCCCAGAAAAAAATAATAATAATAATAATTGGGTCCCAAACATAAAAAAACATATATTTATTGCATGAAAAAAGAGGGGGGAATCTGGAAAAAGACATTTTCAAAAATATCTACTTCTGTGTTCAAAAGGTATGTTTTATTATTATTATTATTATTATTATTATTATTGTTATTTTATTTTTATTTTTTTTTTTTGTATGTGTGTTTCAGGTGAACTACTCTTTAAGGAAAGCTTTCAAAGAATGTTTTTGTCCAGAAAAAAATTAATTGGGTCCAAAAACAGCAACAGCAAAACATCTTCATTGCATGGAAAAAAAAAATCTGGAAAAAGACATTTTCAAAAATATCTTATGTTCTGTTCCAAAGGCATGTATTTTTTTCTGTTTTGTGTTTCGAAAGAACTATGCCTTTAAGGAAAGCTTTTTATATAAAGCCCTATATCCCTCTTAGGAGGTATGCAGTTGGCTATGCTCATGACTGCAATGTCGCTCTTCATAATGCAGAGATCAAACAGCAATCAAAGCACACAGGAGACGTCTATTTTATTTATCTATTTTCAAATAGCTCATCTTTATGTGGAAGCCAAGCAAGGCCCGAATCCTCTCTCACAGTACAGCTCGCAGTTTAAGTCCAAATAAAGAATGGCAAAAATTATTCCCTCTCGCTTTCCTTCCCTCCCCGCTGTTCATGTGAAGTGCATTGGCAAATTCTCAGAGCGCGCCTGCTCTTTCGCGGGGAACGAAGGCCGTTTCCTTACACTTTTTGCCGCACCATTGTGTGCTTTATGGCTTGTGTCGAGGGTGAAATCACTGCGCAGCGATTGACCCTGGCTCTTCTGGTACTTGAATATGATGATGACTGTTTCATGACTTGAATATCAACAGCATCGTATCTCCCCGTTTCCAGACAACTTCCTCACTGATGTCAGTTTTGTTTGAACATTATAAATGTACTTGAAAAGGATAAAGACTTTATGAAGATCAAAAATTGATTCATCCTTACATTTCCTAGAGCATAACCTCCACTTCTCAAGGTTGTAAAACAGGACCTATTGACTTGTTAAATGCGCTTAAATAAAAAAGGCCCTTTTATTAAATAGTTTCCCACCAAAAAGATTCCTTCCCCTTTTATTTTGCGCTTAGTTAGAAACTGTTTTCTATACATCTCATCGCAGTCGCAAGCACAAACCACGCGCTTATGTGCAATCCGTAAGTGCTCCGTCCATTCTTCTCCGCTTCGAGAGGTCCTTAAGGTAAAATTCTTTCTCTTACCAACCAACAGGTTTTAAGAGGCACTCACAGCAAGTCAAACCTTGCAATTAACAACATAATTAAGTGTCAAAGTCATTATGCTGTTTTCTAGTTACAGAAACAAGGGCTGTATTGACCAGAAACAGACCCTGATTGATCTGCTGATCGATTGGCTTGCATGGGTATTTATCTGCCAGCATGTGTCAGTTGTTATTGGGGACAGGTGCAGTTACTATTGCCTTCAGTTAAAGCTATTAGACTACTGTGATGCCGTAGCAATGGGCTGTCAATCAACACCAACCACCACCCCCATACACAACCACCTTCTGTGCTTTCGTAAGGCCCGTCAAATTAAGACACACTTCAGTAGTTACCGCTTTATCAAGGGTATCGACACCACGTAGTCCTATATGTTTTTTACATCTTTTATCTGTCATTTTGACACAGGAGTCTGTGATGATCAAGTTCTTAGAGGAGGTTCCTCATCTTCTGGCTTCCTATGCTCATCCATCCAACACATCCTGCTATCCCACATGGACCTGTTTCCTAAAAAACTTCCTCAGGGAAGGTAGTTTCAACCAATTTTTTCAACAAACTAATTACTTGTCAGATCTTCCTTGATACAGTTTCTCATTGTATCCATCACAGGTGGAGTGATAGAAGCCTTCCCGCCTTCAAATAGCGTGACGTGTCTGACGGTGGATCTTCTGGTGGAGCCTGGAGGAGATGTTTGCGTGCTGTCCTGTGGAGATCAACTGCGTGGGCCCAGTGGGTTGAAAGTGCTGGGTTGTACCGTACCTCAGACCTCCGTCTGCCCTGACGTCCTGCACTCCATTTGCACTCGTGTGGGTCGGGCCTGTCAGCAGCGCTCCATCATGGGCTACCTTTCCCTAGATCTGGTCACCTTCCTCGATCCCAGCAACCTGGAACAGCAGGTTAGTGAGGCAGTCTTTAAAACACTTATATAAAACACTTTATCTTTGCACTGCCGTTCAAAAGTTTGGGGTCAGTAAGATTTAGAGTAAGAATACTTGCAGTCAGCAAGGATGCATTAAAATGATCAGTGCCAGTGAAGCCTTTTACATTGTTACAAAAACTGTTATTTCAACTAATCGAGGGGTGAGAACCACAAAGGCGTAAGTGACATTTCAACTTTACAGGAGGGCCAAAAGAAAAATTTACCATAGTTTGATCTGACTTTGTGTAATATCCTTCTGATTTCAGTCGTTTATAATAAAAATTTGTACACTCATGGATGATAATATACTTTTGCCAGTAAAAAGATTATATATATATATATATATGTATATGTATGTATATATATCCATTTCACCCACAATGTCACTTATGCCCTTCTGGTTCTCACCCCTCGTAATGTTCTCATCAAAGAATCCTGAAAAAAGTATAATGGTTTCCACAAAAATTTGAATCAGCACAACTGTTTTCAACACTGATAATAATAAGAAATATTTGAAGAGTTTATTTGCAAAAACAGATGATTCCATTTTCAAAAATCATGTTTTTTCATTGTGCATTCCAATTAATTTCAATCAAACTGCAGTTGGGTTATTTTGATATAAAGTAAAAATAACTCAAAAATACAGCTAACTAACACAATAAAACACAATAAAAACATGATTTTTGAAATTGATCTGAAAGTTATCTGTTTTTGCAAATAAACTCCAAATCATATGTAAAGAATCATGTGACACCAAAGACTGTAGTAATTGCTACTGAAAGTTCAGATTTGTCACCACAGGAATAAATGACATGTTAAAATGTATTAAAAACAATAACTTTAATTTGTAATAATATTTCACAGTACTGTTTTACTGTATTTCAGTTAAGATACATGCAGACATGGTGAGCATAAGTGGCAAAAAAAAAAAACGATTTGCCCAAACTTTTAAATGGTAGTGTGTATTTTATTTATTTATTCAGCACCTGGGTTGCTGGGTTAAATGCTAGGTTAGAACTACCCAGCAGTCTGGGTAGTTTTATTTAACTCACCTATTACTATATTTCTTGCTTAAAATGAATGAAAAATAGGTTGTAAATTAAAACTCAGACACACAATTACTAGAGGCATCAGCAATAATCAAAAGGGGAACATTTATTAGTAAGCCATTTTAAAAATGCTTATTATTTAATTATTATTTATTCGACTTACTAATTTGTTGAACATATTAATACATGTTAATTTCCAACCTATTTTGGGTAAGCAAGAAATATAGTCATTTTTAAGCAATAGCTGAGTTAAATAAAACTACCCAGAAGGTTGGGTTAAACATTTAAAACATTTTAAACATTTGTTAATATTTTACCCAGCGCTGCTTGTTTTTAACCCAGAATTTTTTAGAGTGTAATAGTCACTTATTAATGTACATTTGAAGATGAATATGTGACCCTGGACCACAAAACCAGTCATTAAGGTCAAAGTTTTGAAATTGAGATTTATACATCACCTGAAAGCTCAATAAATAAGTTTTTGGTTTGTTAGGATTGGACAATATTTGGCCGAGATACAACTATTTGAAAATCTGGAATCAGAGGGTGCAAAAAAATCAAAATATTGAAAAAATTTAAAGTTTTCCAAATGTTCTTAGCAATGCATATAACTAATCAAAAATGAAGTTTTGATATATTTACGGTACGAAATTTACAAAATCTCAATGATTTTTGGCCTAAAAGAAAAATCGATTATTTTGACCCGTACAATGTATTTGGCTATTGCTACAAATATACCTGTGCTACTTAAGACTGGTTTTGTGGTCCAAGGTCACATATAGCTACAATGTAGGCTGAATGTATAGGTATGACAGGCAGCACATTCGGCTAGATAACGCTTGCAATTGTCAGACACTTTTTTCTAAGCAGCTTATAGTGCAAGGTACACATTTTTATCAGTAGTATTTCCTGGGAATCAAACCTACAACCTTGATATTGCTAGCACTCCAGGAACAATGGACACACTCAGCCCTATCTATCTTTTATCAGACAAGCTCTCTCCGAAACAAATTGACCCTTAAATGTCAGTGGTGTGTTTTACAGCTCTATGAAAACAGAACCTGCCATGTTAAGAAGCTGTTGAGAATGAGATGGGATCTGACATGAGGCACTGTTGTGTCAGAGCCCGTAACACTGTTCACACCATAGAATATAGATAGCGTAAAGGTTCAATCTACTGGTTCGGGGCTCTTATTGAGATGTTATAGGACACTCCTATAGGTTCCCCTTAAGAGCTGTAGAGATGAGAGAATGACCAGGGGCTAATGTGCCAAAAGGCTATCTAATAAACTGTCAGGTCTTATTGTGTCAATAAACTAATTCCCCTTTTAAGGCCTTGCCCCTTGACCTTACAACACCCCTGCTATGTAGTGGTGTCAGACAAGAGGTCAGGCTGGAGTGTCTTTTCCTCAGACGTTGGGGTTCTTGGTCACTGTCAAAAGAGATTGAACACTGTAGCGCTTTGGCTAGCACATTATTGTTGATGTTCTATTTGGCTTGGTTGTTTGTGAGATTTTTCCATTATTTTTTTTTTAATTTCTGCAAAACTATATTAAAGGATTACTTTCAGAATAAGAAAAATCCTAATAAGTTACTCATCCCCATGTCATCCATGATGCTCATGTCTTTCTTTTTTCAGTCGAAAAGTAATTTTTTGAGGAAAACATTTAGTGCAGGGGTTTTCAAACTTTTTGGAGCCAGGGACCCCTTACAGGGGAGAGGATTTTCCAAGGACCCCCTCATAATTATAACAGTAGCCTGAAGTTTAATGTGGGTGGGAATAATGAACATAGTATGATTGTTTTATTGGTGCAAATGGTCCCTATTGTATATGTCTTTTTACAGCATAATATAATTAAACTTACCATATTTTCCAGAAAGTTGCGCCAGGTCAGGGGGAAAAAACACAAGTCGCATGTAAGTCGCATTTTCCTATAATGTAAATACTAATAGGCCTAAATAAAACAACAATTAAATGCATATATATTAGAGGTGTAACGGTTCCCAAAATCATGGTTCGGTTCGATAGTTCTACTTCAGAGTGGTGTCACGGTTTTGTTGTTGTCAATTCAATCAATTGACGCCGAATTGGCGCTAATTCAAAAGTGAAAGTAAAATGCGCACAGGCATTTACAAGCTATTTAAAAGCGAATACAAGCGAACCTCTCATTCGGCATGAATCGTTTTCATGAGTGAATTGTTAGACGCGGTGTGGTTGCTAAACTATAATGTAAAAACAGCATCCTTCACATACGCTAAAAAAAGTGTTTGGAAAAACACCACTGCATCACGATGGTCACACTGACCGGCAAAACCTACATATTGTACAACAGACAAGTTAAATTGAGTCACCAAATGCCTTTTGTATGTTTTGTTGTCTCAAAGTTTGAGGATGAAGAGGCTGCGATGTCAGGTTTACAATGCTAGAACTGATATTTGCGCGGGAGGCGCCAGCGCGAACACTTGGATTCCTTATATCAGTTGAAAAAATATAGGCTATTCTTCAGGTAAGAGCAAGACATCATTTAAAAATGTCTATTTTATATTTGTATAACTTTCGTAAAATAAAGACCACAAAATGAGCTTGCCGTCTCGGCCCCTGTAAAACTCTTCCTGAAATTAAGAAAAACTCAGCGATAGTTGTCACACAGACAGGAGAAATATGTTTATAAAAACCCTGAAGTGTCCGCTTTTAAGTGTTTACGTTTTGCTTATTTGACATTAAGTGTTAAGTCACTTTGGAATATGAATCACAGCACGTTTCAGTAGTCCGGAAAATATAGCGAATTATTTTGCCGATCCTGTTTGCGTCACGAACGCCAGTTTGGAAACCCCTGATATAGTGGACTTCAGTGGGGATCAGTGAGTTGAAAGTCCAAATTGCAGTTTCAATGCAGCTTCAAATCGCTCTACACGACCCCAGCTGAGGAATAAGTGTCTTATGTAGCAAAACGATCTGCCATTTTCTAAAAAAACAAACAAAAAAAAAAACAGTTACATAATTTTTAACCACAAATGTTCATCTTGCACTAGCTCTACGATGCGTGTCTGCGACTTCACGCATTATGTAATCACGTTTGAAAGGTTATGTGTGGTTAGCCCTTCGTTTGTGTACTCCGGGACTAAAAAGGTAGAGTAGGGCGGAAAACTCCATCATCTGACATCGTAGCTTTACCTTTTTTTGTAAAGGGCATTTGACCTTGTTTGTACAATTTGTCAGTAGCATTTGTGGTTAAAAAGTATATAAATTATTATTTTTTTTTTTTTTTAGAAAATGACCAATAATTTCGCTAGATAAGTCCCTTATTCCTCGGCTGGGATCACATAGCCCTTTGAAACTGCAGTTTGGACCTTCAACCGGTTCTTCCTTATTGAAGTCCACTATATGGACCAAATC